>BLKM01000338.1:808913-846530 GCA_013340265.1 Coptotermes formosanus | reverse complement strand
AGCAAGCATGGGAATACTGTAGCACGTACTCGTATTTTCTGAGATTTCTTTCCGCCAATTGGGAACAAGAAGTCTGTGACGCGCGCGCAGTGGTGCTGTGGTTATGTAGTTACTATTAATACATACATTGGAATTTTAACAAAAGGGTACACGCAAGAGGTACGAAAGGTTTTTAATCGATTTCCTGTTTTTATTGTTTTATTTTAATATTCAGTAGTGCATTAAAATGTTACGCAGTTGATCTTAACAGTAAGAAAGTCAGTTATTAAAGTAGAAACTGTATGTTATTAATGTTCTTATATACGTTGTGGTACGTGTGTGTTTATTTCTTTCGTGACAGTGTCACACGAGAAAAAAAGGTTGAAAAGCATTGTTTTAGAGATTAGGATTGGGAAGACGTGAACCGGATTGGAGTCACTGATATTTGGTACTGAGGACGGCAGTTTGTGAACTGGGTGTCTTTATTTCGGTTACGACGAAGGCATTTGAGTGATTCATGCCTTTCGAAGTGTGACCTTTGTTAACTGATTAACCCTTTAAAGACGAAGCGTATCTGTTTTTTATAAGACTCAGTGCGTACCGCGCTGTAAGCACTCTCCACTTCGGTTATAAAAACCAATCTCTTAATGTTTTATAAGGCAAACGTTGCTGTTTGTTCTGAGATCCGTACAAAACACATAAACGCAATGTGGGCACCACGTAGAATTTTTTAATGTTAAACCTGGTAGTAGGTAAAGTTTCCGCTAGGCTTTAAAAGGTTAAGGGAGATCCTGCCTTACCGTGTTACAGAATGAGTTTATACACGGCAGTAGTGATTGACAGAAGTGCATGATTTTGCATTTTTGTATGTCTTACCTCAGTAGAAATTTACTTCACGAATTCGTCATAAGTGAGACCATATCATACTGAAAAGATACACGCTCTCCAGGGCTGTAAGGTTGAAATATTTCGGTATGTCGTCATCCGCAACATATGGTGGTAGCAACTGGTTTTTACATAGATATGTGTCCATAAATTACACATAGTTCAACCAGTTGTATTCCTATGCCGTTATTACCTCTTCTTCTAGCATCTTTAGTTTATCAGCATTATCTTGCGGAATTTTTCAGAAAATAAGGCAGCAGCATTCCTGAAAATTTTCGTCGTGTTTTGATACCATAATGAGAAGATTTCTGTGTAGCTGCAATCTGAATCTCGCCTATCTGTCCCACGGCAAGCCAAGAAAATGCCAACGTTAGTCATTCTTGTAATTTACTGAAGGAATTTGTACATTTTTATATTTAATTTGGTTTTTTAAAAATATTTATGTGAGCCTGGGTAGAGATACAGGTACTAGAAAGAAGAGATAAATAACTTTTATAGGAAGAAAAGAAAGAAAGAAATGTAGATGAACAATCACGCAAATACCATCTCTGTAAAACATCTGGTGGCAGGATGCTGTTGTAACTGTTCTCAAGCGACATTCTTCTGTTGCTGGGAGAAGAAAATAAGACGAATGCAAAGAACTCTCCACTTCAAGTATTCAAGCAGAGAGTCAGGGTAATAATTTTACACGTGTAATTTTATGTATGGTACAAAGGTATGTAGCCTCCAACATGGCGACGGCCCGCTGGCTAAACGTTTCTTGGTTGCTGGCATGACCAAGTCAACAGGCTCGCCAGCGAGAACCAGCAGTTACCATTGCTCGCATAAAGAGAAAGAAAAAATATGAACAGTTGATATGTGGGCAGCCATATTTATTGACATAATCAGATTCAAGCCACACGACATCAACAAAACCAACTTCTAAACTAAAAGTGATTCTTCTCGAAGGTCGAAATTCCAAACACGCGATGTCCATTTTTTATGTTAGTCATACCGTGCATTTTCTTATAATCGATACATTAACCAACTTATGCCCGCGGCATAATACATTTGGAAGTATAAAACTCCTACATGTTTTGATACCGGGGTGCCATAATCAGGGAGTTATTCTGTACAAAGTTATAAAGGTCAGCACGCTGTTCTCAGCACGCTGAACTAGTTTAGCGTGCTGACCTTTATACCCGGTTGATCACGTATTAGTGAGATCCTGCAAAATCAGTGAAGCCGTAAGGGCCCACATGCACAAACTGTGCAGTCGTTTTATCAAAAAGTTGTTTTTGTTCCGTAGTCCTTACCTCTTCTACCTATTTACAGCGGGTGTCGAGGTTTCTGTCTTTCACTTGATCATGCTCAGACACACACCACAGTCGGCATTACTCCTCTGGACGAGGGATCGGCACGTCGCAGAGACCTCTACCTGACAACATTCAACACTCATAAGAGACAGACATCCATTCCACCGGTGGGATTCGAACCCACGATCCCAGCAAGCGCTTGGCCGCAGATCCACGCCTTAGACCGCGCGGCCACGGGGATAAGCCAAAAAGCTGTTTTGTAACGAAATTATTGCACAGTAACTTTTTTAATTCTCGCTGTGATATTTGGGCCGGGGGGGGGGGTATGAATAAGTGACGAATGTGAGATAAATTACTAGCTTCTTTTTTACCGTACATATCTTAGTATTCCTGTCGTACTGTTAGTATGTGAGGGCTAGAGAGATTCTCTGTCAGCACGTGTTACGGTAGGCCTGTACAGGGAGATGTATCAGAGAACAGGTGCACAGTTTTACCAAAAATAGGAGCCACTTCTAAATTCTAGGCGCCAGAACGTTAACTCGAAGGACGTTCCATGCTGAGGATTTAAAAGTATTAGTGGCCACCGTACAAAATTTAGTCGCCACGGCTATTTGATGCCAGGGATTTTAGCACTCCTTTATCGTAGTAAGGTCAGTATCAGATATACTGTCAGTTTCTGCGGCGTACCAGGCAGATAACAGATTCGACCTTGAAGTGGTGTGCATATTTATCTTTGCAGCTTGCAAGTCATGAATACTCTAATGCTGTTACACTAATTATAAAAGGCATTCAGATTGCTCTCAGCATTGGCCATCTTTGGGTGGTAATGTAACTACTGACGTAAATAAATAAACACACCGTACACGTTTCTGCTCTTGTTCGGCTGTATTAAATGAGTATTTCGTGCACTGCTACTCCACTGTGTGTGCTTTGATTATTAGTGATGCCCACGAGTGTTGTAATCTGTTAATGGATTAGGGTTGTCTTTCCGAACTTTCCCTCTCTTTTTTTCCTTGTTTATAGTGCGGGTTGGACTTTAGCATTTCTGTCTCAGGCAGAAGACTAACTGACTGACTGACTAACTAACCAACCAAACCAACCAACCAACCAACCAACCAACCAACCAACCAACCAACTAACTAACTAACTAACTAACTACAGGGAGCAGAGACCTTCTTGAGAAGCTAACAGTTTCTCAGGTAGCCAAGAAATGCCCCGCATTTTACGGAACCCGGAGGTTCATTATCGCATTCACAAGAGCCCGCCACCTGTCCCTATCCTGGGCCAGCTCAATCCAGTCCATGCTCTCCCATCCCACTTCTTGAAGATCCATTTTAATATTATCCTCCCATCTACGCCTGGGTCTCCGAAGTGGTCGTCAGGCAGAAGACAGAACGTCTATATTGCTTATTCCGTGCATGAACATTATTCAAATACAATACTTGTCCAACCAATATACTGTATTCAATGTCTTTACATTACAACAGTTACGCTATTTTTATATCTTGGTCCAACATGTTTAGATCCTGTAGTATCATCATTAGGGACTCGTTCCGAGTTAAAAATTAAACATTTCTTATTCTACAACATAAACTGTAAAAGCTGTGTAATTATTTAGTTTTTAACTTGGAACGAGTCCCTGATGATGATCTTACAGGGTCGAAAAATGCTGGACCAAGATGTAAGAATATTAGAAGTGTTGTAATGTAAGTACATTGAATACAGTGCATTGGCTGGACAAGTATTGTATTTAAGAGAGAACTTTCTTTATTGTGGCATGTGTAGAACTCTTGAATGTTTCATTTCCTTTGCTGTATTTTTCAGTATACACGTACTGTATATGCAGTTCTGAGCCGTCATTTGTGGTGCCCCCATTCACTTAACTGCGAGTCGCAAGTTTTAATCCATGAAACTATCACAGTTGTTCCACAAGACGACCTTGACCTCACATTCCTCCGTTGAGTCCAGCAAGGTCGAGTTGTGTCGCAGCATCCCTTATTTATCTCTGGTTCCCCACCACCACCACCCCGTTACTTGACCGATGTAATGATCTTGCTAATAAGCCCCCCCCCCCCCCCCCTTTTCAGACACCTGTTTCATCTTATGTTCCTCTTGCCTCTTACTAATTCGTTTTAGTGAAACATGGTTGAAGCTCCGAAAACGTGTTCTTAAAAGAATTCGCGCCGTCGCTGTGGTATGGGTAAAATTCGTCCGATTGGTCGTCGCTCTGCTAGCTAGATGGTTGGGCGGCCGGACACGAGCAACGTCATGTCAGAGCTGTGGAGGAAAAAGGATCTATCTGAACTCAGCGTCTGTGTTCGTAGTTTGCTGCACAATGCTTTCTATACCGAGACATAAAGACTGTTTTGAATGCATTCATATTTTCTAGTGCCGGCCCCAGACATGTGGTCGCCACGGGTAAGCAAATAATTTGGCGCACCTTCTAACTGATATGGTTTAAACTTTTTCGGGTCTAAGACAGAGCAGGCGAACGTTTTTGGGGGTACGCGCCCAAATTGCGGATAATTTTCGGGGAAATTCTTTCGTGTGTGGAAACGTGAGTTTACTAGCATCATGTTTCCTATTAGTCCAGTGACCTTTCTGGTTGCCTCCGGGCCATTTGCCCAGGTGGCCCGCCACTTACATCGGCCCGGATATTTTCCTAGTTCTTCGTACCATATAATAGGTAATTTTTGTTATCTAAAGCACACACATCTGTCTTATTAACTGTATTAGATACTTAATGTTTATATTCACTTTTAAATTATGACGGTCACAGATCAGAAAATGGCATTTCGAACTTCTTTAATTCGTGTCAAAAAACCAGTAATCACGCAACACGTACAGACCAACAGAGACAGCGCACCATGGTCGGAGCGTGATAGAATACATATGAGCCCAGCGATATATTTTGTTTCTAAATTCTTATTTAACTGCTAGCTAACACGACATCATAAGCAACAGAAACCATGTCTGCACTGTATAGTGTAATGAGTGGAGACTGTAAAGTTTGTTGGCATAAAAAATTAGCACTGCCAAAAGCAAATTATTCCCTGACCTATTTGAAGTTAACGGCGGATGGAGAGTACTACCTTATGAGGAGCTTCATGATTTTTACTCAACGAGATTTTGGTGGGGAAACCTGAAGGAAAGTGAAGGTCCAGCGAAAATGGGAGGATAATATTAAAATGTCTGTAGAATGGCGTGGACTGGTGTAACCTGGTTCGTGTTAGAGACAAGTGGTGGGCTGTTGTGTGCAGGGTAATGAGGCCTCCAGTCTTAGGAAATGGGGGCAGTGTCTTGTCTAAATGGGGAACTAACAGATTTTCAAGACTGCGCCTCGTAGTTGCTGGTATAGTCGTGATAAAGGGTGGCTGTCACGTGTCTTGGGAGGGTTTTGAGTTTTGAGGATCTGAGGGCCTTAAATACTGGTACTGAATCGTACGGTGTGACGTCGAAGAGGCAGGTTGGTAAAGATACACATTTTGGAGAAATGTGCTGCATACATCTTCAAGGTTTCTAGCCATGAAGATAGAGGTGGCGGGGCATACCGAAACCTTGGAGCGCGTGTACAAAGTTGCCTGGAGTCACATCCCTTGAGGCTGTAATCTTGAAGAATTTACTTCTGCTCCTCATGGTCCCATGTGCCCTTCTTTCATGGCGTTCTGTATGTTCGAAGCCCCTTCTTCTCCTAGCATCCCTTCCCCTCACACCTGTCAGGTAGCTCCTTGCCGGAGGCTGGAATCTCATCTCCGTCTGCACCATACAGTGCTCGCTTCTCCGTCTCGCTTCCTCTACCTTGATTAATAACGTAAGAACGAAAGACACTAGGCAAGCGAACCTGTTTCGAGTGCCTGCAGCAAGGCTGTGTGTTGGAGTTGACCAGTGGGTATTCTGCTTGCTTGCAGAGTGGAGCTGCTGCCCTGTTTCATCGTTATCCGTAGCCCAGGGTCACCGTCGGTATGGGGAAAAACCATCGGAGGAATCGTTCATAGCTCCGTGGACAGCTGGTGGAATCCAAAGTCATCCTGGTTGCTGTGATATACTGCGGGAAGTAACGTTAGTTATACGAAGACTAATACGAAGGCACGAATCAGCAGCCATTAGGATGGCCAGAGAAGGACGAGTCCTTTGTCGCCGTTATCAGCTACTACACTATCAGGGTTGTTGGTCCGCTGGCAGGAACGCGGCCGTCCAACCCTCCTCAAGGCGGTTCGACCATGACCACACAATGGAGTCGAACCTACGGTCCAGTGGCTACTTAAGGAGAACCATCTCGTCACCAACACGTGTAATCGTAGCCATGTGACTTGTTTGAGAACAATGTGTACGTTAGAATATGCATGGTTTTAACCTTAGTGCATGAGTTGTTTTTATTGCTGATTGCTTGATGCTTGTGTGCTGTGTGAGGGACAGACTTACGCGGTTGTCAAGGTGTGGCAACAATGACTGCAGCAGTCGGCAACAATTGGCTGGTGCTCGTCTTTTCCACCGTAGCGCTGGCATCTACCATACTTCTTGCAGACAGATCTTCAGAATTCGTCAAAGGGAAAAGTAAGTACACTGAAATGCCTGTACATAAGGCTTTTATTGCAGTGACGTAGGCTACGTAATAACGCCTGTCTCTAAGAGTGGATTATGAAATGCGCCATTTCATCAGGAGCTGTGTTGCAGTGATGTTTTGTTTATTGAAGTCTTGTAATATGTTAATTTTTGTTAGGAAGCAGCCGTAATTACCTGGTGTTATAGACATAGAACCTTCAGGTCTGTATACTTGAAAAAGCGCTTTTTAACGGAAGCATAATGGGGTCTTGTCAGTAATCCGAAGCAAGCTAATGTGCGACTTCAGTTGATAAATTTTGTTTCCAAAGCAAGCTAATGTGCGACTTCAGCTGATAAATTTTGTTTCCAAAGCAAGCTAATGTGCGACTTCAGCTGATAAATTTTGTTTCCAAAGCAAGCTAATGTGCAACTTCAGTTGATAAATTTTGTTTCCAAAGCAAGCTAATGTGCGACTTCAGTTGATAAATTTTGTTTCCAAAGCAAGCTAATGTGCGACTTCAGTTTATAAATTTTGTTTCCAAAGCAAGCTAATGTGCGACTTCAGTTGATAAATTTTGTTTCCAGTTTTGGTGCACAATCTTTACTAGTTGTTTACTTTGTGAAAGATTGAAAGAGTTCTCGGCTTAGGGTGGTCCTAAGGTTGTAAGAATTGGGCCCCCTATAATTTACAAACAACTTTTTTTTTTCACGCATTGGCCACTTTTATTATCAGATTTCATTTATGACAGTATTAAACGATGATGATGGCGCGTAATCATATACCACCCTATGAGATGTAACATTAGTTGATTTTAGCAGGCGCATGCCTGTTTCTGGGTTACATCCGCAGGTTTCCCATTTTCCCCTTCCTTGTTACTACACGATGCAAAGAGGCTTTGTTAATTAGGCTGTATTGTACGTGAAGTGTGTTGTGCAAGTAGTGTAAGTTGTTAAATGCAGGAATCTATCATTGCTTCAACGGTATGTTGAACCAGTGGTGGATAACTGTTCGGCCCGTCATCGTACCGGGTTCAAACAGCTGTGACGCCTTAAGAGCGGGTTACGCCCTTCACAGGACCGCGCTGCACCAGGTGAGTGGCGCGTCAGCAGTATCACTGAAGGTTACAGGTAAGAGCAAGCCGGTCGCTGCGTGTATTCGAGTGTCATTCTACCGCGTTTGCATTTTGTGTTGGACTACTGATTTAGTGTTGGTTCTGTGCTCGGCCCTTATTCAGATTACTAATCTTCACAAGTGTCAGTCTCGTATCCTGTTGTATTGAAATTTATTGTCCCTTGTAATGAAGTGTTCTTCTTGCGTCAGTCACCGGAACTTATTCTCAAATCTCGTTGTTTTGATAGAACCAGTTCCTCCGTGTCTCGTGCTCATGAAGCGGTTCTTTACTATTTTGTCTTAATTTCTTCCAGTGCTCGAATTGTTGTTCTGTTTGTGTCGTCTCTTTCCCAATATGTATTGCAGGCCTTGGAACTTGCTGGTACATATGAAGTGTCATTCTGTTTGCGTTTGTTATTCTGACCATATTTTTGTGGGTAGGAAAAAAGGAACTTACGTTTATGTACTGAAGTAAGGTACAATATCTTTTGTGCATAGGGTATTATTTTTCGTCGAAGGAATGCTAGAATATTCTTGTTACAGGTTGAGCATCCCTTATCCGAAATGCTTGAGACCGGAAGTGTCTCGGATTTCGGATTTCTTTCGGATTTTGGAATACCTGCATATTATAATGAGATAGCTTGGGTATAGACACCAAATATAAATGCGAAATCCATTTATGTTTCATATACAGCTTATGAATATATATTATAGGTTTTATTTAGGGTATAAAAACAAACTGAACATTGTGTTTAATTGCAACCTCAAACTGAGAACTAAATTTATTTACAAGCATCTACACCTGTACAGCACTGTGTTCATGTCGGCGCGCAAAAAATTTCGGATGAGGAAGATTCAACCTGTTTGTCTAAATGTCTAAAGCATATTTTTCAGGGGTTTCAGACTTTTTTGTAAGAAAGGCAGTAATGAAAAGGGTTATTCCAGTCAATATACAGTTTTAAATTGAACACTGTGGGTTCCGTTCGAAACTTCGTGATGTGGCTAAGAATTGTTTTGCGCTTGGTGTTCAAATATCCAGCCTGAAAGCTCCTAACAGGCGTAGGTGCAGTAAAGATAAGAATTCATATTATCAGTTCTTGTCTGTCACAGATTTGGAATCCGTTCAGACACTTGGGAAATGCAGAGCTACGCGTTTTCCGATATACGTGATAAGTTCATCACTTTACAGTAAAAATTAGTCACAAGTTTCGAAGTCTTCTCATGGCATTCCAGCGGCATTGTCATAGTTCAGGTGGCTGTTCGTTGCCGACTTCTCAATGTGGAGGCCCGGACTCACTCCCAGGACAGTGCGTATGGGTTTTATAGTGGACAGAGTTGCACTGTAATAGGGTTTTCTCCAAAAAGTTCGGGAACGTTGGTGTTCCCATGTCGCTGTCTTTCCACCGATGTGCCAAACTGATCTGTGATCAGGTGGGTTGGGCAATGGGCCACTTTAGATGCTGCGGTTCCAGGAGACATACTCTCACCCCACGTGTATAAAAAATACAAGTTTATATGTAATAGAAGTCTCGTGTGGTTTTTTTTCTGTTCCACTTTACACTTCATTTTGTTTCCAAATTTAGATGTTTATAACCGATGCACCTTTCAAGTGAAGGCCGAGGGACTGGCCAGTACTTTGTACTGTGAATGTTAATTTTCTAGAATGTTTTCCATTCGTGTTAACAGCCTTTTAACAACTGTATTTATTTTCATCTTTTTGTGTTGTCTACATGAAAGAAATAACAGGACAAGCCGTTGTAAGATGTTTCTTTTTTGGACGCTATGCTAAAAGGGATGAAAAGATGTTTCAAAAACGAAAGAAGTTTGAATGCCGGATCTGCATTTAGGAGATAGCTTGTTACATGTTCAGAAGACGCCTCAATAAAGGGCCGTAATAGTTTCCTGGAAATGTAGGTAGCATATGTTATTTGTGCTGCAGTGTCAGAGGTGCCACATCTCCGTTCATTATGCCGATGATGGCTATGAAGTGTAATAAGGAAGTCTGAAGATACGTCGGGGTTCGTTTAGTGGCATATTTTAAGATATTCGGGGGATCAGAAAGGAAGGGCGAAACCAAAAACTTCTCAATAATGCCCACATATCCTCTGAAACGACGTGCTGCATGAGAATATGGAACTAATTTGTGTACACGTACAGAAATAGGCCTGTGGTATAAGCGTGTTAGTTCTTTCAGATTTATGGAGTTACTTTTCATTGTAGAGTATGAGAGGCACTAGTACCAATGCTTCTCATGCTATTAAAGTACAGCACTGGTTGTAACAGCTTCAACACTTAGTGGTCACATTGTGTGTTGTGAAGTGTATTTCAGGATAGTGTTAATGCGGGATAGACGTCTCTGTAATTACACGTGACAATAAAAGTGACTATGTGTCTTGTTTTCATGTGCGTGAAACTTGACGTGTGTCTGTGTGTCTTCCTTTCATGTGCGTGAAACTGGACGTGTGTCTGTGTCTTGTTTTCATGTGCGTGAAACTTGACGTGTGTCTGTGTGTCTTCCTTTCATGTGCGTGAAACTGGACGTGTGTCTGTGTGTCTTGTTTTCATGAGCGTGAAACTTGACGTGTGTCTGTGTGTCTTGATTTAATGTGCGTGAAACTTGACGTGTGTCTGTGTGTCTTGTTTTAATGTGCGTGAAACTTGACGTGTGTCTGTGTGTCTTGTTTTAATGTGCGTGAAACTTGACGTGTGTCTGTGTGTCTTGTTTTAATGTGCGTGAAACTTGACGTGTAACTGTGTGTCTTGTTTTCATGTGCGTGAAATTGACATGTGTCTGTCTGTCTTATTTTCATGTGCGTGAAGCTCAACGTGTGGCCATAAACGGGGGGCGATACGAAAGGTGTCGGGTACCTGTGTGCTGAGAATAATATATAAGATGGTGAACGTTAACAGGAGGCTAGAGGGAAAATCGTGAGCATCACAATTTGTGTTCTCCAGCACAAATTACTAAGTGATGAAATCACGGAAGACGTGGACAGGGCATGTGGCACGCATGGGGATATGAGAAATGCTTAGGGCAAGAGACAGCCGGGATAGTTTACCCGATACGGTGACAAGGCTACAGGCTGAGTCTGGAGAATCTTGCTTCGATTTCCGAGAAGGCCAAGGGATTTGTCTGTTCTCCAAAACGTTCAGACCGATTCTGGGGTCCACACAGCCTCCTGCTCAGTGGTTACCGGGGCCTCTGTCCCCATGATATCTGACCGGGGCGTGACGCTAGCTACACTTAGGTATCATCATCATCCAGTAGTCTGTCTAATGACAGGTCCAATGCCTCTTCCAAAACGATTCCTCCACATATTGCGATTTAGAGCTTCCCCCTTCAACTAAGAGTATCCTCGCCTGTCCTTAAGGTCATCCAGCAACTTCTTACGTCTTCTGCCTCTTCTTCTTGTCACTTCCATCTCTCCCTTTATCTTTCCTTCAATAACCCGTTGTAGAAGGCAGTTTCTACGCAATATGTGGCCAATCCAGTTAGCCTTACGTTTTCTTATTTCATGTAGGATATTCTTCTGCTCATTGACTCTGAGTAACACTTCTTCATTTCTCAACTTAGGTATCACCGAGGTTAAAAATGAGTGGAGTTATACATCCACCTCTTCCCTTTGTACCTTTGTAGAGTGCGCGTGGGCAACTAAACATGCTTATAAGATTATACTCCAGAGACCTCGAATGTGACGGGATGGTAGTCCTGGGAAATGTAAAGGAAGGCAAATGTAACAGCGTACGAGGTTGTGGAGTGCGTTCAAATGGCTTAGGATATGGTTCACTTGTGGGATGTTGTGAACACTGTAATGAACCTTCATGTTTTATAAAAAGGAGAATTTCTTGAACAAGTGTAGGAGTGTCGCCCTCAAGGTCTCTGCGCCATGCCGTACAGCATGCGCTTGTTCTCATGTCTGTCTGCTCTGCCAAAGCAGGCATCCTGACTGACACATTCTTACACGTCACGGCCGGCTTCTTCCGTCCCAACACAGCGTTCATGAGTGTAATCCTATCTCTTACGACAGCAGGCGTACTTTAATTAAAACATCTGATTTATTTAAATGACTTTTCACAGACAAATAGCTTGCTACACTTTTTTCTGCAGCTTATCGTACGTCACGTCCTTTAGCAGTGAATTGTTGGATTGATTGTATTGCACCTTGTCGGTGACGATTGGCTGGGATTTGGAAAGAATATGTTGAATGGCGTTACTGATCGGTAACGGGATACTGGTCCGACATTGGTTTGGGGAGGACCGAGGTGAGAAGAGTCAGTAAATCGTGATATTTTTCACTGAATGCAATAATGGTACATTTCAAAAAGTGCTCGTTTGGAGTTGTGCCACTATTGCATTCAGTCAGCGATTAACCATTTTATATTCAAAGGTAATTAGGGTGTATATAGATGTCGGTTATGATGTAGACTTCGTGGAAAGTAGATAAGAGGATTTCTCTCTAGGCAATCTGTTGATTTTGAACCGCTGCATCGAGGTAACGGATGGCGATTATATTTTTCGGGATGTTGCGGTTATATTGCTCACTGAATGCAATAGTGGCACAACTCCAAATGGGTAATTTTTAAAATGTGCCACTATTGCATTCAGTAAGCGATATGTCTGCCCGCCCAGCAGTACGTCCGATATCGATACGATGTATAAAGGCCATGTAAAAAAAAACATGCAGGTGCCCCCTGTGCAAGCTATGAAGGCATAGAGAAGTATAGGTAGAACTCCCCTCATTCTTAACCTCAGCACTAGGTGGGTGTAAGTGGTCAGCTGCACGACCGGGGGAAAGAGCTGCAGTACCCATTGAGTAGGAGGCTTGGCGTTTTGGAGGAAGAAAGACTTCTTGCCCCTCTTAGGATTCGAACCCCGGATCGTCCAGCTCGTAGCCTAGTCACTGGACCGACTTAACCTTTTAAAGCCTAGCGGTAACTTTACGAAACACCAGGTTTAACATTAAAAAATTCTACGTGCTGCTCACATTGCGTTTATGTGTTTTGTACGGATCTCTGAACAAAGAGCGATTATTTCCCTATCCAACATTAACTGATTGGTTTTTATAACCGAGACGGAGTGTTTACTGCGCGGTACGAACTGGGTCCTTATATATAAAAAAGATATGCTTCGTGTTTAAAGGGTTAATTATGCTGACTCCATCTAACCTTCAGGAGGCTACTGTGTTTCTCTTAGGATAATTTTATTTTTAATTTAATTCTACCGCTTGGTAAACTGCACGATCGCGCATGTTATTAACATTATTGTGAATATGCAGCACTGCAATAAATTAACATCGAGATTAATGAGATGGTAAGACCGTAATGAACGTGCTTTGGTTTTCGTTTTCGTAGTCCTTCCCTCTTCTATCTACTTGTTCACAGTAGGTGTCGAGGCTTTTTGTGATTTCATTTGACCATACTCAAACACACACCACAGTCGGTAGGACTCCTTTCGACGAGGGATCGGTCCATCGCAGAGACCTCTACCTGACAACACAAACACTCACAAGAGACAAAAAAAATCCATGCCCCCCGTGGGATTCGAACCCACGATCCCAGCAAGCGCTCGGCCGCAGACCTACGCCTTAGACCGCGCGGCCAGTGGGATCGGCAAACGGCCTTTGGTACTGTGTTCATTTCACTGAACCATGTCGCTACCGTAGCACCAGCAGTTAACCAGATCGCGTTCTTTGGGTTGACGACCGTGCACGTTTCCTGAGCGTCTGATCAGTTGCAAAGTTAGGACCGGTTTTAGCTACTGTACGTGGGTGGGAAGAATATGTTTTCACACCGTGCTGACTGCATCAGTACCGCGATTTTCTGTTTTACACAACAAGAATGTGTATGTAAGCAGGCTTGGTAATCAATCCAAGGTCGTTAGGTGTAATATTGCGAAGGCCGTGTCAGCAGATCGTTGGATTATTCGAATTGAGAGATGATGATCTTGGCGTGAAGTGTAGCGGACTGTACAGGCGTATTTGTAGGCTGTGGCCTAAGTTGCTTTTCTGTACAACATTACGATTGTGTGCTTCTACTTGCACTGTGCAGTGAATAATAATAATAATAATAATAATAATAATAATAATAGACAATAATAATAATAATTGCATTATCATACATAGTAACCACAGAGTAGCTGAAACAGTATGTATACCCCTTAGAAAAAGGGTTTGTTTCAGGTATGTAATTCTGTCTTGCACAAAGTTAATAAAAAAGAATTGTAATAATAATAATAATAATAATAATAATAATGAAACATAAACGACATGATAGAGTGTGCACCTAACTACACTTCAGTATATGTAAGGAACTAGGGATAAAATTAGGCAGTGAACTCCGGTATGAACATGTACCAAAGTCAGTAGAAACAAGTCAAGTGGGCAAGGTAACGATATTATGGAACCAACAAGTGCAGACCGACAGAACCATCCCCAACAATAAACCGGACATCATAATCCGGGATAATGAAAAAGGTACATGTATGCTAATTGATGTAGCAATGCCGGGAGACAGAAATGTGATAAAGAAGGAAGCCGAGAAGATTCTAAAATATAAAGATCTTACAATAGAAATACAGCGCATGTGGAAGGTAAAAACAAAGGTGACGCCAGTAATAATAGGAGCAACTGGAACCATCTCAAAATCCTTCAGAAAATACTTGAGCAGCATAACAAGAAAGCACGATATCAAGGAACTACAGAAAACAGCTATATTGGGCACAGCACACACACTGCGGAAAGTGCTAATGTAGAAGCACAAAAGAGTTGAATATTGAAGACAGCGTTATATGCACCATTAACAGTACGCGCCGAATAGCTGCGACACTATATACGCTAGGCACATGGTTTGTTTCAGGTGTATAAATGTGAATACCCTGCATAAAGGAGATGATGATGATGATGATGATGATGATGATAATAATAATAATAATAATAATGTAGTTGCTTTGTATTTTTCAATTATTTAACGACCATGTATCAATAACTTAGCGTTACCAGTCGCATCCAAGTAATTGTGCATGAAACTCAAAACAAATTTGAATTTGATAAGGACAGTGTATTAACTTAACGTTACGTGGCTTCCAGGGACTGGTGAACAGTGAAGTGCAGTCGGTGCGGTAGAACCGTGAAATGAGGAGTAACTCCTATTATCAAACTCATACCGGCATTAGCTTGTTGGGGCGGAGGAGAACGTCGAAAACGTCAGAATGGTCTGCTTTGCGAAAAGCTGAGATTTACAGTGGCCATATTTTGTTTTCGAATAAGCAATTTCACATTATTTTTTTTCAGTCATGTTTTTGTACCAGAGGTAGGTAGCTTTTTCTTGGAATGCTTACGCCTTTTAGACAGGCTGTACGATGCAAAATTTCGGGACGTTCTGCATAACCCTGTAAATTACGTGGCACATTACCTCGCATTTATGGGAAGGGAAGGCTGTAATTTGAGAGAAGACATTGGGAGAGTTATGGAACACGAGGGCCATTAAGGATTCAGCAGTTTCGAAAGATAATTCTCCCTAGCTACTTTCTCGTGCTGCATAAACTGCGGGCTGTTGATGATTACGTTGTTGCTAAGCACGAAACTGCTGAGGAATGGTAAGGGCTAGACGTGATCTGTACGCCCAGCTTTTGGCTCCAAGTGGAGATAATTAAGAACTACTTTACGTTTCTTCTGTTCACCTCGCACGGCAATGTCTCTTGGTTTGCGTCATCTGTCGGTCAAACTGGTAGTTCTTTCAAGGTCACTAGAAGATGGCTTCTCACCGCGTAACCCCGGATTATATCCTGGGAGAACCCTCCTAGGATTTATGTAGATATTCTGGCTCTAGTAAGGGGTTTACCAAGGGCCGTGCCATGGCTCAGGCGGTTAGCCGCCGGCCTCCCACCGCGGAGGCCCGGGTTCGATCCCGGGGTCAGTCCATGTGGGATTTGTGGTGGACAAAGTGGCACTGGGACAGGGTTTTCTCCGAGTACTTCGGTTTTTCCCTGTCAATTTCATTCCACCGGTGCTCCATTACTAGGAAAGGGACAAAAAAAATCATCGTCGTCATCTTCCTCACAGGGTTGCACAAGAAGCCTCAAGCCACAAGAAGCCCGTAGCGTCTGCTGCGGGGCCCTTCACAACAAAAAAAAAGGGGCGTTACCAAGCGTGTACCGTTACTGATATGATGATGACAGTGACATAATAGTAGTAGTAACACAAAAACGACGACGACAGCAACAACGTGCCCAGTCTGTATAGACGGGAGTACGGACTGGACGATCCGGGGTCCGATTCCGCAGGATCAAGAGACTGTCTGTTTTTCAAAACCTTTCAGACCTTCACGGGCACCCACCCACCCTCCTGCTCCTGTTCTTTCCCGGGGATTAAGCGGCCTCGGCCTCAAATTAACTGTTCATTTCTATCTAGCGCCGCGGTTAAAAATTAGTGGAGCTATTCCTGCTCCCCTATATTCATTCCCAGTGTGGACAGCGACAACTTTACTTTGTTGTGACGAATAATCTTCCTCTTAATGTGCCCTTTTCCCTCCTTTTAATGTTACGGTCCTTGCACAATCTCTGGCCACCAGTTCATGAACTCTTGCAGTTGCTCCGGATTTCTAGTATCTGACGCCCACCGACTCCGTGGTTAACCCTTTAAAGACGAAGCGTATCTGTTTTATATAAGGACTCAGTGCGTACCGAGCAGTAAACACTCTCCACTTCGGTTATTAAAACCAATCTCTTAATGTCTTATAAGGCAAAAGTTGCTGCTTGTTCTGAGATCCGTACAAAACACATAAACGCAATGTGGGCACCACGTAGAATTTTTTAATGTTAAACCTGGCCGTATGTAAAGTTACCGCTAGGCTTTAAAAGGTTAATCTCTCTTAGGTCCTCACCGTCAGTAACATAACGCGCGGGGTTGCTACAGATGAACTGATTGATCTGTAATTTCTTTTCAGTAGTCGCTGGCGGTCATGACATGAACTAACAAACTGGCTTCATATGGTTCGTGTGCCAGACATTATTTACGCGGTAGCATCAGTCCCGCAACTTCGTTGTTCAACGTCGTATTCATGCCTGAATAAATAAATCCAACTATCAGTTTGTCGCATGTTGTTACAGAGAGTTAATTCCGAGGCCGCAGTCAACTAACTATGTCGAGCTGAATGTACATAGCGGCATTATTGCACTCACCCTGCTGTGTTGTTGAATATTTGGCTTGTCAAATGCGCATAGCGATTGAGACACGTTTAGACCTACTAACTGATAAGTAAAATGCAGTGTCGACATGCGCTGTCAAGGTCAAAAAATTTAACAGCTGGTAACACGGGGCAACAAAGATTTCTATTTCACAGTTCACCTCTCGTTTTGGAGTGTCCGTGAACTTTCACGAGAACTTCATGTGGCGTTATTCGACGAAGTTACCAAACACAAAAGGTCTAAATATAAAACCAACAGTGCAAGAGCAGTGTCTTCGTGCTAGAACGGGGAGGTAAGGTGCTGTAGAAGTTTTCGATGGATGATAGGGACCAAAAATGGAACACTTCGCATGTGTGTTGATGGAAGGCGGACGATATGAGTTGTACATGTTTTCGCAGTTGAGATTTGATAGGGCAAACGAAGGACTGGACTGCACTGAACTGCTCGACTTTAACACGCCGGACGCAGAATAATGCAGTTTCTGATGTGCTGGTTGTGCTTGCGAATAAGGGATTAGTGACGTGTACTGTTTTGTATGTTACAGTCGCTTGTAGAGATTGTGATATTTGAGATCACAGGTTTTAGAGGTCTGGAATGTGGCGCTGTGTGTATTTTTATACAGGTACAGCCATATTCGAGGAAGACTGGAAACTTTTCTTGTTTAGATTAATTTAACCTTTTAAAGCCTAGCGGTAACTTTACGTACCACCAGGTTTAACATTAAAAAATTCTACGTGGTGCCCACATCGCGTTTATGTGTTTTGTACGGATCTCAGAACAAACAGCAACTTTTGCCTTATAAAACATTAAGAGATTGGTTTTTATAACCGAAGTGGAGAGTGTTTACAGCGCGGTACGCACTGAGTCCTTATATAAAACAGATAACGCTTCGTCTTTAAAGAGTTAAACATTGTCAGGACAGCGATGGGCTAAGGGCTGAATGGCTGGAATTTGATTGCCCAGCAAGAGAGGGATTTTTCTTTTCTTTACCATGCAGGTAGCTGACTGTGGTGCCCATGAAGCCTTGTGTCTAATTTGTACCGGAGGATCTGAAGGTCAAAAACTACAAATAGCATTCGTGTAAAATGGTTGTTTTGTACATACTTAACCAAAATTCGTCAATTTCATATGTTAGTGGTCAATAAAATGAGGAAATATTATTATCTGTTCATACGATATGAAGTGGAAGTGGTTGTGGGTTGTTTAATGGCGAGTATGTCATGATGACAGGTGTTGGTTGGCTGTTATTACAACGCTGCCCACTCTGCGTTGAACCAGAACATATTTCACTGTAGAGGTGCAAGTCTTCTGGGATGTTAGAGCCGTTTCGAAGGATTGTAGTGCCTGCGTTCTCTGGCCCAAGCAATAAAAGAGGCGTGCTTTATTCTTGGACTGCTCTATACTGGCTATCAGTCGGTGCGGCGTAACATCCCAGAAGACTCTGATCCTCAGCAACATCGCTGTCAGAACCTCAAATCTCGCATATTTCACTATAACAAAAGTTCGCAAGAAAAGTTTTAAACCTTAACGAGGTTGTATATTTTACACTCTTTATTCAAACGGTTTATCATTTCCTTTTTAAAAAGTAAGGCTGTGTTTTATCCAGGGCTGTGGAGTCGGTTCACAAAAGCTCCGACTCCGACTCCTTCATAAAAGCTCAATATGCATTAATAACGGTAAACCTATAAGACATTTCATCACCACCACGTGAATCATCAGGCTACTTTTTTGACTTAGAGCCTATATTTAAATATAAGTCTAATGGTTACTGTAGGTATCAGGGCTCTGGAATTGGAATATCTAGATACGATTTTAGATTAAGGTCGGAGTCGGAGTCGGTACATTTTTACCGACTCCGACTCCACAGCCCTGGTTTTCTCTTCATGTGCAGGAAGATGATTTTCATCTTGCCACCTGTAGGTCCTCCCGTACCAAATTCAAAATCTGGTGTGTAATTGCGTCTGCTGATGTCAGTTACATGCCCAAACTAGTAGCTATGAAGAACCAGTATTAGATATTTGTATGTGACGTTAATACATGTAGTTAAGTCAGATATTTATAAGAGGATGCTGAAGAATAAACTTCGGAAAGGCGTTTTTATAGCCCTACCGATATTCAGGAATGTCCTGATTTTGGATGCGTGAGTATTATACAAGAACCAGTACACATGGGTTGCAAGGCGATTGAAATAAACTGGTTAGCAGCAGTCTTCGTGGTCGTGCCAACGTGTTCCAATGCCTGTGTAAATGTCCGCGTAATTATAACGTCAGCGGGTGACTAAGCCTACGTACGTATATAGAGCGGAATGCAAAACGTGCCAGATTCGGTTGCTTAGTACTGCAGCGTGTAGCAGTCCCACTTGGAATTCTCTGTCGGCCGCCCACGACAGAAAGGAATGGACAGTGCTCAGCACAGACTATTCGATTAAATACGGGATTGTGAACTCCCTTGCGTAATACACTTACGACACCTGTTGTCCCAAAGATTTCCAGGATTAGTGAAAACAACAGATTGATAACTACATGTCATTTATTCAGTCCAGTGTACGTTACGCGTGGCGTATAAAAGTCTGCAATAGGAGAAAAATTGTGATAATACAGTGCAAGGTACTGTGTAATGTGATTACCCCTAGCCTTCCGGCAGCATGTTTTGTGCATGCAGAGTGGCACGGAGAAAACTTCCAGTACATTCATTTAGTTCTGGAGCCGACCTATCCGCCTACTCAATAGGTGCCGGGGGCCATTTCCCTGGGGGTAAAACAGCCGAAGAGTGAGGCTAACCAGTCACCTTTATCAAGTGCCGAGGCCGATAATGAATGAAGCCACACTTCCTTCCTTTATATATCTTCACGGCTTGCATATGGACTTGACATCAATTTTTTAACAAGCGTATAGGTGACAGTTGTTCATAGTTGCGTGAATGTTGGTTTGGTAGGAGGAGAAATGAACGATAGATAATTCTCCAAGATTGCTTATATAGAACTTAAATGGCTGTGGATAGGGTTAAGCGATGCGCCCTTGCGAGCACGGCGTCTATAAAAGGCAGGGAACTTCATCATGTGAAGCCGTGTCATCTTCTAAAGGACTCAGCTGTGGTGAAGTTAGCTTTTCAGGGTTATATACGTCACTGCAGGAATGCTGAGTTATTGACTCAATGCATTTGTGGCGAAGGCTCTAATTCCGCACTCACACTTCGTTATCTCGCGTTTCCATTGGTGTATTTACTACACAACATGGCATCAGTATCAGAACTAGGTCGTCTCAAGGCCACTGAGGATTATTTGTGTAATGTTTACTTGTGCTGTCTGGGAGCTAATCTGTGACTATGCGTTTGCTAGTGATGGTGAAAATCATCTTCGATATGTTGACCCCGCAGATAGTAAAACCAACCACAAAGGGAGGCAAAAGACATAATACCCACACTTAACCTTTATCCTGCTAATGTGGAATATATGGTGAGCTGCTAATAATGCCGGCACCACTAATGTGTAATATTTGGTGATCTACATTTGGCGACGCTGAAAGGAGCCTCTTTGTCTCTCTTTCTCTCTCTCTCTGCACAATGTCTCAACACTGAATCGATCGTGAAAGACGTCCTATGACATATCTGTGTGCACACACGTTAGTGTGTGCTACCAACTAGGCCCTTTAAGGTGCTGCCGAGTAAGTGTGTTCACACAGATATGACATAGGACGTCTTTCACGATCGATTCAGTGTTGAGACATTGTGCAGAGAGAGAGAGAAAGAGAGACAAAGAGGCTCCTTTCAGCGTTGCCAAATGTAGATCACCAAATATTACACATTAGTGGTGCCGGCATTATTAGCAGCTCACCATACATTCCACATTAGCAGGATAAAGGTTAAACGACTTCACACCGTCATCAGAGGTACGCAACAGGCTTGACCATGGCGGAATATCTTCGCACAGAGCTGTTCAGATCCGTCTTGATACTGAACGTCACCAATCAGACCTCATCAACACGTACCTAGATGCGAGTTTCAGGGGTTTTTCGCAGCGGCGTAGTTGATTCCGTTATTTTGGGATACGACGCTGCGTCACTGGGTAATCGGATCCCGACGTTTGGAGGCGACGTATGTGTCCCTATTCTCGAGTATCGAATGGTCTACGATCTGTTGACGCTCGAGGATGAGTGACAGACGCAGCGTCACATCCACAAGAACGGAATTCTAATCCCTGTATAGTTAACTCTGAAAATAGTTTTAGCTAAGGTGGACTACGATTGTCTTCTGGATTCCTGCACTGTGCAGGGTCGTGGTTTGACATGGATGTATCTGAGGAACTTGCTGCTTCCGTGTTCAGGGTGATGAAATCAGTCACAGTGCCAGCCTCTGAAGCCTGAAAATCAAGCCCGCAAGATAGAGTCTTCCATTAAAGACTCTGCGTCTCTCGACCCGCTGAGTAAAAAAAGGTAAAGCAGTCCCACTACAGGCCTGGACAGCCCCTTAGGGTTCCAGGAGGTCGAGGCTCCCAGATTTCTAGACAATCGGCACTTGAAGGTGGTAAGGTTGTCAGCCCTACGCACCGGCCGCGTTAACCCCCTAGGAAATGTTCCTGGTACTCATTTCTGTTAGAGGCTGAGTCGACCCCAGGGCCATAGTGCGACCGACAGGATTATGCCAATGAAAAAATCCACTGACACCATCGGGAATCGAATGTAGCGCAGTGCCTCAACCAACTGCGCCACCGCGGCCCCGACCCGCTGAGTGGCTGTCGTATTCTCTGAAAGTACTTTGCTCTGTTACTTGCATCACAGAACTGCTGGGGTGTCTTAAAGTTTATGTGTGCGTAATTAAACATAATACTGTCAAGACGTATGGGGTTGGAGGTGTAGCTCTACGTATGCTTAACCTTGACACTACATGGATGTGAGTGGCCAGTTTTACGCTCCGATCGTTTTCCCTTCAGGGGGAAGAGTTCTTGGTATCCTTCGGGTATTAGACTGGGTGCATTCCAGAGCAGATCGGGGCAGGGTTGAAAAGAGAAAAATATATTGGTCATGCCACGAAAGGAACCCCGATCCCTTGGTCTTCCAGCCTAGTCACTATATTTACAGTGAAGTTTCAGTTACTGGGGTTCCTTAAAAAGGCACTTTAAATCTTGACAGGCTGAGTGATTCTCGTTTGTGAGGAAAGACGTTTTGGCATCTGGAAGCAAACATTAGGGTTTATCCTTTGGTTAGGAGGATTGGTGGGACCCAGAACTGCAGGGGTGCTGTAAGGTCAGCCCAGTGACTCTCTACTGCTCCGGAAGGAGCATACTTTATGTTTAAGCGAAGCGTTACGTTTATTGATCACTGGACAGGGTGGTCTCCGTTCCTCGGCTCTTAATTCAACACGGGGGCTACTTCGTCTTTCATATGCCGCGAAGACGTATGGACGAAGGAGGTAATAGCCCCAAATCTTCCTCACTTTGAGAGTAAATGGAGGTAGGTGGTGATCAAAACACCTGGCCGCTTTACTTCAGGGAGTGAGGAATTGGCCTCTATTGAATACGTAGCTCACTGGGTCCCAGAATCGGGTGTAGACAGATCTCTTCCCTCAGCCTGGAATCAAACTACGATTCCTTTGACGCTTCGCGAGGAAAAGGAATAAGAATATTTTAAATGAACGTAGGAAACAAAGCCGTGTAATCGGATACTTGCCCAGTCAGTAGATTTCTTGTTTTTGATGAAGCCGAGAGATCCGTTCTCTTATTCAAGTTCACACACCATCAGCTATTTTTAAGATAAGTTTTTAATATCATTCTCCCATCTTCGCCAAGGTCTTGACAGAAAGAACTAAAGAAGTAATTGAATCTGAAGAAAAAGAAATATGACAAAGTAGAGAGGAGACAACAGAGGAACGAAAAGAATGGAAGAAAGAAACTAATTATCATAAGCAAGAAATAAAGCTAACGAATTGGGTTGAAACCGTGAAGCGGTTGACAAATAGTGAATAAGAAAAGTGGCGTAGTCTGATGTTACAGCAGCAGTGCGTGAGCAATGTAGTACTGGAACGTTGATGACGAATGAACTCCTGTTGTTTATAGTTTTCTCTCGCGCTGTTTGCTCAAGACATGCGGCCATTCATTTCAAATATTTGTCCACGTACCGATGGAAAGAATATTCTTTATTTAATTTCTCCTCTAGTCATTTGGCTGGCAAGTCGCTCGTGAGTGCAGTCAGGGGTAAACAAACCATCCATCCGGTTGTCCTGTGTGGCAGTTCATCGTGGACGATGTGATAAGTCTTCGTGATTGACCCTCAGACTCTTTGACTGTTCTGTTCCAGCTGCAGACATAATACAGATTGGAATGCAATGAGGTGATGAGCAGCATTTGAGTCAGTAAAGATTTGGTAGGAAGCAGTCGTGGCCAATTTCTAGGTACTCTTCTGTCTTTCACTTCACCGACCGATGTAGTCCTCCAAGTTCTCGTTCAGGGTATCCGATGACTTGGCCGAGATTCGAATGCAAGTTTGGAGTGTTACCGCCACACCATTATTCTTGGTACGCAGTAGCGTTGATAACCGGTCGGGGATCCCCCTGACACAATACTCTGGGGTTCCTATAATGAATAGCATATCTACTCCCAGGATTCATAACTGGGATGTGGGATATTGCCTTCTTTCAGGAGGACGGTATCCAGCCCGAAAGAACCCCCAGGACATTTTAGTATTTTGTACGTTTGGGGCTCCCCTGACCCACGGAGCCGCCTTGCGCCGCGGAGTCTGCGGTGTCCATACCTTCGCCACATTCGAGAAGTTTAACTTGTTTCCTTTTGTCATGTAAGTCGGACCTTTTGAGTCACAGCATTGATGTGGCTTCGTAAGTTTATCAGTGCCTCACCAACGCCTGTATACTGCTGACTTGAACTGCTGTTTCCGTTTCGTGGAAGGAACACTCAAAATCCGCACGTACTTCCTCTTTGCCGGAATAGCGCTGTCGGTGCAGTGACTGCTCTACGGGCTGGACAATCCAGGGGTCTAATGTCGCCAGGGTCAGGAGATTTTTATCTGCTTCAAAACGTCCAGACTGGCCCTTGGGCTTACCCAACCTCCCATTCAGTGTTTTCCTAGGGATACAGCGGCCGGAGCGTGAGACTGACTACACTGCAAAGGTTAAGAATGAGTGGATCTATACCTCTACTTTCCATGTATGTTTTTAAGACATATACGGGGATAAGTTTATATTTTACGTACTTTCCATTAGACATTATGCAGTCGAAAATTATTGATATTCATTTAGTAGCTTGTTGTAATTATAATTAAAAATTAACGGTTGTAAAAGTGACACATTAAGCTGCAGATGGTGCGCGGATTCAGTGTTCATATTCTTTGAACATAACACACTGGGGTCTCGGATTCAAAACTCTGTTCATGAATGGATGCATGTTTGCGTTTTACTGTTTCTCTAATGTGGAAGAGACCTCAAGATAGAATGGGCCCCTGTCCAAATAGTTGTAACTGTCTTTGTATGATTCCTTACCTCAGAATTTATTCAAGTCGCAGCACGCTATACATCTAACAGGCCTTTTTAGACGTATTATACTTTCTGTGCATGCTCGGAATAATGTGGATGTCGTGTTGTGACATACAGTTTCGTATAACTACTTAAAGTGTTACTTTTTGATGCGTATTTGTTCGTGACTTTCAAAGATAGCACTCCTGTCGCGTGGCTATACAGCGCGTTTCTTTTATCGCTGTCCTGAGCACCGCAGTTGTCGCAGGATGTCTGGCCGGTTGCAGGTATTCAGTGCGATGAAGCTGCCGAGCTTGGTGCGGCAGTAAAAGATCGACAATGTAGAACGCTACAGACGCACTGCTTACATTATTTAGTATTACTGCTTTCATAATAGGATGGAATCAGCAGCGAAACAAATCCTTCCAAGATTTCAGGTTTCCGCCGCGATGTTGACGACATGTATGCTGTTCTGGGTTATTACGCAGCGTCAAATGGTAATCCTTTACCGACGTTTCGGGACTTCTTGACCCTTGAAGATTGGACCGATACGTTGTCCCGAAACGTAGGTAAAGGATTACCATTCGACGCTGCGTAATAAGCCAGACGAGCGCAGATATCAGATCCTTCCAAAATGTGACAATCATTAATTACCTACAAGCAATAACAAATATCCTGTAAACCCGTGTGAGATTTGTTGTCACGCTGTCGGGGGAAGAATTGTGAGGGTGTTTGACAAGGAAGAGCTAAATGGGATTCAGTAATAAGGATGGAAGTAATTACGAAATCAAGAGCTTTACTGTTTGTGTCTGCGTCGAATGTTGTCCAGGTATTTTATATATTGTGTACCGTGCATATTACAAGTTAATTAGAACAAACCAACAATTATGCACAAAATTCACAAAGTTATATTTACATTGACATTATTCCAAATGTCATAATGTCAGTGTAAATATAACTTTGTGAATTTTGTGCATAATTGTTGGTTCGTTCTAATAAAGTTGTCCAGGTTATTAAGTCAAGGACATTAAGACTGACGGAACAGAAGACAGTTTATGACAGCTGTAGGTTGCAGGATAATATTAAAGCGGATCTTAAATGAATAGCATGTGAAGATATTGACTGGATTAACCCTTTAAAGACGAAGCATATCTGTTTTATATAAGGACTCCGTGCGTACCGCGCTGTAAACACTCTCCACTTCGGTTATAAAAACCAATCTCTTAATGTTTTATAAGGCAAAAGTTGCTGTTTGTTCTGAGACCCGTACAAAACACATAAACGCAATGTGGGCACCACGTAGAATTTTTTAATGTTAAACCTGGTGGTGCGTAAAGTTACCGCTAGGCTTTAAAAGGTTAAATTGGCTCAGGATAGTACACCGTGGCAGAGTTCTTATAAAACCTCGGGATTTCATTAAATCAGGGAATTTCCTTGGGTTCAGGTTTCCGTCGCGTTGTTGGTAAGCTCTGCGCTCTTCTGGGATATTACGCGGCATCGTGTGGTAATTGTTTACCGACGTTTCGGGACAACGTATCTCTAATATCCCACAAGATTGCAGATCTCAGGGAATTACCCGATCGATTGAACGATCATCTGCTTAAGATGACATAGCTGTGATCGTGTTACTGTCAGAAGCACTTTCTTCAGAATTGTACACCCCTAGGATACGTCGAGTTTTCACTTCTTAATATTTGTTGCTGCATATAATTACATCACAGGATGTCAGTGAACCGCACCACGAAACTACAGCACCAGGAGAGCCCAGGACTTCAAGCACCCGATACATGAACACAGATGGTCGACTGTGTTTGAAGAATTTGTGTTTACTATTGATGGATAGCATTACGGATGACAGGGAGAGAAAGATTTTCCAGGTGGAAAGACCGTCTTCTGGGACACAACGGTTTCTCTATGTTCACTAAAGTTGTTAGGTTCATTCATAAAATAGCCTGTGTCCGTTTGTTGGGACACGGTAATGTCCATTTTGTCATTTCACAGTCAAACGAAGAAGTGTTACTAGTTGACGTGGAAGGGCTGGGGTTTGCGATTAAACCCTTCAGTTGTTAACCTTTTAAAGCCTAGCGGTAACTTTACATACCACCAGGTTTAACATTAAAAAATTCTACGTGGTGCCCACATTTCGTTTATGTGTTTTGTACGGATCTCAGAACAAACAGCAACTTTTGCCTTATAAAACATTAAGAGACTGGTTTTTATAACCGAAGTGGAGAGTGTTTACAGCGCGGTACGCACTGAGTCCTTATATGAAACAGATACGCTTCGTCTTTAAAGGGTTAATCCATTTAGAGACTAGCAGGCACTGTTGCTGTCTGCTTTGGTATGGGAGTCTGTATAGTGACTCGGCCACTGCAAGGACCACGGAGGAATCGTTCGAATGCCGACAGGGGAATGATAAATAGTACAGTGGAACCAGGTTATAACGACATCGGTTTATACGACATCTCGCTTATACAGACAGATATTCTGTGGTACCCATTAATTCGTCACTTTTAACCGTAACATTATACTCCTCGGTTATAACGACACAATATATTGAGTCCCTTTCATGACGTTATAACTGAGTTCGACTGTATTTGTCTTCTCTTCAGAGCGTCTGGGACCAACCTGGCCTCATATTGAAAAAGGGGTTTCTCCAGAGGTAGGGTAGGTGGACCGTGGAGTGCTCAATTCCGTCTGCTGTCGAGTTCAAGAATGCCTGCAGCTGCTTCCACTGCCCCATATGCTTTTATGGCGTAGTGCTCAAAGGTACAAATGTACCTTTATATGTTCTTTACTATCGTTTTCAGCGAAACGAATATTTTTCTGTCGTTTTATAATTTCATAATAAAGTAGTTCATGCTTATAAGTAGAAATTTAGTTTTTTTAGACGAAGGACACACATGTGCACCTTTAATACAGTCGAACTTGGTTATAACGTCATGAAAGGGGCGGAATATATTGTGTCGTTATAAACGAGTGTTCTAACCGAGAAGTATAACGTTATGTTTAACAGCGAGGAATTAAACTTCGTATTAGTCATACCGTGCGTGATGACTAAGTAAGTACAAGTTCTTACCATGTAATGCACTGTTATTGTTGAAAATGTTCTTGCATTACAAAACTTAGTTCCGACATGTTTCGATCGCTGTTGGGGTGATCTTCAGGAATACGTTTAAAAACTAAAATTACGCATACAGCGTGGTAATACCTTGTTATAAAATGTGTATAAAACAGATGGTTTATATGCAGTTAAGGTGTAGAAGTTTTGCTTTTTACTGAAAATATTAAAAACACTAAATTAGTTAAAATAAAAATGTGAATAAATACAGTGAAGTTTACGTAACAATTATGTAATCAATATGCTTTAAACATTTTTGGTAGAGCGATGGTTGCAATGTTAAGTATACCACGTACCTGTGTGTTTAGGAGTCACACGTTTCTGTATGAACAGTGGGCACAGTAGTAAGGATAGTCCTTGTTACGTAGTCTGCATGTAAACTCGGGTCACGTGTAGTCGCGACGTCTTTGGAAGTCACAGTTCAGTTGGTGTAGTGGGTTGTGTTCACCTGTGTATTGTTCAGAGACCAATTTGTTATTATGTAAATATAACTGGATGTAAAACTGTTCGTAAGAGTTCATAGATGGGCCCTTATTTACATGTTTTAAAAGAGATATGGTACTGTTTATGTCTCCGTACTCATGTGCATTGTTGAGGAGTCATTTGGTATCACAATGTGTGACGTTATAGACATGGCGTCGCTTAACCTTCTAAAGCCTAGCGGTAACTTTACACACGAGCAGGTTTAACATTAAAAAATTCTACGTGGTGCCCACATTGCGTTTATGTGTTTTGTACGGGTCTCAGAACAAACAGCAACTTTTGCCTTATAAAACATTAAGAGACGGTTTTATAACTGAAGTGGAGAGTGTTTACAGCGCGGTACGCACTGAGTCCTTATATAAAACAGATACGCTTCGTCTTTAAAGGGTTAAACCGCTGTCGTTGTAACCGGGTTTGAATGTGGTTATCTAAATAGTTAATTTCCCCTGATAAGTGTAGTGACCCATGAGTCACCCCTGCCCTACCTGGGCCCCATCCGGAGTCAGTTGAACTTGGTGTATATGTACCCTCATATTCTGTTTCTTCGTGATTCATTTTAACACGATTTTCTCGCGCGCGCGCGCGTGTGTGTGCAGCTCAGTACTTGCCGTCAGTCGTCACGATGTATGCAAACAATTTGCTTTTTGTTGTAATGCAGAATGAGTCATGGCGGCAGTAGTGCATTTGTGAAGGGAATACAATGAAGCAAGAGCAGCAAGTGCGCACACCCACACACCCCTCCTATCACAGAAATACACAGTAGTGCTGCGATGCTGGGCAAGACTGTAGCCTGACGGCAGTATGGAACATGCTTGGGTTAAAATCAGGGCTGTGGAGTCGGAGTCGGTAAAAATGTACCGACTCCGACTCCGACATCAGTCTAAAATCTTAACTAAATACTCCAAATCCAGAGCCCTGATAGCTACAGTAACCATTAGACTTATGCTTAAATATAGGCTGTAAGTCTAAAACAGTAGCCTGGTGATTCACATGCTGGTGATGAAATGTGTTAGAGGTTTACCGTTATTAATGCATATTGAGCTTTTATGAAGGAGTCGGAGTTCTAAAAATCGAGGAGTCGGATTTGGAGCTTTTGTGTACCGACTCCACAGCCCTGGTTAAAATGTATCGATGTTGTCTCGTTTCTTATTTCCTTTATTTCGCTACCTTTACTTTTCCTTTATTTGCATCCCTTTGCTGCCTTTAATGTATTTATGCGTGTCTATCTCTGTCTTTATTTCTCACTCTGATGTTTGTTTCTCCTTTGTTTCCGGACGAAGGATCGAACCCGGGACCTCCGAAATAATTTGTGCGTCTGGCTACGAACATAAGCTTCGCAGGAAAGGAGACACCCTTATTTCACCCGTCTAGAAGTTACATCTCATATGCACATGTGTGTTACATTCCTCACTCTTTTAATAGACCTACTCAGTTCTTAATGTAGGTTCGAAAAGCTTCATAAAGCTGTTCAGCACTCCGCTATATAAGAGTGCTGCGATCCTGAAACACAGCTGCGGAGTGTTACGGTATCTTCCTAGCTTATGTGAATAAGTGACGTAAAGCATCAAGGGGCGCAATGTTACAGGAATAATGGGCCTAATTGTTAAGTTTTTCTTTGACCTTCATTGTCCCAGTTGGCTACATTAAATATATATATAAAGACAGTCAAACAGCCAACAAATAAATGTTTATTTGACAGATTAAAAAGTTAAAACGAGCGACTAGTTTCGGCTTAATTTGCCATCTTCAGGCTCGATTTTCAAAAACTCACAAAACTCTACATTGGCTGAGATAAAAGCGAAGGCCTCCACCTGTTATAGGGTGAACTTTAAAAGACCGCTAGGCACGTTTGCCGATGTTACCATTTATAGCAGTACACTTCATCTGACGACTGTGAAATACAGAAAACTGTCAAACTGGCAGTTGTCTGAAACCAACTGCGTTTAATGTTTGATGTCATAAGGTGTCGTTATATTTGTGAGGGTTGTTCTCTTCTGGGATATAACGCAGTTTATTCTGCCTAGCTTTCGAATGTACCTGCTGTTTCCATCAACAGTGTGGAAGTAGTTTTTGGACTAGAAAAACTGATGAAAATGAAAACTACGAAACAGCTTATCTGTCACGATCGGCAGTCACTGAGAGGAGAATCGAACACGGAATCTCCCAAATATAAAGCAGAAATGCTAAGCATGTAACCTGCAGACACTAGCTCATGTAACTGGCTGTTGCTTGTTGGATCGATCTCGTTTAGTGGCGTCTTGATGCAAGAATTAATGACCTCTCCAGTATATTGTGTTCCCACGTGAGGCCCAGCTTTGGAATGCTATCACCATTGTATCGACATCTTAGTGAGATTTCTTCAGCGTCCCTCACCCGCGTAGCAGTTCTGCAGGTGGCCAGTGGAACCCCTGAACAAAGGAAAGTTAATCATAGCTCTGCGGTCAGGCTACCTCTAGGAGTAACACCATCAAACTACATTATCTTCGTAAGAGTTGAGTCATCTCTTCTATTGCTGTTGTCATGGAAACACTCGAATAGCATATAAGATATAGAAGTGAGAAGAATTGGTTACCTGCTATCAGACAGCTCTGTCGGTATTGCAGTTCCCTATGGCCTTCCTTATATAGAAGCACTTTAATTACATGTAATAACAAAGGGAATTTGAAGAATAGCTTATGGGTATCGACCATTTCGGTCGGTATTGCGATTGTGTATAGTTCCCGTATGTGGATGCATGGGAGGCGACAGGAGAATAGCCAACGCGTACACTTTATGTCGGCATTGCAGCTCTCTGCTATGATTTCTGTAGATAGTCACTACCACCGTCATGACTAGGCCCAGCAGTCTGTTCCACTCCCGCTGCAGTACTTCTTGGCAAGCCTTTTCTTTCATGTACGTCTGCCATTCCTGCTGCTTAGAGGGGTTCCACACCACGATTGGCACCACAACGGTTTCTAATAGCTGTAGTTCTATTGTCCAGTATAAATTTATAGTTTACTTAACTATGCATTCCAATATCTCATAGTGTTAAATGATGGGATGAAGTGAAAAGTATTTTTGAAGAATGTGGTCGTAGTCTAATTTGCATTGGCATGGAGGGATGTGGGTAAACATTACAAATGTCACTCAGGATACTCGATCTTGACACATCACGTGGGCGCGCCTTTCGGCGAAAGTGACTGGTCTGGACCAAGGTTGACACTTAGTTGTGCGGTCCCTTGTACTGTACAGCGTTTTCCTTCTCTCGTAATATCAGCTAGTTGTCGTCGCTTTCCAACGAAAAGTTGTATTATTGGTGGTGTAAGACCCACCATGTGGTGTGCGCGTGTCCGTCCCGTCACGTCTGCATGTAGGCATGCCAAACCGAGAACCACGGAACTTCTTTTTATGATTTTTAAACGTGGAAACTTCGCTGAAAATTGTCGAAACTGCTGTTAAAAAGCGGACCGTATTTATTGAAGTGAAGAATGTGCCGAACAGAAGTTGCAGAGAAAAACGAAACATATTTTACGGTCAGTACACTTTTCTTATGGGTATGGTTGTCGGTATAATCCAACGATTGGAAATGCATTTTCTAATTTACTGTGTACAGTAGCCAACCCACCGTGCGCGATCTTCGACGCTGGGCAGCTAACCGAAGAGATGAACCAGGTTAACCATATTTTTATTACACAAACAGATTCAAAGCCGATCCCAGTGGCCGCGCGGTCTGAGGTCGAGCGAGGTTCGAATCCCACCGGGGGCATGGATGTTTGTCTCTTGTGGGTGTTTGTGTTATCAGGCAGAGAGCTCTGCGACGGGCCGATCCCTCGTCCAGAGGAGTCATACGGACTGTGACGTGTGTCTGACTGTGATCAAGTGAAAATAAACAACCTCGACACCTACTGTGAGTAGGTAGAAGAGGGAAGGACTAGGAACAAACCAGATTCAAATTATAGATGCAGCTTACTACAGATGGCTTTCTAAAATCATGTGGTCGGAACTGCCAGAAAGTAATAAAAAATTAAGTCATACATCACATTGACAATGGACTAGCTATTGAAACAGTGCTAACTGGGATATGTTTCATTTTTGTATTTTGCTGACCAACAAGTAATACATGAGCAATTACGTTACGTAACGCTTATTTGCCTGTACAACCAGTGCATCTTTACAGCAGTACCGCTGCGTTAGATGTGTCGGAAATTTTGGTCTTTGATGTCCTAACTTACGAATAGACAGCACAGTCCCAATTTTTATTGTAGTCGACCATCCTTTTGAAATTTATTAAATTAGCTGTTTTCTCATTTTACTTGACGTCTGAAAGTAATAGAACGGTGTTCCTTTTTTCCACTCCTTGGGTCGGGGTTATTGTGTGGTATGCAGGTGAAACACAAGCTGTGTTTTTGTTTCGCTTTTAATCAATTCCTTAATGGATGCTGTCCAGAGATTGTTTTCTCACCTGAAGGTACTGAAGTAGGCTGGGCATTCCACACAATTCCTGACCACTTCTGAGCCGGCCGTCAGAAATTACAGATTATGGACGTTTACCCCTGGCGAGCTGCCAGCCCAATTATGACGTTTTAAGTAATGACTATAGCGATTGCATCCATTGCACTGTGGGAACGCTGAAAATTTTTCTGTACAATTCTTGGAAGAGAGTGTTCAGGGCGATATAGCAGCATCACCTGTGTAATGGCAAGGTTGGACGTCCAAGGAACTAGGTTTGATTCCTGGCAAAGGGCATGAATTTTATCGCTTTTTCAAAGCTTCCTGGTTGCCTTTGAACCCTAAACAGCATCCTATTGAATGGGTATCGGGAATATTCTGCAGTTGTAAAGCTGTCGGGACGTGAAGCTGATCATCCCAACGGGTGTCGAGGTTAAGAATGAGTGGATTTGTGTTTCCACTTCCCCCATTTGACTTCGTGGTCTGCACAGGGACAACTTTACCTTGGATATTGACAATACTTTCTCCGTTATGTGGTTAGTGGTTTTCTAAAACTGGAAAGCGGTCTTTAAATAGTTAAACAATGCTACTGTTTTAATGTGTGACGCGGGCGGCGAACTGATGGCAGAACATCGTCTTTAATAATCTGTGTGGTACGACATAATTTTCGGGTATTTTTAAAAAGATCTTTCCTTAAGCCGTTAGTGCAACATACACGTTTAACACATTTTATATGCGCAAAACGCATTTTTTTTTTTGCGAGTCGAATTGAGTATTGATTTATTTAATGGGTACTGAAGCGCGTCTGAAAGTGCGCTGATTGCAATGATTGTTCCTGGGGAATTGAGGGAATCAGGCCCACAGCGTACTCCTCTGTTCCGTGAATACATGTGATCACTGAAGCTCCTTTTACAAACACGCATTGTATACCTGTAATACTGGAATCTACACAAGAAGAGAGTGAGTACACAAAATAATGCGAACGTGCAATATTTGTGGTCAAAATCGGTAGTCGGCCCGAAAATTAATGATTAAGTTGTCCAGTTTGAGATACGTTGAAAGATATCCTTTTTTGGCCCCCCCTCCCCCAAAACGTGGGGGAGTTATAGCAAATTTTGAGCAAATCACCTTTATGGTGATTTTTGTATGGTTACGCCAAAGTTTGCTTTTATTCCTATGTCAAGCGGTATTTCTAGAAAGTTTCTTCTGTTACACAACTCTTTCCCTCTGCCTGGCATTTGAATTTCATATCTTACTGTTTCTCAGAAGCACCGACTTGCTTATTGTGCTTGTGTTACATAAGCTTCTTTGAAGTGCAGGTGAACTGATGGCTTAGTGCCGTGCTTCTCCAACTCTTGTCAATTCGCAGAGTAACGGAATGGCATGAAGATCTGTGCGGAACGCCACGAAAAACTGATCTGATTGTACCGATTTTCCAACTGTGAACAACACTGACGGAAAATATGACTTCGTGCTACATGTGTGGAGCCAGTGGGACTGACGGCTTAAAGGAAGCTCACTCAACCCGTAGTTCGCGGGTAACATGTTGCACACGACATAGTGTTACATTGCCCGCGGAGACATATGAAGTGATAACAGGTACTTTAACCCTTTAAAGACGAAGTGTATCTGTTTTATATAAGGATTCAGTGCGTACCGCGCTGTAAACACTCCACTTCGGTTATAAAAACCAGTCTCTTAATGTTTTATAAGGCAAAAGTTGCTGTTTGTTCTGAGATCCGTACAAAACACATAAACGCAATGTGGGCACCACGTAGAATTTTTTAATGTTAAACCTGGCGGTATGTAAAGTTACCGCTAGGCTTTAAAAGGTTAACCATTTCCTTGGCAAAGCCGAGGTAGAACTCCAAAGAAGTTTTGGAAACTTACGATCTGTTTATTTAGGGGAAAAAATAAAGTCGTCGGACACATCTCAATTTCACACCCCCCCTCCCCCCGCTTCGGAGTATCCTTTAAAGCAGGCTTGCTCAACTTTTATAGGGTGCGGGAGTATGAAATTCAGTACACAAAATGAAGAATCAACAAGTGTACGTATAATTAATTATACGCATAATTTTACCTATGTTTTTCTATACGTCATGTACAATAAAATATAACATGAAAAATTTATAAGAAATACAATTCAAAACCTGGGCTAAGGGTATCGCTATTTTTCGCATTTTTACAAAATTAATAAAAATGTAATATACAGTTAAACCCACTCATAACGACATCGGTTAATGCGACACCTCGTCTATTGCGTGAGGTATTCTGTGGTACTAATTATTTCCTCGCTCTTAACCGTACCATTATATTCCTCGGTTATAACAACACTCATTTACAACGACACAAAATATTCAGTCCCTTTCATGCCGTTATAACAGAGTTCGACTGTATCTCATGGTCAAAGTGATACAATTAGGAAGACTAAGTTTGCTGGGACACCTCTTTAGAGTGCAGGAAAGGGATCCTTGTAGAAAGCTAACTCTGCATATACCAGAAGACTCTCGACGCTTTGGCAACCCCAGGTTGAGGTGACTTCAGTCAGCTGAAGATTTAAAGAACATGGGCGTAAGGACTTGGAGACGTAAGTCGCAGCATAGAGAAGAGTGGAGGGCAATTTTGGAATAGGCTAAGGTCCACCAAGGTCTGTAATGCCACAAGAAGAAGAAAAAGAAATATTTAATCACGTGTGTGGGTTCAGATGGATATATAATATTAGAAACTGCTATACTGTCTAAGAAAACCGATACCATTTAAACCTTATGACAAATTACAACCAGAAACAAAAGAATCGTAGCCGCTTTGTTCCATAGTACTGGATTACTGTTCACTGCCGTTCTGTTGTCCGTATTTTTAACATAGTTCAAAACAAGAAAGGGTGGAGGCTGTCTTATACGGCAGTAAATGTTTTGTTCGCAGCGTGATATGTCCTTTTATACACTTAGTACATACCTGCAATGCAGAGTTCCCGTTAACGGCATTGCTCAGAACAAGTCGTTGGCGCCAAGCCAGTCACTTCCTTTACGGTAGGAGAGAGAGGTGGACTGTCATCAACCCCAGCGATGGCTGCTGAACTTCATACATAGCTACTTTGTGCGGTATGCGCGCACTACTGAACTTCATACATAGCTACTTTGTGCGGTATGCGCGCACTGCTGAACTTCATACATAGCTACTTTGTACGGTATGCGCGCACTGCCGAACTTCGTTACATAGCTACTTTGTACGGTATGCGCGCACTGCCGAACTTCGTTACATAGCTACTTTGTGCGGTATGCGCGCACTACTGAACTTCATTACATAGCTACTTTGTACAGTATGCGCGCACTGTTGAACTTCGTTACATAGCTACTTTGTACAGTATGCGCGCACTGTTGAACTTCGTTACATAGCTACTTTATGCGGTATGGGCGCACTGCTGAACTTCATTCTATAGCTACTTTGGGCCGTATGCGCGCACTGGTTAACTTAATACGTAACTGCTTCGGGCGGTATGCGCGCACTGGTGAACTTCTGCGTCTCATGCAAACATCTCAGTAGGTGGTCCTTATTAATTGTACGCATATGTGTGTAATCCCCTTAACTAGGCATGTTATTTTTGAATCTGGAGTGCTTAGCTTAATTTTTGTTGTCTTGTCAGATACGATTTCAGGGGGAAAATCTGTCAAGTAGCTTCAGACCAGACGCAGTAGGCCAAATACAAGCTACAGCTTTCGTCTCGCCAGCATGTAAAAAAGAAAATGTTTCAACTGATGATCGTAAAGCATTGACAGTTGTGTGGTTTCACATCCGTTGCAGTTTTATTTTCCCACATAACAGCACTAGAAATGAGAAACAGCCAAGTGATAAAGCACTGTTTTACGACTACTACTCAAGCTATACGAAGTTAACACGTCGGGCTATTTCTCTATTGTTTTCGCTGTTTTGTACACATCATCATCTCGTTTACAAGAAGTCTGAATATATATATATAAGGTGTTACACGCTCTTATGCCAGAGCTTCATTCTAACTTCGATGTAACTTATACATGGGTAGCAGATGGTACACAGCAGACCTGTGCCTGGTCACCAGTGACATTCATTTGTCCTACCGTGGCACGTAGTCTTGTACCCTGATGCATAAGAAATCCATGTCAGGTATCTACAGCCAGGAAGTGACAGCTTGCTTCACGTCGTTGTGTGTTACAAATCGTTTGCCAGCCAGGTGTTTCTTAAGAGACCCAGACAGATGTACTTCACTGGGGTCTATACTGCCAGCTAGGGTTGTGACTGGGTACAGCGCCACAGCTGGGCGGTTACGGACAGTCCTCTCTGTAGTTCGTACCTCGCACTCAGTTGTTACCATATTTGGACCACCTTCTCATTAATTAAGCTATTTGCCATTCACCCCATTTGTGCTGTACAACCCCGTTAATTGAAACCTCGTCGTTAAACAATTTAAGAATCATAAATATATTTGTTCTTTATTTTGGATTTCATCGTATAGACCGACGTCCTAATTATGTCACTCCTTGCTGTATAATTTCTGCAGTTGATACAGCGTCGATAAATTGGTTTACTAAATGAGGTTGGGTGGTGATGAATGGAACAGTCCGGAGTCGTTGAACGTGAAACTCGAAACGAAGTTACTTATAAGTGCTAGTTCATTTTATACCGCCACTGCCTTTAACCTTTTAAAGCCTAGCGGTAACTTTACGTACCACCAGGTTTAACATTAAAAAATTCTACGTGGTGCCCACACTGCGTTTATGTGTTTTGTACGGATCTCAGAACAAACAGCAACTTTTGCCTTATAAAACATTAAGAGACTGGTTTTTATAACCGAAGTGGAGAGTGTTTACAGCGCGGTACGCCCTGAGTCCTTAATAAAACAGATACGCTTCGTCTTTAAAGGGTTAATCTGTGCAGTAATCATACGGTCCTTGTATTGAATTTTAAGTGTGCTGTGATGGTAGGATTATTGCGTAGATCGGAACGAAATTTTTAGAGAGTAGTGGAGTTTTACGTTCAAATACGTAAAATACTAAGTCCTAATTTAAGGACTTTTTGTTCAGCAAATTATAATAGACCTGTCTATAGACAGTGGGGGGGGGGGGGGGGTACGCGGTGGCGCAGCTGGTTGAGGCAC
>BLKM01000338.1:676538-808879 GCA_013340265.1 Coptotermes formosanus | reverse complement strand
TTGGTGGGGGGGGGGGGGGCGGCCCCCCCCCCAAAGGCGGCCGGTGCGTAGGGCTGACAACCTTACCACCTCCATGCGCCGATTGTCTTGAAATCTGGGAGCCTCAACCTCCTGGAACACAAAGGGCCAACCCAGGCCTGCAATGGGACTGCTTTACCTACAGACAGTGAGGCATGTTAGGAGGAACTGCTGTTGACATGTGTCATGTACCCTGTGATCGGGTAAACTTCTGCAGCATACTAAGTCATCTCTGATTCCAATCTTACGATAATGTATCGCATGGAGATACTGGTGAATTCTCAAGACGCCTGTCGGCCGTCAAGTTTTGTGTTACCGACTGTCGTATTTACTAGCATGGGACTGCATCTGAGGCGAGTCAGCATAAGAGTGTAGGAAATAACAGATATGTATACACGTACCATATATTCTGCACACCCGTAGTTTAGGTTTGGGCACCTGATTGTTTATGAGCTGTTTTGTGTGGGTGTGAAACTTGGTCTCTCAATTGAGGAGAGAACATAGGCAGCGGGAGTTTGAGAATAGGTTGCTGAAGAAGATATCTGAGACTGAGAGGATGGAAGTAATAAAAGGATTCTGGAGAAAATTATATAACGGGGAGCTTCATGATACATACATCCCATCACATAGTATTAGGGTGATGAAATCGGGAAGGGTTAGATGGGCGTGGCATGCAGCGCGTTTTGGGGGAGAAGAGAAATGCATAAGGGTTTTGGTGGGAAAATCTGAAGGCAGTATACCCCTTGGAACACTGGGTATAGATGGGAGGAGTATGACAAAATAGGCTGATGGAAATTGGGCTCAGAATACGAGCAGGTGGCGGGCTGAACTGGGTATTGAACCTTTGGATCCCGTTAAATGCGGGGAATTGCTTCACCAGCAGAGGTCTTAACTTCCCAGGAAGGACTCCTCTGCAAGGAATTAGTTAATTGTCCTGGTTTGGTTTAACATTATGCTTCTCAGCTCCTCTAACCACACTGTGTGATGGAGGCTATATGCGATTGGCACTGAAGGCAGGTTGAATGCTTATGAAGAAATGAGAACGCTCAAGGGGAAGTCGCAACATATTCTTAAGCCCTTTTCAGGAAATCGCGCTGAGGGACGCAAGGAAGTAAAATATTTCAGCGTATTTCTATCAATAAACAGCCATTGATTCTCTATACAGTAGGGACATTATTCGGATGGTTTTTCCACTCGATGTACTCTACATTCTCTGTGAGGCACGGGCTGAATCTTTACATTAACCTTTTAAAGCCTAGCGGTAACTTTACGTACCACCAGGTTTAACATTAAAAAATTCTACGTGGTGCCCACATTGCGTTTATGTGTTTTGTACGGATCTCAGAACAAACAGCAACTTTTGCCTTATAAAACATTAAGAGACTGGTTTTTATAACCGAAGTGGAGAGTGTTTACAGCGCGGTACGCACTGAGTCCTTATATAAAACAGATACGCTTCGTCTTTAAAGGGTTAACTTGTGTCTTCAGAAGGTGAAGCAGTCTGTAAGACATCAAAACAGCTGTCTGCAGCTTCATGTTGCTTTTGGGAACAGCCACGTGAACGTCGTTTCAATTAGCCTTTCCGCCCATCTGTCATCTTTGCCTCAAAGGAATTAAAACATTTTGTTTCTGCATTTGTCATCATCGTCATTATTGCTGCCACCACCACCACCACCACCACCACCACCACATCGTCGTCATCATCATCATCATCATCATCATCATCATCACCTCGCATGAGGCTGTTCAGCCCGGTCCGTCCCCAAATGTAATACTTAATATTCCATTTTAGTAATGTTTTAGACCTAACTATTATATCTAATCTTAAAACACGTAAGGTTCAGCTGCTCAAATCGCGCTGTCGAATCCAAGGACATAGCTGTCTATTCTACCGACGGGAACTGTTCAACTGCTTGGTATTATATTCCTGCTGGCCTTCCAAGTACTTTCACTTCTCGTAACCAAACGGAAAAAGAAGGCCTGCTTTTGAACCGGACGACCAACGTTTATGAAGCGACATGTACACATAATGCAATTGGAGGACACACTGACCTGTACGTTGTAATTTCCTACGTTTCGGTTGTAACACGGTGCACGGGCTAACTTGCGAGGCGGGAGAGACAGTGGGAAGGTAGTTTGGAGGAATCTGTGGACCCAGTTCAAAAATAAATTTAGTGGCCCAACCTTCTAGCGCCGAGATTGTAAATGGGTTGAGCTACAACTCCGCCTCCTTTCTGTGCCTGCATAGACATATCAGGGGGAGACCTTTACCTTTACCTTTACCTACGCGTAGCTGATGATGCAGGTACAGCAGCTAAAAAATTTACGTACAAAATAAGTTTGACACAGTCTGAAATACCAACCAGCCCTTGGCCTCCCCGAACGGTGGGGCTCCAAGAAGCCACATACACTGTAATAGCCTTACCAGTCCTGGTCACTAGTGGCACTTTAGGATACTGAAATGATGTACGCTCCTAAATCTTGGAAACAAATACCGCCCTGCTGTACAACGTTCCCTTTAATTTTTTTTAAAGCTGCGCGGACCTGCTACTGCTCTGAGCAGAAAATTTTTACACGACTTGACGACTGCGCGGCACTTTAATAAAACTTTTTTTTTTTTGTTAATATGCATAATAAGAAAATTCCAGCTGTGCGGCAACAATTCACTGTGCGCGAGATCACTTCAGTTACTGCGCAGTCGCGCACCCGCGCAGCTTAGAGGAAACATTGCTGCTGTATGAGAACGAGTGGCTTTGCGGCATCCAGTGAACCGTTGGAGTTAGGCGTGTGCAGTTTGTTACGAAGGTGGCCGCCAGTAGTTAACAATTACGACGATGGCGTGAGACCTTGAGGTATGCGCCTACCCAACAAATTTACGTATGCAGCACTACTGTAGTAGGTCTGCTACTCACGGAACTATATGGGGAAGTAATACTACGAACTCATATGTGCGGATGGACATTTATGCAATAGGAGAATAGGTTTTGTCGGGAAAGGTGTAGAGTCCCTGTTCACACGCTATGAAAGGATATGGCGGGAGTGGAAGTACAGCTCCACGCATTCTTAACGTCGACACTGGATGGCGGTGCGTTGTCAGATTCATCCCGGCGGGAAGGGCGCCCGGTACCCATTTTCTAGGAGGTCGGGTGGCCCGTAGAGTCGGTCCGGAAGCTGTGGACGAGAGAAGACCTTTTGTTCTCGTCGTGACTCAAACTTCGACCCCTTGTAGGCTTTGGTTTATGTTTAGAACTTCCCTTAGCCTATTTGTAATGTATTTTCCCCGTAAAAAATGTATTTCTTCTGCCCATTATATACGTATTTCTTACTTGTTTTTTTTTTTAAATTGGGGCCTCAGCCTAAACCCATGAAACACGTGAAACGTTGTTTTTAAGCATAAATGGATTGAATGATATGGAAGTACCACGATATCTTGCGGTCCTATGTATTTTTAAGCTGGCTGTATGCCCGTGTCGAGATAGAAACCTATGCACATAGGTTTTGTTTTAGGCAGGGCTGTGGAGTCGGAGTCGGAAGGAATTTTGGATGGAGTCGGAGTCGGAAAAAATGTACCGACTCCGACCTCGATATAAAATCATAAATAGATACTAGCTACAATAACCATTAGACTTATACTTAAATGTAGGTTACAAGTCTAAAAAGTAGCCTGATGATTCACGTGGTGTTGATGAAATGTTTTGTGATACCTTTTTTCACTTTAGTAGGTTTACCGTTATCATATAATACATATTGAGCTTTTATGAAGGAGTCGAAGTCGGAGATTTAAAAATTGAGGAGTCTGAGTCCGAGGTTTTATGTGCCGATTCCACAGCCCTGGTTGTAGGACAGATACGGAGACCGTGCCTCTAATATTGTAATAACGAGCTTCATTACTGCTTAAAGTGTGGCATTACCATTGGAACAATCCTATACCGTCACTTCTGGGCATTGGAAGCTCCTTAACCTTTTAAAGCCTAGCGGTAACTTTACGTACCACCAGGTTTAACATTAAAAAATTCTACATGGTGCCCACATTGCGTTTATGTGTTTTGTACGGATCTCAGAACAAACAGCAACTTTTGCCTTATAAAACATTAAGAGACTGGTTTTTATAACCGAAGTGGAGAGTGTTTACAGCGCGGTACGCACTGAGTCGTTATATCAAACAGGTATGCTTCGTCTTTAAAGGATTAATTTGCCTGAACCCGCAAAAAAAAAAGCACTGGATGAATTATTGTAAAGAAAACATTTTTGATTAAAATGAACCTACTGAAACTTCCTTTTTGACACACGAGACACGCGTCTTTGTGATTCCGTGTGCGCTAGCTTTGGTCTGAGGAGAAACGTATTATTAAACCTCAGTTAAATGGCTCATTAGCGGGTGATGCTGAATGCGTTTACCTCATAAAGGAGAGCACGGCTTTATGCTGGTCAGGTGCAGCGCATTCCACGTGATAACAGTTGCCGACTTCATCTGTAATGCCAGCAGTCCGCAGTTAGCGTCACGTGACGTAACAGCGTTCTTCCAATAAGTGGATTCCTTAAGAGGATGACTGAACTCAGTACTGAATGTGAACAATTTGAGTCTAAAATCTGATGTTAAACGCCGAACTTACTGTAATTTTCCAATCCGTGTAACAGAACAGGCAGTTTACGTATAAATGTAACACTGACGGGCGTTCGCGTAACGGTTGTTGCCGTGGAAAAGCGGTAAGTATTACTGTACACATATTGAATGTGTGTCTGTAGCCTTAGTTATCCATAATGCAAAGCGCATGCGCCGTATCATACTGTCATCTGTGGCCTCTGTAGCTGTACCCTAAGACCTTAATATTATCTGATAAATGGCTCGATTTTCGGGCGAAAAAAAATATTATTGAACACAAAAATGTTAGTTTAGATTTTGTCTACAACTTTAAAACATTTCTCATTATAAGAAGAATTGAGCGAGGTATTATCATAACGTACATAGGCCTTCGTATCAAGTACCCATTATTCTTGTGAAATTTTAATTAAGCTTGAATTCTTTCGACAGATTTTTCGAAAATTACTCAATATCAAATTTTATTGAAAACCGTTCAGTGGGGGCCGAACTGTTCCGTGCGGACAGACAGACAGACAGACATGACGATGGTAATAGTCGCTTTTCTCAATTTTGCGAACGCGCCCAAAAAAGTCCGAAGTAATCAGCATGAATTTGTTCTTAAGTGTTAAGAAAGTAACTGATTTTAAGTAATAACATTCTCGAAACGCATGCCAAATGTTTCATTGTGGGAATTAAAACGCAATGAGACGAAGGTGACGGAAGAATACTGCTGGGCGATAACATAAGTGGCGGAACGTTCATGATAGGGCCTATCAGGTTCCAGTGTATTTGAGTTTGGATTTCAGCTGGGTTCGCTCGTATATACGTACGTATTTTACCATACGTACACTCAACTCCGACTTACGCAGCATGGCACTTGCGTCGTTTTTTGAGTGACGTAAATGTTGTGTAGGCGCGCGAGTGTCTCTCTGTTCTTTTCTCGTTAAACAAGACAAACGTTTAAAAAGTGCGACTTTTTGTACTTATATTTTCTTCCTTTTGTGAAATGCCAGCACTTCGCTGAGAATTCGTTAAGTGAGTCACCGGCCATGGACTTTGACATCTCACGTTGTATCGCTCCATGTGTCACTTGTTCAAGACATGTCCTTATCTCAAAATTTTCATCCCCTATTGTGCCGACCTCAACTGGTCTGCTTGCACGGAAAAGTGCATGACACGTGCCGTGTGCAAAGTGTAGCGACAGTCTAGCCACGTGTGCAGTTGCGAATAGATGCCAGTAGCAGGTGCCGTTTGTGGCTTGATATGCCTGCCTGTGTTTTACGCAAGGATCTGCCTTATTTTATATTACTCAAATTGTGCATTGTCATGAATCATGCAATGTTATAGACCAACTACATGCACCTTTTAACATATATATATATATATATATATATATATATATATATATCTCAAGATGTTAGTTACAATCCTACACGTTTCGAGCCAATAATTGGTGCATCTTCAGGGATATCACGAATTAAAATTACACATAAATCCAGCAATATAAATACAAATTTTAAATACAACTGCTTGAAATACAACTGTTAAAATGTTAAAATATACGTAAATTCTTAAAACACCTGAGTTGGTAGCCGCCGATATTTGTGCAGTGGTTCCAAAAGTACTGAAAATTTTAAATATCACCTTATTAAAACGTTATGTTATCTCTCTACATAAAACACAAACTAATGAATATATAAGGACCTGCGGTGATATCTTAACCCTTTAAAGACGAAGCATATGTGTTTTATATAAAGACTCAGTGCGTACCGCGCTGTAAACACTCTCCACTTCGGTTATAAAAACCAGTCTCTTAATGTTTTATAAGGCAAAAGTTGCTGTTTGTTCTGAGATCCGTACAAAACACATAAACGCAATGTGGGCACCACGTAGATTTTTTTAATGTTAAACCTGGTGGTGTGTAAAGTTACCGCTAGGCTTTAAAAGGTTAACTGTATAGAGCGATAGCTGCAAGACGACACAGCACATACCTGCTATTACGGCGGGGTGTATTACTGCAGGCGGACAGGCCCGTACTGAAGGGAGGTATGTTGGGTGTATGGTTTTCAAGTCACGTGACTGTGACGTAGCTGGAGATTATTTAAAAGACGAAACAGACGGTTACGTTCACCCGAGTACTGTTCACTAACAAGCTTATTATTATGCGCATATAGTTGGATGTAAAACTGTACATACGTATTCATGGATGGACCCTTCTTAACTTGTTTGATTAGAGACATATTGTTGATATCTCCATAGTCATGTACATTATTTAGTATATGAGCCGCGAACGCTGACTACGGGTCGTTTTTTGTATATCTGATATGTTCGACGTACCGTTGTCTTAGAGTTCGTCCAGTCTGTCCAACATATATACGGTTATATGTTGAACATGCTAATCTGTAAATACCAGTTTTTGTGTGTTCATCAACTATAGTGGTTGACCTTAACCTTTCAAAGCCTAGCGGTAACTTTACATACCGCCAGGTTTAACATTAAAAAACTCTACGTGGTGCCCACATTGCGTTTATGTGTTTTGTACGGATCTCAGAACAAACAGCAACTTTTGCCTTATAAAACATTAAGAGACTGGTTTTTATAACCGAAGTGGAGAGTGTTTACAGCGCGGTACGCACTGAGTCCTTATATAAAACAGATACGCTTCGTCTTTAAAGGGTTAATCTGAACATATCACGTACAGTATTTGTCCTACGAAATGCAATTTGTACCTCTGTTTTTCTAAATAGATTGGTGACCTTCGTATTAGTGGATTATAATACGTAAACCTCGCCCACTTCTTGTTTTTCGGGTACTGTTGCATGGATGAACACTACCCCAACTACTAAACTGAAGAAGCACCAGTTATTGGTTCAAAACATGTAGGATTGTAATTAAACATCTTGACATATATGTCAAAAGGTGCATGTAGTTGGTCTTTAACATTGCACGATCTGACTTATCCTTGCACGTGTAGAGGCCTCTTTACGCTGGGCAATTCGACAGATGTCAGCTGCTGCACCGGTTTTGTTTAAATCATCCTTGAGAGGCGGATTGCATGACGATGACGTGTTATCATCAGTCACTTAAATCACAAACCTGAGGACACCACAAGATAACTAGTAACCCGAGGTTAATTACAGTGTTGTTATTCGCTGCGTGCAGGGTAATGTATTCCAAGGCTATCCATATGTACGTTTATGTAGCTTTTTATACACATTTTGTAGAACTTTTTGGACGGGTTTTGCTCACTGCAACGTTTCTATCTGCACAGAATAACACAGAATTTGAAACTAAGCTTAGACAGTGCCTCGATTTAAAGGGGGGGGGGGGGAGAGGAATGGATTTGGGAGGTAAAAGGTAAAGGTAAAGCAGTCCCGTTACAGGCCTGGACAGGCCCAGAGGGTTCCATGAGGTCGAGGCTCCCAGATTTCTAGACAGTCGGCACATGAAGGTGGTACGGTTGTCAGCCATACGCACCGGCTGCGTTTACCCCCCAGGAAATATTCCTGGTATTCATTTCTGTTAGAGAGGCTGAGTCGACCCCAGGGCCATAGTGCGACCGACAGAATTATGCCAATGAAAAAATCCACTGACACCATCGGGAATCGAACCCGCGACCTGCTGGTTTGTGGCGCAGTGCCTCAACCAAGTGTTCAAAATGGATCTTTAATCCTTTAAAGACGGAACGTATCTGTTTTCTATAAGGACTCAGTCCGTACCGCGCAGTAAACACTATCCACTTCGGTTATAAAAACCAGTCTCTTAATGTTTTATAAGGCAAAAGTTGCTGTTTGTTCTGAGATCCGTACAAAACACATAAACGCAATGTGGGCACCACGTCGAATTTTTTTAATGTTAAACCTGGTAGTACGTAAAGTTACCGCTAGGGTTTAAAAGGTTAATAGGGTGGGAAATTTGCTTTGAATTCATGTACCTGAAGGGCACAGCAATGAAACTTCGGTTTGCATACGCCCCAAAAGGCGGGATATCAATTCACTAGGCAGATCAGTTGAGATTGAAGTCTTTAAAAATAGCTGTGTTCCAGGAGTTGAGCACAGTTCTGCTAAATGTTTCGGCCTGCACCAGTGTAATGTGTCGGCCGTAATCTCTTCAGATGTTATCGGCGTCACTTAATTGCTTTTTGCAACAAGTAACAAAGGAATAGTTTTTGATGGTTGGTTTTCCGCAGGCATGCGTCACTCCGTGCATTGGGTTGGGTATTTCACCTGAGGAGTAGCCTCAGGGAGGAACCAATCAAATTTCAGGGGGCGGTGTCATGATCGCTCTTCGATTCGTCCGTTATCATATATGTGGGAGTAAACCAAACCGCTTCTTGCGTGCGCCAAAAATGGACAAGAGATGAATGTTTAAATGCTAGCAAGTGTTTGGAAAATTGGGTGGATTGGCGTGCTGTCACCTAGTGTTCTTCTGCACACATTTTCCACACACACACACGTGTGTGTGGAAAATGTGTGCAGAACACTAGGTGACAGCACGCCAATCCACCCTTTGTGTGTGTGTGTGTGTGTGTGTGTGTGTGTGTGTGTGTGTGTGTGTGTGGGGAANGTGTGTGTGTGTGTGTGTGTGTGTGTGTGTGTGTGTGTGTGTGTGTGTGGAAAAAAATATATATATGACTTGTTGCTTGGCATGTGTACGAGGCTACCAGACCACAGCTGGAGTATGTTCGCCACACACAATAAGACAGATTGCAGATTGCGAAAAGTATATATTATTTAGTGATTACGTGCCCGGTACGGGCAACATAAAAATTAGCGTATATTAGCTTCGCCATGTCCGTCCGTCCGCTCGCATGGAACAACTCGGCTCCCTCTAGACGGATTTTCATGAAATTTAATATTTCAGTATTTTTCGAAAATCGGTCTAGAAGATTCAAGCTTCATCAAAATCTGACAAGAATAACGGATACTTTACATGGAGACCTGTGCACATTTATGATAATATCTCGCTGAATTCTTCGTAGAATGAGAGGAGTATTTCAGACAGAAATTGTAGGAAAAATCAATACACTCATTTTATGTTCAATAACTTTTGTCCGAAAATTGCGCCGTTTATGTGATAATTTTGAAAAATATGGTAGAGCTAGAAAGGCCATAGATGACTATATAATACGGCGCGTGCGCATTGCATGCTGGATAACTAAGGCTACAGACACACACACTCAGAATATGCAATACTGCTCTTCCATGGCAACAATCCTTAAGATGAACGCGCTTCAATAGTACGTTTATACGCACACTGCCTGTGTTGTTCCTTCTTATTTCCTACAAATTAACCATACCTAAAACCATTCCACCAAACAGAAGTGATCGTATCATGCATTACCTCACTGCAAATACATTATTTATACGTATGTAGAGGGCAGTCATTGAGTTCTTGGAAATGATTTACTATCATTGTTATTATTTAGAAATTCATTTTTAAATTCCATGTAAAATGTATATTCAGAAAAAACAGTTAAATCAGAGATTCTCAGCCAATGCGTGGCGACATTTCTAATCAAACGCGTTTCTTGAGGCCTGTACCATTAATGTGCACCTTAGAAGAATCGCATCTCACAAGTGTTGCTGCACCTCAGCTAAGAATCGCAAATTTGGCTGTTTTCTGAATACATATTGCGTACCTAATTTAAAATATGTTTAACGTAATTGTGATTCATCATTATCATCATCATCATCATCATCATGAGCTGTGTAATATTAGGCGTAGTGCCTGTTCTTTATCCCTCAAGATGAAGCTGGTCCTTCCATCTTTTCCTTGGGCGTCCTATGCTTCTCTTCCCTTTTGGCCTATATTTCAGTGGCTGTATGGGTATCCTGTCTGTGTCCATTCTCTCTACATGTAATTGTGATTGTGATACATAATGTTAAGAACCTACTGACCGTCCGGATTGAGTCCAAACCTCATAGAAAATTTGCTGCCGGTCATGAGTCTGAGACTGTTCTTATTGAACTAGTTATTAACCCTTTAAAGACGAAGCGTATCTGTTTTATATAAGGACTCAGTGCGTACCGCGCTGTAAACACTCTCCACTTCGGTTATAAAAACCAGTCTCGTAATGTTTTATAAGGCAAAAGTTGCTGTTTGTTCTGAGACCCGTACAAAACACATAAACGCAATGTGGGCACCACGTAGAATTTTTTAATGTTAAATCTGGTGGTACGTAAAGTAACCGCTAGGCTTTAAAAGTTTAATTGCAGAGGTTGATGAAAAGCCTGTGGGCAGCAGGCAGAAAGGAGTTGCAGTGCATTCAGTCAAAATGCGACAGTTGGTGACGAAAGCTGACTGTAGTCGAGTGCTTGGCATTTTGTGTGAGTGCAAAACAAATAAGCAAGGTAACCACACTCAGACGGTCCTTCCACTGAGGCAGCTGCCCACGCGGTAGTGCGTAAGGTTGGAGAAACTTGCTGTCGGTGGGCCTATCCCTCCCACTCACGTTAGTTCAGTTTTATGTAAGTCTCGTATTCAGATGTAGGTTTTTATTAACACACTTAACACTGTTATTTCTGAAACCTTACTCAGTTCTGTTTCTTATAACCCTATGTGGGACGTAGATGGTAAATATAAACTACAGTTGTTCCTCTCCATTAACCACCACGTCATGAAGACACGTGGAGAGGTGGGGGCTCCACGCATTATCAGGTTCGGAACTAGATGGAGGAGAATGGTCAGCTTTGCGCTCCGATCGCTTAAGCCCCGGTGAAAAGAACTCGTACAGAAAGCTTGGCTTGCTCCTGAATTAATCTGAAGTTGGGAGGGGGTGGGTGGGAATACTGCCCGTGACGGTAGTCGAACCGCAATTCTCCAATCGCCTAGCCCGTGGCCTTGTCACTGTAGATCCAGTGATTGAGTTTCAGAATCTCGGTGTGCACAGTGATCAGTTATGGGATCAGGGAGCCAACTAGAAGCATGCTTCATTTTTCAAATCTTGGAACCTGCAGCCGGAGCGCTTGGCCTGCAGAGAGATTTCTACTCAGACCCTGAGTAGAAAGCGAAGGGCTGGGCTACGTCGTTCAAATCAGCTAATGAACTGAACTAATTTCTATGAACAGTCACTTTGTACATCTCTGCATTTGCACACATCGATCACCTTCTAAACTACGCAGTAATTTGGACGTTCAGGGCCTACACTTTATGAAGTTATTGTAGTTGGGTGAAGTGATGCATCAGCTGTAAGCGGGAGCAGCATAGCGTATGATGTGACACGCATATGAAGAGTGCTTAACAAATTGACACACACACTCGTTAATACGCATCTTCAGAACCCATACAATACCGCTCCTTTCGCCCCCCCCCCCCCCCCCAGCAATTTCAATGAAATGGTACATCAGATACGAAGGCGAATGACAGCAGATATTGGGGGAATCGTTTATAACACGCGTGGCGTCGGGTCGAGCACGGCAATGCTTGATAGTAAGGCTGCAAGGTGTGCAGCTTGTGGTATAGTCTTGTGTTAAAAGATAGGTAAAGCAGTCCCATTGCAGGCCTGGACAGGCCCAGAGGGTTCCAGGAGGTTGAGGCTCCCAGATTTCAAGACTGTCGGCACATGAAGGTGGTAAGGTTGTCAGCCCTATGCACCGGCCGCCTTTACCCCCCAGGAAATATTCCTGGTACTCATTTCTGTTCGAGGCTGAGTCGACCCCAGGGCCATAGTGCGGCCGGAAAGGTCATGTCAATGCAAAATTCGAATGACATAATCGGGAATCGAACCTGCGATCTTCTGGGTTGCAGCGCAGTGCCTCAACCAACTATGCCATCGCGTGCTCCCGTGTTAAAGAGACAGGCCTATATTATAGTGTCCAGAAACGTTCGCTACCTGCTGACCGTATCCAGCCTTTAGTCATATAAATTGTTGACATTTTAAGGAGGGGAATTTCCTACAACAAACTGTGTTCGTAATTCCTGTGCATGCGAACTAGGGCCTGTCGGTGTGCGGTCGGAATTGGAACCGGGTATTTGCCTGAACACAAGTCTGCTATACCAGCTTTCTGGATGACAAGCCTTAGTAGTGAAGGGCCCCGCAGCAGACACTACAGACGCACCGCAGCCTTGAGGCTTCATGTGCAACCCTGTGATGAAGGTGACGATGATGGTTATTCTTTTATCCTTTTCCTAGTAATGGAGCACCGATGGAATGAAATTGACAGGGGAAAACCGAAGTACTCGGGGCAAAAACCTGTCCCAGTGCCACTTTGTCCACATGGACTGACCCGGGATCGAACCCGGGCCTCCGCGGTAGGAGGCCGGCGGCTTACCGCCTGGGCCATGGCACGGCCCATAACAAGCCTTACTGCTGAATGAGTAATAAATGCACCAACAAATCAGTTCCCCAGGGTTCTTGTTTTTCTTTCCGTCTCCAGTTGACGGGGACAGCACGTCAGTTCGGCAGTTCAGCTACTGCTGGCTGTTCCTGTGTGCATTAGACGAGTAGTTCAGGGCGTGTCTTGCACAGTAAAGGCAGTGGGGCGAGAACGTGTGCCTCCTGGGCATGATTTTCATAGTCCTTCAGGTGCGAGGAAGAAGCGTGGTTGTACGGAAACCGCAAGGACTTCATTTCGGTTCCTGGGTAAAAGCGAAGCGCAGTCCGATCACATAGAACAGACGTAGGTAACGGTGTGTAGCAAATTTTTGTTTCTTTAGGATCCACATATTCTCTCTGAAATAAAAACCATTGCTCGTGGCAGTGCATAAGGGAAGGGTTTTTTCTCCGCCAGAAATGTCTAGACTGGACTTGGAGCCCACCCAGCCTTCTGCTCAGTGGCTACCGGGGTCTATTTCCTCCAGATAAAGCGGCCGGGGCGTGAAGCTGACCGAGAAATTATACTTCTATTCCCTCTTCCTCCTTTGTTGTGTGCAGAGGCAGAACTTATGTTTACAAATTTGTTGTGTCAGTCGCTTTTGACAAAGAGATAAATTCGGTTTTCGACTTACATGGAGTGCGGGCTGTATTCGACCCGTATGAACAGGCACGAAACTCGATCGACAACTGTTAGGGTATGCCCCCTCCCTATACTTAAATTTAATCGCAACTCTTTCAGTAGTCCCGTAGATACCAATGCGTTAATGTTTTATTCACTTGGTGCAAAGAAGACAGGCCAGGTGAAAGGCGTGTATTGTCAGTACAACAGTTATCCTTAACCCTTTAAAGACGAAGCGTATCTGTTTTATATAAGGACTCAGTGCGTACCGCGCTGTAAACACTCTCCACTTCGGTTATAAAAACCGATCTCTTAATGTTTTATAAGGCAAAAGTTGCTGTTTGTTCTGAGATCCGTACAAAACACACAAACGCAATGTGGGCACCACGTAGAATTTTTGAATGTTAGACCTGGTGGTATGTAAAGTTACCGCTAGGCTTTAAAAGGTTAATTCTCTTCATCTAGCAGTTTGGAAGTTTACACTGCCTGTCATGGAGTGAAACTTACAGGAACCCCCGCTTCATTTTCCATAACATTCTGTTAGTCTCGAAAATTAATCTGGCAGATATGCATTTGCATGGTTCACAATACGGAATTACAATGCACTAAGCTAGGAGCTGTCAGCCGTGCGTGAGTCAGCACTGATCGCAGTGAGGTAAAACTGCGTAGGATTTAACGTTACGCATTTAAACACAAAAGTTTGTCCCAAATTAATTCTGACTGTTGCGGCAGGAAGGTCCACGTGGCCTGATTATTTCGCCCACGTGAACAAAAGCCTCGCCCTCTGTTGTATTCTCAACTGTAATCATTTGTTGTAGCGTTGTAAGACGGAGCTACATTAAAACGTGAAGAATTGTTACGGGATGCTGTTATATGTTGGCCGTGAAGAGCAATGTTTAGGCTTTTAGGAGTATTACCTTTACAGACTGGCTAGTCCCTGAATCTTACGTTACCAGATTCATACGGGCTCGGAGTTTTGCTTAGATGTACCAGGTTCGCTGACAGTATGTGGCGCCAAGAACGCTCAGAATAAGGAACGGTAAAGGTAAAAAGGCAAAAAGTTCTCTGTCGACGCCTTGAAGGCGTACCAGTCTCGGGGCTAGATGGAGGTGAGTGGTCAAACTTAGCATCCCGGCCGCATTACCCCCGGGAAGGAACCCCGGTGCCGATTGAATAGGAAGCCGGATGGTCCTCAGAACCGGTGTGGTTGTTTTGGATAATAAAAATAGGCCGAATTTCGCTTTTGCCGACATTCGAACCTCGCACCGTTCACCCCGTATTATAGTCTCTATACCGACCAATGTCAACTCACATTGGTCTGAATCCCGTCGTACGGAACATCGTCAGTTACTTTCCTGCGTCTTGCGGTTCGTCGTCCGTAGATTATGAACATTAAGCGTTATATAATTAGGGCATGTGAAGGCTTCCGCTTTTAAACATTAGCGGTTACTTTACTGACACCAGGTTTAACCCTTTAAAGATGAAGCGTATCTGTTTTATATAAGGACTCAGTGCGTACCGCGCTGTAAACACTCTCCACTTCGATTATAAAAACCAGTCTCTTAATGTTTTATAAGGCAAAAGTTGCTGTTTGTTCTGAGATCCGTACAAAACACATAAACGCAATGTGGGCACCACGTAGAATTTTTTAATGTTAAACCTGGTGGTATGTAAAGTTACCGCTAGGCTTTAAAAGGTTAACATTCAGAAATTCTGCGCTCTGCCTACACAGTGTATTTACGTGTTTTGTATGGATCTCAGAACAGACAGCGATTTTTCCCTATGCAGCATTAATTGACTGGTTTTATAACTGACAGGGAGTGTATTTACTGCGCGGTACGAACTTAGTCCTTATATAAAACGGATATATTTCGTCTTTAAAGGCTTAAAGTGAGTTGGATGAGATGTGGGTGGCAGCTGAGGGAATCTAATTTAAAGCACAATCCAGGGATATAGCTGTAGGGACTGAGAAAGGCCACGAGAAACTGCAGTCCCGACCAAGACTGAAACCGGCTTCCTCCTAAACCCGTATATGGTACGATCCTCACCCGTTCTCCGGCTCTTTTAGTCCCTAACGGTTACGGTGGTGACGGCGATTAATTGGTTATTTAAGGACGCTGTTTTATCTGCAGAAGATATGTAACATGAACGTAAGATGGGACATTAATAGTAAATTGTGAGGTTAAAAATCTAATCGAGATCTATTTTAATTTTCGAGAACTTGCTTGTGGATGTTAAGTAAAACCACGAAGATATCGATCAGGCCTGCCATCTTTCTAGTGGAAATTTGAGACCGGAAGGTCCGCAGTGTGATGTAAGATCGTATGTTCCAACAGCCCCCTGTCTTCAACCTTTAACCCTTTAAAGACGAAGCGTATCTGTTTTATATAAGGACTCAGTGCGTACCGCGCTGTAAACACTCCCCACTTCGGTTATAAAAACCAGTCTCTTAATGTTTTATAAGGCAAAAGTTGCTGTTTGTTCTGAGATCCGTACAAAACACATAAACGCAATGTGGGCACCACGTAGAATTTTTTAATCTTAAACCTGGTCGTATGTAAAGTTACCGCTAGGCTTTAAAAGGTTAAATAGTGACTGGGTTTATGTACAGCGTGATGGTTCCATCTGTAAGCCAGCTGCGATTAGCCTTAGGGCAGTATGTAAATTTGTGTCTAATAAATGGGCAACATCACCAAAGAAATATTAAAAGCCACATGAGAAATATACGCTTTCCTTGGAGCTTACTTTTCTACCTTTTTTATGAGGAGAAAAAAAGGTTTAGCGCAAGGTTCTGTGCAGGATGACGGATCTGTGGTGTCAAAATACACCGAAGTCTTATGGCAAAGAAGAGTGGGCCAAACCCCCCCCCGCGGGCCGTTTGAAAATTGATGAAGGTCTCGGCGGGCTGTGTGACGATACCGTGTCTTTCGTTTAAGCGTTGTGACACTGCTGTGGAGTCTGCAGTGATAAATGAGTGATGAGGAGGTAGCTGGTACAATACCCGGTTCATTCCTCAATCTGTTGCGGGGTCCACCACAGCGATAATTTACGCAAGTTTCCATGTCAGTTCTGCGCATTGTCAAAATTTTATGAAAACTCAGTAACGCAGGTGGTTAGCCAGTGGGCCTATACTGTGGTCTGGTATAGGAAATGTAGCCTGCTCTTGAGTATTAACCCTTTGAAGACGAAGCGTATCTGTTTTATATAAGGACTCAGTGCGTACCGCGCTGTAAACACTCTCCACTTGGGTTATAAAAACCAATCTCTTAATGTTTTATAAGGCAAAAGTTGCTGTTTGTTCTGAGATCCGTACAAAACACATAAACGCAATGTGGGCACCACGTAGAATTGTTCAATGTTAAACCTGGTTTATGTAAAGCTACCGCCAGGCTTTAAAAGGTTAACGAGTAGGCGTTGGTTTGGAACGAGACGGTCGCAGCCTGTTTGACGATCTATACCTACAGTCAGCTGAATAGACGGGGGGGGGGGGGGGTTACTATGAACTCGGCGTAACAGGTTAACTTGGCAGAGATTCGAACCGCGTTCCTTCTGAATTAAAGTTCAGATCCTACTTGCCTGACCTATTAAATATTACGGCTCTTGTAATGTAAATGATGAACACAAAAGCCTGTTAACAAGACAACCTATCCTAGATCGCGTGTAGAGTCTTATGCTACTGTTTCCCAGCGTTTCTTCCGTGGAGGGACCCCTACAATTTTTCATATCCCGATGAACCCCCACCTATGAAAACGTACAAAGACCAGAAAAAGTTGCTAATGGGGAGCACAATTCATTTACCGCCAAAACACTGTGAAGAGAACTTGTGTGAAGAGCTGATATGTGAGTCCATCTCACATTTGTAAGCAGAAAACTGATGTATTTCCTTACATTTCGATGGGCTTTTGAAATTTACTGCGGTATTTCAAAATTCCAAAATTTTTATATATTCCACAGTTTATCGTCGAACTGAACGATCTTCTGCGGCACCCTGTTTGCCAGACACTAGTCTAAGCAGTAATGCAACACTGGGTCGTGACAATTGGTCACGCAGGTACATGGAAAGAACGTCACAATTATCACCACAAGCAACAAAAACTAATTTGTTTCATGTGAATGTATGAGAAAGTACCGTCCGAGGAATGTTTAAATAGCTGAAAAAAAAGATGCCAGTAAACTTTTCTTATTTCCCTTTGTAACAATGTGTAAACCGTAGTCACCGGTGACTTGTAACTATCCTTGTTTGGTGTGCACACTCATATAAGGGCAGGAGAAATGTACATCTGTCCATTTGTTTATCTCTCACAGAACACTGTCACGGAGTCGCTGCTAGCACGAACTGCCTTTGCAGTGCCCGGGTAATTCACGAGTGTGTTACCTCTCTGAAGTGATATTGCTGGAAACCGCTATTACTAAAATATGTTCGGTTTTTGCCATTAGCGGATTGACGGAAATGGGTTGCCTTGCCAGCGGCGATTACGTTTTTAGCTTCGTCGTGAATGTACGAGCATTTCAGATGCGGTCGTCTGGGGTGTGACGCCGTGCTGATTGGCAATTAGTTGCGGATTTGGAGCCTGTTGCGGCCATCCTTAGGGTAAACATCTTCGTGGACTACCCTGAAGACGGAGGCAGCAAGCTCCTTCCAAACCTCGGTAACTAATTACTATCCAAACAACACAGCGGCATACCTGAGATAATAAATTATTATCATGTGTAAGACGTAGGCAGTAGATTAATCCTTTCAGTACTGATTGTATTTATTTATTTTAGAAAACTCCCTCTCTCAGTTTATTTCCAGGCTGACATGATTGTTAGAGCTTTTAAATAGTCGCCAACATATTAATTTGTCTGTTGCAGTTGAAAACTTTTTCATTGACGACAATAGGCAAAGACGATTGTTGGCGTTTTTAAGAGTCACACGAATATGAATTTGCTTAACCTTTAAAGCCTAGCGGTAACTGTACATACGACCAGATTTAACAAAAAAAATTCCACGTGGTGCCCAAATTGCGTTTATGTGTTTTGTACGGATCTCAGAACAAACAGCAACTTCTGCCTGATAAAACATTAAGAGAGAGTGTTTACAGCGCGGTACGCACTGAGTCTTATATAAAACAGACACGCTTCGTCTTTAAAGGGTTAATACATTTAAACATTTCTGTTGGCACTTGAAACACCGAAAGTGACCACACAGATAACAAACAAACAAATTACAAACGTTTGATAACCGATATTTGCGAAGAATAATAGGCATAAAATGGCCCAAGATGATAAGTAATACCCAGCTGTGGGAAGCAACTGGAAAGAAGCCTGTACTGTTACAAATTAGAATGAGAAAATGGCGGTGGGTCGGTCATACTTTGAGGAATGGGGATGAATCCATTGAAAAACAAACACTGGATTGGAAACTGCAGGCAGCGAGGTGAAGCGGAAGACCGAAGCAAACGCGGAAAGGACCGTTTTAGAGGAGGCAGGAAAATGCGGCTGTAATGAATGTGTAAGGGCCTTTTTAGTTTTTTGTAAAGCGTTGCGGTATCTTCGGTATTTTAGATTTTAATGCTTGGCACATTTGGGTACACTGACTTCCTGATTAGTAAAACTGCCACATAAGGTAAATTAGCTGCGTACGGCGGTTACTGACCACGGGTCGCCGCTTTCTCAAGTATGACAGACTCCGCGATTCCAGGCATACTTGCAACCTCTATTTAAGAGAGTGCCGCAAGGCAATCGCCCTCATTCACGTTCCATACTTTTTCGGGTAGACATTCGAGCTCCTGCTAAAGCATTTTGAAGATACGAAATATTGCAGTATATGGCTGGGTTTTCAAGGTAAGTGAGCAGTGTTGGATGTTATAAGTATTTTGGGTAACTAAATGTAAGGGAACGGAGCACCTTTGGGTATTAACATTCGGTGATTTAACTAGAAATTATAAATCTACGACCAACGCCGTAACGAAAATATGTTACAAAAAGGGCGAGCAGTTAACTTACCTCCATGTGGCGTAACCTTTAATTTGCAAATTCTGTAAAATATTTAATTTGTACAGTATTTACTTTGTAGATATTACACACCATTTTTATTGAAATTTTGAGGACTCTGTAGTATCTTCCTGCACAGTAGTAAATTTCCTACGTAAGCAGAGGGATAGCATTACAAGTGACTAGAGTGCAGTGTATTTCCGCAAGCCGTCTTAGACGACTTGACGTACAGAGGGAATTGAGCTACTTTTACGTACGGCAGTTACCGGATTCTGCTTTGGGATAATAAGATCGGTTGATGGCAGCATACGGGGCAAACGTGGATCCAGTTAGTGCCCCCCCTCGACCTCTACCTGTGGTACCTCCACTCCTATTTAGCCCTACCCGAGTTGGCGACAGTCCGCGAGGAAGCACTACACGGCAAACATGGAGCCGAGATTAAGAGGTTGGCGGGCAACAGAGTCAGATGGAGATGGTTCACAATTGCGGCACGTTTCTAATGTAACGAAAGGATATACAGTAAAGTGTCGATTATGGGAACTAATTGGGACCGAGGAAGTTCGATTAACCTTTTAAAGCCTAGCGGTAACTTTACATACCACCAGGTTTAACATTAAAAAATTCTACGTGGTGCCCACATTGCGTTGATGTGTTTTGTACGGATCTCAGAACAAACAGCAACTTTTGCCTTATAAAACATTAAGAGACTGGTTTTTATAACCGAAGTGGAGAGTGTTTACAGCGCGGTACGCACTGAGTCCTTATATAAAACAGATACGCTTCGTCTTTAAAGGGTTAATCAAACTGTTCGGATAATCAAACATGCATTACAATACCCAGTTTATACCAAACAAATGCTTTAACCTGTTTAGTAATATTTCGGTATAGTAAGCAGTAATTGGGCAGTACAGTACATGGTAACTTTTCTTTTTTACTGGCGGTGGTTCGGATGATTGACAGTTCGGATGATTGACGTTAGGGTAATCGATGCTCTTACTGTACTGCTCTTGTCACTTGACAACAGCGTTGACGTTGACAGTGTGGACAGGAGTCTTAATCTCCGGGCTAACGGAGAAAACTTACAGGAGTCGTCACGAACTTAAGTCCCCGAGACGGCGAAGTGTAGGTTTTTAACACCACCGCGCTTCAGCTTAATACATATATTTTTAACCGGTATACGTCGTTCACTGGTCATAAACATCTAAGGAGCTTATCTCCCTTGCCGGCACTGCGATCAAAGTCTCGTTCTCGTGAGTGAACATCTATGCTTCTATTTCAGAATCTAGTCTAGGCCGTGGAAAATCTAGAACACTAAATCGGCTTAGTCACGTGATTGATTAGTGTCATGTTTGTCACTCGTGAGCTGTGTGTATGCTGACGGGCGTCGTTCTTGTCTTTGCAGTCTGCATCGGGACGAACGGGCGGATGTCAGTTCCTTCGAACAGAGAACACCACTACCGGAACCTGAGGGATCGCTACACGAACTGCACGTATGTGGACGGCAACCTGGAACTCACTTGGCTGAAAGACGAGAATCAGGATCTCAGCTTCCTGCAGTATATCCGCGAGGTGACGGGCTACGTACTCATCTCGCACGTTGACGTTCCGCGCATCGTTTTGCCCCGGCTCCAGATCATCAGAGGACGGACCCTCTTCAAACTCAACATCTACGATAAAGACTTCGCCCTCCTTGTGACACTGTCCAAGATGAACAACCTCGAGATGCCGGCGCTAAGAGGTAAGCTGCCTGCCGTATACTGTAGTGAGGTTAGCGGCTTGCATCTTGAAATGTAAAGGCATCCCTATGCTAAAGTTCCACGTTGTGGAAACGTATTGGGCGTGTAGGTAACGCCGGTTATGAACCGGGATAGCTCACTCACAAAAGTGGACAACCTGGATTCGATTTTCAGGAGTACTGTTTATTCCACCTCACATCCTGGCGACTTTTGGGGACCCCCGCGGCCTCATATGTTGCAGGTAAAAATCATACAAACATTATAAAAATGTACAAAAATTTGTCTCTTGGTTTTGTCTTGTCCGTCTATCCGCATGTAACGACTCGAGAACCGCCGAACGGCTGTTCGTGAAACCTAATGCGGGGTCGTTCCAGTAATTTGTCGACACAATGGTTAAAATCGGACTGAAGCAGTCGTCGTTATATGCACTACACGCGTTTCTGCACGTTTCTCGGAATCAACTCGCAAGTGAAAAATGATATCTGAATTTCAGTTGTAGTATACCATTGCATATACTACTACTACAACTACTACTGCTGCTGCTGCTGCTGCTGCCACTACTACTACTACTACTACTACTTCTACTACTACTACTACTGCCGCCGCTACTAACATATTGTCTTCCGTCAAAGAGCTTAATGTGGCCTTAAGTTTCTCGCCGTAGCATGAAGTTTAGAAGCCTAGCCATTGTGCTAAGCGACACGCCAGCCGTGCAGTAATGCAGTTTGTATTTGAGATGTATATTGGCAACCATAACCTGGGTTTTTGTCACTACAGAGAGACCTGAAAACTTGACGGTGGAATTATTTTTGTTTCAGTTGAATTCTTGTCAATAAAATAAAACCCCAAAGCCTAACCTTGGTGGTAAAACGAAAGGCTATCCTTGCTGGATCGCATTTTGCGTTTTATATTTGCGTCGGCCACGGCAAGTGGGTGGGTACCGGGCACTCTTTTCCGGGGGAGAAAGTGGCCGGGGGACGAGGCTGATCTCTCACATCCGTCTAGTGCCGAGGTTAAGAATCAGTGGAGCTATGCCTTCGTTGCTTGGACAGGGACAGCTTCACCTGTTGGCAACCGTGAACAGTTTCTGTCGCCAAAACGGAGCTTCGAAGCCCTAACCTTTGTGTATTAAAATAATTTGGTTTTTCATGTAACTTGAGCACCAACCCTGACACGACACCTAGAATTCCAGGCTTGGTGAGATCATCATCATATTTTTTTGTTTTTATTTCCTCCTCTCTCGCTCCCCCCCCCCCCCCCAAGCTCGAGTTTCTGACATTACAACAACATTTCAAAGCCTAAACTTGGTGTTAATGTGAAAGCTCTGCCTTGCTGGAATACGATTTGTGTTTTAAGTTATGTTCAAAACCCTAAATTGAGTTTGTTACTAAAAAAAGGAAACCTCAAAGCCTAAGCCGCCCGGACGGGGGGGGGGGGGGGGAGTCGATTAGCGTCCGCGTTAACGTAACTCTTTTTTTCCCGTAAGAGGTCTGTGCAACGCGGTTTTGCCCATCAGTGTGATCCCGCCCCTAACCCCCGCGTTGAGTAAGAAAATAATGCTTTTTTATAAATGTTTATGAATAAAGATATGTAATAACATAGGGTCAAAACATAATCAACCACGCTCTTGCTCTGTATTAGTGTAATGAAAGTATTTTGTTGTAACCTTGATTTGCAGTTACCCCATGACAGCAGTTTCACAGCAGAGTGACATGTCACTGAATACGAACGAGAGGTCAGATTATGTAAAACCATTCTAATCGAGGCAGCACCTTCCCACACCTGACACTGAATGTGGGTTTTATTACGAGTTACCAGCCCCAACACAAGCACCATTTTAAGTAATTCAGCGCATCTGGTCAGTGGTCCCTGTACTACAAACAGAAGCCATTTTAGTCTATGTATTTTACACTCTTGTTTCTACTGACGAGTCATAGGGTGATTAATCGAGTCATCAAAAGAACGAGATGGTCAGGGCGTGTGGAAGGGATGGGGAAGAGGGGAGTTGCGTGCAGGGATTGGGTGGGGAAACCTGAGGGAAATAACCACTTGAAAGACCTAGGTGTAGATAGGAGGATAATATTAAAATGGATTTGAAAGGCTAAGAGGGCGTGGACTGGATTGATCTGACTTAGGATAGAGGAACAAGTAGTGGGCTTTTATGAACATGGTAATGAACATTTGGGTTCCATAAAATGCAGAAATTTCTTGACTTGCTTGTGATCTGTTACATTCTCAAGCACTCTGCTTCATGGACGTAGGTAGATAGGTCACAGGATGTGAAGGAATTCTTACAGGGATATGACATGGAATAGGAAGTTTTGGATGCTGCTAAGAGGGAAGAACAGCCACTATTTTCAGTTAATTAATTAATACAAAAAATGTAATAAAAACTATATTCTGCTGCTTATGAGACATGCTATAAAACTTCCAGTTACAATTGAACTCTTAAATTATTTGCAGATATTCTTGCCGGAAGTGTGGGTTTGTTCAACAACTACAACCTGTGCCATATCAAGACCATCAACTGGGACGAGATCATCACAGGGCAAGAAGCCAAATATGTCTATGTATACAACTTCTCATTGCCTGAGCGGTCCTGTTCACCCTGCCACAATAGCTGCAAGGAAGGATGCTGGGGTGAAGGTCCTGAGAATTGTCAGAGGTTTTCCAAGACGACTTGCAGCCCTCAGTGTTTTCAGGGCCGATGTTTTGGCCCAAATCCTCGTGAATGCTGTCATCTTTTTTGTGCAGGTGGTTGCACGGGACCCAAACAGAGTGACTGCTTGGTGAGTGAATTTTAATATTTGTTTCTTAATGTTCTGGGTTAAGATACAAAGAAGAATGGAGGCTTTGATTTTTATTTTGTAGGCACGGCTGGCTTAGTTGCCCAGGCGAACTAGGCAGTCACTCAGGGTGACAGAATTTGGGGGAAAAGTCGGGAAGAACCAGTGACGTGCATTTGCAACTGTGCTTACAGAACTGACAAGAAAGTCTATTTGTGTTATGATTATTCTATATTGTTTGTCTATGAGATGCTGTTGATGGTGTGGGGGTTGAGTGTCATCTAAATATGCTTTGAGTGTGTAATTGAGAAAGTGATCAAAATATTTTCTGTTGTGCTAGGTAAACAGCTGGGAAGGTATACAAGAGTGGTGTATAGTGTAGAAGCTGTGTGTTCTATTAGCGTTGATACACAAAAAAAAAGGCATGAGGAGTTACATCTGTGTACTTGATCTTCTTCTTTGGTTGTGTGGTGCTTCTGCAGGCTGTAGGTTACTGTCTTGCTAATATGCATCATGTTCTTATTTTAACCCTTTAAAGACGAAGCGTATCTGTTTTAAATAATGACTCAGTGTGTACCGTGCTGTAAACTATCTCCACTTCGGTTATAAAAATCGGTCTCTTAATGTTTTATAAGGCAAAAGTTGCTGTTTGTTCTGAGATCCGTACAAAACACATAAACGCAATGTGGGCACCATGTAGAATTTTTTAATGTTAAACCTGGTGGTACGTAAAGTTACTGCTAGGCTTTAAAAGGTTAGTGTTGATTTTATTGTATGATGAACCCTCAGTTATCTGATCTAGTGGTGTGGGGTGGGGTGGGGGAGGGGGGTTGGGTCAGAGAGGCCAGTAAATTGGATGTTTGGGGTAGGCTTACACATTGTAGCCAGTAGCCTACAGATGTGAAATTTGGAAGCAAAATAACTGAACACCATTAACATCTTAGCACATAAAGAACATTTACATAGTATCATTTTGATACAGAACAAGACCTTGAGCCCTTAAAACATAATTTGAAGGACTAAATGTGTGAGGAGCTTGTGCTACATAACAAGGTTTACCTGTGTGGTGTAGGTCTGGGCTAGCATTTGTGTCATTATTTGGAAAGACAGTTTTGTAGTCTACATTGCTGGTCTCCCAAAGAGTACTGTATGTTACCTAAATGCAACATTAAAGTTTTTACACACATATAATTCAGAATTTCTTTCCAGTTATTGCTTTGGAGGGTCAGAAGGGTGGGTGTGTTAACGCAGGGTCTGTTTCATTGTAAGTCAGGTGACGGAAGGCTCATTGTACATTTGTTTTTCAAAATCTTCTGTCTGGAACTGCACTAAAGAATTTAACCTCTTGTATCAATTGGATGTATATTTATCCATTATTTTCATTCAGGTTTTTATGTTGAGGAATTAATTGTATATCTAAAAGTGGTTGGAAGAAACTAGGTTTGAGTTTGCTGGTAGGTCATTTGCTGATGACAGAATAAACCTGTTTCAGGCGTGCCGCAACTTCTATGATGATGGTGTTTGTACACAAGAGTGCCCTGCTATGCAGCGTTACAATCCAACAACATATTCTTGGGAAGCAAATCCACAGGGAAAATATGCGTATGGAGCTACGTGTGTCAAAAAATGCCCAGAACATTTGTTGAAAGACAATGGTGCGTGTGTGAGGAGCTGTCCCTCCAAGAAAAAGGCTGTAAATGGCGAATGTGTTCCGTGTGATGGGCCGTGCCCGAAGACTTGTGATGGTGTGAATGAAATACATTCTGGCAACATCGACAGTTTTCGGGACTGTACTATTATTGAAGGGTCTCTGACGATTCTTGATCAGTCATTTAAAGGATTTCAGCAAGTGTATAACAACTTCAGCTTTGGTCCACGTTACCAGCAAATGCATCCAGATCGTCTTGAAGTGTTCAGCACACTGAAAGAAGTAACTGGTTATGTGAATATCCAGGGTGACCATCCTGATTTCACAAACCTTTCATATTTCAGGAACTTGGAGACTATTGGCGGGCGAGCACTGACTGAATACTTTGCTTCCCTTTACATAGTGAAAACTTCTCTTAAGTCTTTAGGATTGCGATCGCTTAAAAAGATACATTCTGGTAGTGTGGCCATCTTAGAAAACAAGGAACTGTGCTTTGCTCAAGGTATATCATGGGACAAAATTAAGAAGTCAAGTGAACATGAAACTCTGCTCCAGAATAATAAGCCGCTGCATGAATGCGGTAAGTCTTTTGGTATTTTAGGTCAAATATAATTACATTTAAAGTCCCACAGGTTCAGTGGTAATCTGCAAATAATAACAATTTCATTAATTTATAACTTACTCTTATCCATTTAACTGTTTACAAGTATTAATGCTCAGATACATGGAAACCACAGTGTTCAATGTTACTGTACTTTTTGTGTTACAGAATGGGACTTCTATGTCAGAGGAAGGTGGGACAGAATCTAATAAACATCTAAGTTTGATGTCTGTGTTATCATTATATGGTGCCAGTCAGCCAGTACAGTACTGCATTTTGTTGTTACAGAAAAGGCAGGTCTAGTGTGTGATGCTGAGTGTTCTGCAGATGGATGCTGGGGTCCAGGCCCTGACCAGTGTCTTTCCTGTGCACATTTCAGGCTTGGTAATCGCTGCTTGCCAGACTGTGACTCTGTGTCAGGGTACGTAGCATTGATGATTTTGTCCTGCATTAGAAGAAGATCTAAATATCCTTGAAGCATTTCTAAATATAATTTTATTTTTCTGTTTATTATGCTACCGGAGATATAGTGAAAGGTAATCTGCTGCACTCTGTATTTTCTAACAAATATTGTTTCTTATACTTTAGAGATCATGTAATTTAATCGCAGGAGTTGTTATTTTTTGCCTAGTCCCATTCTGAGCCAATTTATATAGGTTGTAACACCAGATTTTTGTGTATTAGGAGGGCTGTGGAGTCGGAGTCGGAGCCAGAAGGAATCTTAGGTGGAGTCGGAGTCAGTAAAAATGTACCAACTCCAACTCTGACCTCAATTTAAAATCTTATCTCGATTGTCAAATTCAGAGCCCTGATAGGTAAAGCAACCATTAGACTTGTATTTAAACATGGGTTATAAGTCTAAATATTAGCCTGATGATTTACGTGGTGGTGACAAAATGTCTCATAGGTTTACCATTTTTAATACATACTGACATTTTATGAAGGAGTCGGAATTGGAGTCAGAGTTGAAATTGAGGAGTCGGAGTCGGAAGATTTGTGTACTGACTCCACAGCCCTGGTATTAGGCCTGTGTTACTTTCAGAAGAATGACATTCCCAACCTAACACATTAGTGACAAGCAGGGAGATTATTTTAATTGCTTATGCAGAAGTTTACTGGGGCAAGAAAAGAAGCAGCTTAAAAGGTAATTAGAATGTTGTCACGTGGCTGGAGACATAATTATAAACCTAACAGTGATGTGAAGTCAGGCAGGCATAGCAGTGATATTTCTCAACCAATTAAGAACTGTAAAACTTTCCAAAGTTAGTGAAGAATGGTATGGAATGAACTGATGTTAAACTATGACAGTGGTATGCAGTATCATGAACTCCTTGTGTAGTCCTGCTGAATGCTTATTTTTTTTTTTCATTGGGCGTTAAATGTTTACCATCTTCATGTCTCCACATTGTACCATTTCATTATTCAGGCTTTGTAAGTATATTTAATTAGCAATTTAGTCACAATTATAATTTACCAGCCGTCAGTTTAGCTGAATAGTAACAAGTGAGTAGTGTTTGCAATTTGTACTTACGTAACTGGTACAATATAGTTTATTGCTTGAGAAATATATATCTGTTTTGAACATACTGTTACTGAGCACTGCAATCCTATCCAGAGTCCTCCTGTATATTCCTGCCCAAGCAACTAGCTGTTCAACCTTATGAGTACAGTGATGTGAAGGTCTCAATGCTTTATGTCTCTCATGTGCATATATCAGCATACTGACCGTCAGACACTTCTGATGAAGTAAGTTTGTGTTAGTTAGCTTGACTTATTTTCGTGTTTAGCTAGTGTAAATAATCTGGCACTACTTGACTTAGGATGTCTGTTTACTGTGTCCATTTTTTCTACAGGATGTACAAAGCAGCACCAAATGTGTGTATGTTATGCCATGAAGAATGTAACTCAACATGTCATGGGCCAGGGCCAGGCAACTGCACTGATTGTAAACATGTCAAGGATGGTCCTTTCTGCACAACGGTCTGTCCTACCAGCAAATATGATGCATCAGGAGAATGTCGGCCATGCCATGAAAACTGTGTAGATGGTTGTAAAGGACCGGAAAACACAATTGGTGACAAAGGCTGTAATTCATGTGAGAAGGCCATAATAAATGGGGATGTAAATGTGGTAAGTTCTGAGAATTCCCAGTTTAATACTGTACTTACGCAATTTTCTGTATATAATTTACCAAGAGGATTAGTTATTCACGGAATTTTTAGTTGATACGGAAGTGATGGTGTTGCATGCGTCACAGTTTTTGTGGGGAGGTTTGTCATTTTTTAGTCGTTAAATGCAAAAACCACAGATTTTACAATACATTGACACCTATGACTTTGTGGGTGCGTGCCTAAGGGCCTCTTGCCTGTGTACAAACCCGGTACATCCTAACTTAAACTTAGAATCATGGCATAATTTCTCAAGGATCCCCCCTTCGCTGTGCAGCCAAAATTTTCTTTGATGTTCCCCTTGTTTGTATTCCCTTGAAACTGTGTCTTGCTATGTGTTTCTTCTTAACCTCACAAAAAAGTGACAACATTACAGTTTAAATATTATGCAAGTTCTTTGGCTTTTACTGTATTTACTGTTACAGGTCTCTGTCTATATTTAAAAGCCTTGTAGCTGTAATTGCAATTAGACATGCAATTAACAGCCTTGACAGTCAGTCTTGACAATTAAGACCTCCATTCCTGTCACACAGACACATTATGTTCTTGTAATTAATGAATGTTCCATTTATTTAAATCAACAGATTGGTCTGAGTCTTAGAAGAACAGATCACCTTGCACTTTTATTAATAAAAGGGACCATCCTAATCATGCAGTGTTTATCTGTCCCAAATTCATCCTCTCGATTTAATGTGTTAGCACACAGCTCTAAGTGACAGTTCCACAATTTGAATTTGTTGAGTCTCTGGTTTTATTTGTGAACAGTAATGACAAGATACACAAAACTATATTTTTGATAAATTTTTTTGCTGCATTATATCAGGGATGTAGAAACTGTGCAGTTGTACAACTGTTTGGTATCATGGACAGTGGTAAAAGCTCAGCCTGTTCACCAGTATTTGCTGCTGCTGCTACCACTGTTACTACTAATAGCAATAGTAGTAGCAGAAGTGGACATTTACAGCTACCACTATTGATGCTACTGCTTACTACTACTACTACTACAACAACAACAACAACAACAACAACAACAACAACAACAACTACTACTACTACTACTACTACTGGGCTGGTGGTGGATGTATACAGCTGCTACTGCAGATGGTACTGTTTACTGCCATTATTAGGCTACTGGTAGGAGCGTCTGTAGCAGTAGTTGTATTAGACCAATGGACTTCTGGTAATAGAATCATGAAAATTCATGTCTGCCATTATGTAGGATCTCAAGCCAAGCACATTGCATCCGTGTAACCCATTTTCCTAAAACTGATTCTCAGGTTATTTTTACACCTTTTTCTGAGTTTTTTTAGCCTAGGTCACAAGAGTAGTTAACACTGTAACACTACACGGTGGCACTGTCAGGTTTCCAGTGGTAAAAGGGGCAAAGGTAAAGGTAAAGGTACAGGTATAGATAAAGGTGAAGTTAAAGTTTTCCTTGCACATGCCATGAAAGTATTTAAGGGACTGGAGGTGTAGTTCCACTCGTTGTTAACCTTGGCACTAGATGGACATTAGTTGTCTACCTCATGCCCCAGCTGCTTTATGCCTAAGGAAAGAGCTCCCTGGTACCCATGGGATGGGAGACTAGGTGGGCCTCAGAGCTAGTCTGGGCTTTTTTCGGAAGACAAAAATCTCTTGCCCTTCCTAGCATTTAAACCTCAGATCACAGAGCTCGTCGCCTAGTGACAATATGAACTCCGCGATCCCACCTCCAAGTTCATACTGGAAGCTTTAATATTGATAATTAACCTTAGTATGCACAATGTAGTTTTTGGTATAACACTCTTATATCTGACAGTATTTGTACAGACATGTTCCAAAGTATTCTGAATCTTTATGAAAGTATTCTATCAAACTGAGCTACTGTTTCACTCCACAGAGTGGTGTGTTCTCTTATAGACCACACCACTGGATGCTATTTTTACTGCAGACCCTCTTCTGGACATGACTTAAGCAGTTACGATAGAATACCTTTTTGACATAACTTATGATAGACATGTTTCTGCTAGCTTATTTGGAAGGAGGAATGTATAAGCCATTGTTAAATTGCAGGAACGCTGTCTGCGGAAAAACGAATCGTGCCCAGATGGTTACTATTATGAGTGGGTAGGTCCTCAGGAACATGGTGCACTGAAACCTCTAGCAGGCAAGGCTGTTTGTAGAAAGTGCCATCCTCGGTGTCGTATCTGCTCGGGCTATGGATTTCATGAACAGGTCTGTCAGGAATGTATGCAGTACAAGAGAGGGGAACAGTGTGAGGATGAATGCCCTCCAGATCACTACGCTGATGAAGCAACACAGGAATGTGTCCAGTGCCATTATGAGTGTCGGGGCTGCCATGGACCTGGCCCATCAAATTGTGATGCCTGCCGCAATTACAAGATATATGCGGTAGGTAAAGCGATGAGTTATGATAAATGCAGTGGTTATACTTGATGATACCATATGGTAATATGAAATGGTATTATAACAAATATTGTTACGCGTGGGAAGGATAAGATAGGTGTTAGATCACCTATTCCTACTGAACCTCAGAATTTATTAGAATTGTGTATTTAATTAGATAACATATTTTGTGACATTTCTTTTGCCTTGTTATATATTATTTTTATGATCTGTTTGAAGTCAGTGCGTAATTGGAGAGTTGTGCCTGTGGATCTATATCCATGCTTTTTATGTTCAGAACTACTGGTACTGAATGGTTTAGATGAAAGTTGGTGTTTGGGGCATGCAGTACAAGTTGTGATGTAAATGCATATTTAGTTCATCTCAGCCACATGCAAACCATTACCTCACATGAAGCTTAAATCATACTTCTTAATTTTCTGAGACACTGGTAACTGTACAAAAGACTTTTGCAATGTGTAGTACAGATATGTAACTTTGCTTGGAAATTTTTTGATATGGTGAATATTTGTGGAATACAAAGGGGGAGGGTTTGTCAGTTTGTGGCCCTAGAACCACTGGTTGTTGTCGTCTGTGTGATGTAAAACAAGTTTATAACTAACAAATTGCACATATTATGAATAGAAAACACTCCTACGTATTTCAGCTGTTGTCTTTAGCTGTCTTCAGGGAGTATCAATGCTAAGAGACATATACAACATTGTTATACAGGTTTGTCATTTGTGGATGATAAAATATGTAATGGCAGCAGATCATTAAAACATCTATGTACAATGTTAAAAATTATGTTACAGTTATTATATTACATGTAAACATGACAAAGCTGTATGACCACACTGTGTACGTCTTTTAGTATTGGTACTCCCTGAAGATGGCTGAAGACAATAGCCGAAACATGTAGGAGTGTTTTCTGTTCTTAATATGTGCAATTTGTTGGTTATACATTTGTTTTATGTTTGTCAGTTGCACAGAAGATACACAATATTATCTTCTGTCTAAAGTTTGCACTCCTTAGGCCTCAACCACACCTACACGTGTCCACGTACAAAGTCTGGGAATGTCTGTGGACTGTCCCCGTACTCTATGCAGACAGATTATTTGTATGCAGACAGTGTCTGTTGTTTCCCAGCTGTGATGGAAAACAACAGACAGAGTCGGCAGGTCTGCACCTGTTCTCATACAGTCTGCATACGCTACTTCCTTCAGTGTGTCAGTTTACTTGTAGCATTAGAGCCATTAAGACGTGGTTGAATGAAAGATTTCATACGTTTATTGAGGATTCACAGTCCAATGCATGCGTATGGGATGTGCATTGTGCTGACTACAAAAACCATAATAAAGACGGTGATGCCATTGATTTTCTTGCAAAAAAATATGAAAAAGGTGATGCGATTGATTTTCTTGCAAAAAATTTTAACTCAGCACTATTGAAGTTGAGAAAAAAATCGCCAATCTCAGAGGTAAGTTCTGGAGAGAGCATAAAAAAGTTGTAGCATTCAAGAGGACTGGGTCTTCACTGAAGAAACCAACATGATTTTCTTACGAGGCTCTACTGTTTTTGTTGCAACACAACAAGTCAAGAGGAAGTCACAGCACCCTCACTGAAGAAGGGACTGATGTAAGAATATTCAGTAATTTAGGAAGTGTTTGAAATTTGCATGATTTCAGGCTTCCATCACGATGTGTAGATGACATCTGCATTCTCCTGGGATATTACGCAGCATTGAGTTGTAGTTCTGTACCGACGTTTCGGGACAACCTGTAGGTCCCATCTTCAGGGGTGAAGAAATCCAAGAACGACTCCTTGACCCTTGAAGCTGGAGGGACATCTTACCCTTGAAGATAGGTCTGATAGGTTTTCCCGAAACATCTGTACAGAACTACCACTCAGCACTGTGTAATATCCCAGAAGGGTGCATATCTTGTTTGGAATTTATCAACAGAGTTTGAAGTAAAAGCACCAAACAATTCAATGATGTTATAGACATTATTTACATATTATTTCTGTGCTGATTTTTTATTTAAAAAATTACAGAACATTTTGATGTATATCAAAAACATGTGATAACAAAACCATTTAAGATTTTATACTTTTCTTATATTTTTAAGGTAGTAAAACACTTTTACAGTGCAATGTTTCTTATGTATTACAGTAGGCAGCTTCACTGTACAATTTAACATTAATTGAATTTTTAAATTACACATTGAAGCAAAGGGGTAAGTTTGAAGGCTTTATGTTCATGTGTATTCATCTTGCCAAGGGACTGACCTTTCTGGAGAAATGAAATATTCCATAAAACTCTTTCGAATGATGTGTGCACAGTTATTTGATCTTCTGGGGATAATTTGCAAGTTTAAAAACGTTCTTCCTTTCCTATTTCTTGCCTCCAAGTTCCAGGTGCAAACGTTCCATTTTCTGCTTCTTCAGCATCAAGTGCTCCTGGGGGTGAATATGCATTCCTTGGATTAGCATTTTTACATAGAAAATTATGTAAGGAAACACAAGTCAACACAACAGTTTCGATTTTGCCAGGGCTCAGGGGGAGTGCTTTTAAAAAGCCCTGAATCTAGCTGTGAGAATGCCAGACACATTTTCGGCAAATCTACGAGCCCTAGGCACTCTGTAATTAAAAATCCTCTCTGGACTTGATTATGGGTGTTGCCCGGGGAATGGTTTCATAATATTGGCCGACAAGGCAAAGGCATCATCAGCAATGAACACAAAATTTATTTTCCTCCAAGTTTTTGCACAAGGTAGTGTGAGCAAACGCTTCTCCATCAGATATATGCCCTTGAAATCTCACATCTGCACATAGATTAGGTTGTAATTCGCATCCACCAATGTGAAAATCACTACACTGGAAGTTCCCTTACAGTTAAAAAACAAGCTGCCATTGTTTTTAGGGGCCAGGACTTGCACATGCTTTCCACCCGTGTATCCCAAGCAGTTGGGGAAGTTCCACCTACTGCTGAATCTGTTTAATACTTCTGTCCACTCTTCCTCTGTTCTTCGCATCTGGAAAACAAAAAATCACATACCCCCTTATTTAAGATAAGTAATTCTATGAGAAGGTAACAATTACATGCTATGTTATGTTTAAAATTAGGAACTAGACATAACGTTTCTTAAATCGCATGAAAATAAAGCTGTTAGATTTATTATAATTTAAATGCTGTTTTTACCAGGAGGACGTTACCCAACAGGAAGGAACTATAGCTGACACTGACATGCAGGGAAATTCTGAAGAAACTGCTGATCAGAACAAAAGGAAAAACTCATATGAAAACAGCACCGTATTTGAAATACCAGCAAGGAAGGCTATGTTATCAAACGATGACTGTGATACAAAAGAAGCTTTGAATTGCATGAAGACGCTAACTGAAATAGTCTCTAAACGTGATGACTTCGCTGTGTATGGAGAACACATTGCAAACAAGTTACGAAGTAGTGGAAGATCTCTCCAAGAAATCTCTATTGCTCAGCTCCATATTGAGCAAATTTGTTTCAGTTTAGTAATGGGTGCATACAGTCGCAACAATACGTTTGGTCCTCAGAATTATTCTCAGTACAGCAGTGTTCCTCAGAACCCTTAAGCATTTAATTATGCCTCTCAACCGCTCAGTGCAGTCCGATTGGAATGCAGCTCTTCAACGACACCCATGCCATCTCTAATACTTTAGAGGACAGTGGTTTATTCTTTTTCTTAATAACACTGATTATTGTTCTTAGAGGAAATTAATAATGCTGACATTTGTTTCATCATGTAAATGATTAGTTTAGTTTAAAAAGTTACAAAATAAAGAAGTTCTGGTGTGTAATAAATTTTCTTCTTACCTTAACATGCTTCTTTAATGCAGCGATAAGAGGTTCACACACTTCTGGGACAGTCGTGGATATTGATTGCTTAGAAATTTGGAAGTATACATCAAACTTGTAAGTGAGTCACCAGTGGCTAAATATCTGAGCGTCACGGCTAATCTGATTGAGGCAGGAATTGCTTTGTGATACTTTGTATCTTTCCTTTCGTTTCTGGGGACAGTTTCCTGGGGCAGAGTTTCGAAGTCACTTTCTGTCATTCTGATGAAATTCCTGAATCCTGAACCCTCCTGTATATTCAACTCATGAAGAAGGTTATGTCCATGCTGAACTCCATCACTGAACACACGCTGCATCCAAAAACATTCCACATATTTTGGCTGTTTCTTTCTTCTCATTAAAAATATATATCCCGCACACGTTCTAACTGCAAGTTCACTCCACGACATGGCTTGATTGACTGGACATGCCAAGTTTAGGTGTGGGCTAGGCCTTACCATCATGCTTGTTGCATATGTATGTATTGCCTGCTAAAAAATATGCCTTAAGTATGCGAATTACTAGACAGTCGTTCGATAATATTCCTGACTACTGAGTTGCCAAGTTGGAGTTTTGGCTGCTTTCCTTTGTGACAGGAGTTAGAGTTCAGTCATGTTGATGAGCCTGTTCGGTAACAAGTGCTCAGATCTCCTCTTCTGGTGAAGCCATTAGATGAGTAACTTTAGGTCTGTGTATTATGTGTGTGTCTATATGAATACTGAGAGTGGCAATTTTTTTCTGTCCAATTCACATATGAGTGAGCAAGAAGGTACAGTACAAATCCTTCCAGCACCATTTTGTTTGGTTTTATGATATTACATTGCTGCATCGTATTGGTATACATTAACATTACTGCAGAGATAATGACCATAAACTGGAGAATTAAAACCATGATGCTTTTGGTTGTAGCTGCCTACCACCAACTTTCTGAAATGGTTTTTCCATGTGTTAGAGTGAAAGTTTTGCATTAGGTTGTGTGGAAACAACTAAATTTGACACATCTATGGAAAAGTCATACTTTTATAACACCACGTATTAAAACTTGTAGCACTGAGATACCACAGGTAACCACCATCTGAAAATGAAATATGAGAGGTCATGCTCACTGTCTGCATTGTTTTACCGCCCCTTTATTGTGTTTTGTCTCTGTCTTGTGTGTTTATTAAGCTGTACCACCCTCAGATTCCCTTTAAAACATCTTTTGTACTTACTCTTTGCCATAAAAGATGTAAAGGTAGACACTAGCCAACTCCACTCTTTTTGCCACTTCCTTAATTCCCTTTTAACCTTCACTGCCTGCTGTCTTCAATCCATTCTGTTTACGTGGTATTCCTGCTTCTTCTTGTGGACTGTAATATCTTGAGCTTCAACATTGTTGTCAAACCAAACATGATGTTTTTCTCAGTTCCTCCAAGCAGATGCCAGAATAGTGTCTCAAATTGGGCCATGACTGCTAACTTCCAGATCCTTTTCAATTTCTTATTTACTAATCACATTATTAGTTAATGCTGTACAGATTGAGCTACTGACAGTGTGATTAAATAAACCATGAACAAATAAATAAAATCATTATCAACCTTCTAACATTCAGTGTCTTGTCTTTATTTTTCCATTGTCTAGTTTTGTGACGTTCCATGCTACTTGTAAATTCATGGTTGGTTTAATTTTCTTTGCAGGGTGGTGTGAAAGGGGACAATGCTACTGCATTTAACTGTACGGGCATCTGCCCATCTGAGGTCCCACATAAGATCTTCTCTCCGGATGGTAATGATGAACCATACTGTTCCATTGAGCCTGCTGGAGCATCTTTTTTGCTGTTAGTAGAATTTTCCTGAGTCAGTACATATTATATGGAGAGAGAGGGGGGGGGGGGACAGAGGGAGGGCATGCATGTGCATAAGTGGCCTGTGCCATGGCACATGTGCGTAATTGCCAGCCTCTCACCATGGCTCTCAGGGTTTATTCCCAGGCCAGTCCATGTGGGAATTGTGGTGTAGAAACTGGCAGTGGGAGAGGTTTTTCTCCAAGTACTTCAGTTTTTCTTTGTTTTTATTGTGGGTGATATTTGTTCATTAATCATTGATGGTTTACAGTTGTATTAATTTACAGCTATGTTAAATGCCATATTAAAAAAGAAGCTGTGTGCATGTGTTAGCATAAAATTGTCCAATTCATTGTAATTGAAGCCAGTCATGTTTGATTGGTGCTGCATAGTGCATTGGTGCTGCATAGTTGTCAGTTTTATATAAACAGAGTTTGTTAGGACTGATAGGTGTCACTTATTGAATTTAAGAGAGAGGGTGAGTGAGAAACGGAGAGGGGAGTGGGTGGACAAAGTTTGGTGGGGTGAGAGGGAGGAGTAGACACAAAGTGAATGTTGGCTGCATAACAAATATGCATGTAGCATGAGTGTCCAGCTGTAATATGGGCAGTATGCAGTGTGCAGGATGTGCAGTGTGCAGTATTAAGTGTTCTTGCTAAATGAATGCTTGCTGAAACATAAACATTTGTATTTCCAATGGAATTCTTTGTGAGTTACTTGTATTGTATTAATGTACCTCAAACAATGGACAATATTCAGAAACACTGAAATGCAAAGATTTTACACTTTAGAATCTTTGTGAACCTGTTGTTACAGTGGTGAAGCGGACAACATGCCAGCAATTTTGGGAGGTGCTTCGGTGTTTGCTGTTGTACTCCTGGTGCTTGTAGCGGGCATGTTCTTCTACTGGCGTCAGCGAGCAAAGGCAAAGGAGAATGCTGTAAAGATGACAATGGTGTTGACAGGCTTAGAGGATAATGAACCTTTGCGCCCAACGAATGTTAAACCAAACCTTGCCAAACTTCGGATAGTGAAGGAAGCAGAGATGCGAAAAGGAGGCATCTTAGGTTATGGTGCTTTTGGTACAGTGTACAAGGTTAGTAGATTTATTAAGTAGTTAGAGAAGGCAGTTTTGTTTTAGCATACAGTAGCTTGTGAAATTAAATAGTGGCAGTAACTAAGTGACTCCTGGATCAGCATCTCTTTTTAGAAGCTGATTATCATGCAGCTCTGGAAACAGGCCACTGGGCCCCCTTTTGAGCCGATTTAAATAATTCACACCTTCATACCTGTTTCCCTAGGATCCATTTTAATGTCCTCCCAATATACTTCAACCTAACCTAAGTGGGTGGTATTTTCTTTCCAGGTTTTCAAGTTGAAATTTTGTGTACATTCTCCTCTCCATGCATGCTATATGATGTGCCTGCATCATACACGTGTATTCAGTAATGTAATTGTTACCATCTTGCTTTCTGTGAAACTCTGGCAAAATTCAAGATGGAAATGTGGCATTCAGCAGTCTTTGTAGTCTTTGTGATGATGTGGTGCCTATTCTTCTGCAATAAGACGCTATCACTGGGACATAGGTGCCCATTTTGTAAAAACAGCATAATGGTCCCACCTTCAAGTCATTGATTTTCACCAATTGCAATTTTTTGACTTTGTACATGTATGCAAACATCTGCTATGACTGGAAACAGATGCAAGTTATTTTTCATTTGTCACATCTATGGACTGCCATGCTGCTTTCTAGAAATACAGCAGGTACTGATAGTAGATAAGGAATACATTTGAATAATGTGTGTTTTAAGTATGTTCAAAAAAATATTGTGTTAGCTCTTTGAGTGTTGTTTTGTCAGAGATAGGAGGATGTGAACATCCATTTTGCAGCCAAGACATGTCATGAATGGAGTATCACACTTCTTTCTGGAGAGGTAACTGCTAATAATTGTGCAATAACATATGTGAATGAAGGGTGATGGAAAGTTCTGTAGGCTGTAATCTGTTTTTCAGGGTGTATGGGTTCCTGAAGGGGAGAACGTGAAGATCCCTGTTGCAATCAAGGTGCTTCGTGAAGGAACAGGTGCCAACACTAGCAAGGAGTTTCTTGAGGAAGCCTATATCATGGCAACAGTTGAACACCCCAATCTCCTTAAGCTACTGGCTGTGTGCATGACATCACAGATGATGCTCGTTACACAGCTGATGCCTCTTGGCTGCTTGCTTGACTATGTGCGAAGTAATCGCGACAAGATAGGATCCAAACCTCTTCTTAACTGGTGCACTCAGATTGCGAAAGGTCAGTGTCTCACTTTCATTCATAATACTGTTTGTGATAATCAGTGAATACTGGTAATTATTTCCTGGTGTACTGTGGATTTCTACCCATGTTTGTATCATTATTAGTTTAAAGATACAGTATCAGTTTTTATACAGAGATCTTGTGAATCTTTTCATATGTAAACGAGGAGGTCCATTTCTTAAATATTGGAGTAGAATGTAGTTCTGCTCATTCTTTTACCTTGACACTAGAGGTGGGTGAGTAGTCAGCTTCACATGCCTGGTAATTATGCCAGGGAGAGATCCTGTACTGCATATCCAACCCATTACCTAATCATTCTACAGTCTGCTCTACCTGGCCCCAAAAAGTAAAGTAAACTTAAGGAAGGATGTAGGTGTAAATGGGATGTTAGTAGTATGTAGTTTTAGAGACATGTCAGCATCAAAGACTGTGTGCAACATAATTGTTAAATGTGCCTATATTTTTAGATGCAATTTGCATCTAAGAGAGTTCATCTGTTCGCTTAACTTCGCTCTAAACGTGTCACTGCTGTACACTGCATAAAGGCAGAATTTCTGTTGTGTGAACTTGCCCTTGTTGCCATTATTTTGAAGAATACTTGCGGCTGATTCTCTGTTTGGTCTGATTACTTTTGCAGTTAACATGTTTTAAGGGACTGATATTTTAGTATTCCTGTGGTTACAGCTTGTACTATTAGTCATATGCAGAGTATTTTTAGACACCTCGTTAGAAACCACACAGTTTGTACCTCTCATACATTGAGAAATGTAACTATGTTGGGCACTGGTCACCAGCAATTTTCTTGCTTCATGAAAAATGTGTAACTTGGCTATTGACCTGTGTAAGTAATGTGATTGCTCAGTGGACTCTTACTGATTGCTTGAATGAATTACGTTTAGCTACACTGCAGATCCTGTAGTAAGAAGTGTAGAATGGAGGATGGACACGTGGGCTGCAGATTACCATAATATAAATGCCTCTGGAGCTGCTACTGAACAGATGAATAATAATTGTAATCAGCTGTGCTTTGTGTTTTATTATAGGCAAGGTTTCTGTTCATGTTTTAGGCATGGCATACCTAGAGGAGAAACGCTTGGTGCACAGAGATCTCGCTGCAAGGAACGTGCTGGTGCAGACACCAAACTGTGTTAAAATCACAGACTTTGGTCTTGCAAAGCTGCTAGATATTAATGAGGATGAGTATAAGGCAGCCGGTGGAAAGATGCCCATCAAGTGGCTTGCACTTGAATGTATCCAGCATCGAATTTTCACACACAAGAGTGATGTCTGGTCTTTTGGTAAGCTGCAATTATGCATTTGACTTTTAATGTTGTTCCTAGAGATGGTAGGTTAGAGTGCGTAGGATTTGTGTGTTTTTAAGTATGTGAGAGGGCAGCACCATATAACCAGAAACTTCATACTACATTTCATGGAAGTTCCTGTAAATGTTGTTAATGGTGGCATGAAAGATATGTTTAAAAATGCATTACTGCTTGATCATAATCAATTGTATGCCCATTGAAGATTCATATGAAAGCCTGAGCATGCGTTATAATGTAAAACATAACACTGTCCCTATATCATGAAGGCATATGGGGGAGGCAGACGTACAGTTCCACATATTCGTATTCTTCCCACCTGATGGAGTTGAGTGGTCAGCAGAAATATTATGATGTGAGATCATTTGTCAGGAGATGTATGACATGTACAACATGTACATATCCATCTACCCCAGAGAATAGCCACATTAGTGAAACTTGAGTTGAGAACAGTCTACCAGTATTTATAGCGACAGGAGAGAGAGGAGAGTCATGTAGGTATCATGTAGGCAGGTTCAGAAGTTTGTTCTTGAGCATTTTCAAATATTGCGCTGGTTGAAAAACTCATTTGTTAAGTTCTGAAGATTGCCATCTTGCATATTTTTAGTTTGCCTCACCTGATAAGTAAAATGTGAGAATTAGATATTGTAGTGAAACACTCTTGTGTGCATCCATCATTTGAAAAGGATTCGCCATTGTCTGTGCCCTTTTTCTGTCTGGCCTTTTTCCTGGATACTTTTTGTGTCCTTTGTGGAACTTGTAATGCTGTACATACTTAGTTGTCTCTTTTTCTCCCACCTTGTAAACTTTTTTTCTCCTTTTGCTGCATTTTTCTTTGTAGATTTCTGTTCTTTTCTTTAAGTTATAATGCTGTTTAATTCTAGCAATTCCCCTGGCCCCAACATTTTACTTCCTGCTTCTTTGCTCATCATCTGTATTTTTCTTTACTGAATTATATTGTCACATTTGTGTGTGATTTTTGGATGCTTTTCTCATGTATTCTATTGCTGGCCATCTTTTGTAGATTTTGTGTGCTGTAAAGTAACCGAGAATATGTCCTGCAGGTGTGACAGTATGGGAGCTGCTGACATATGGTGAACGCCCTTATGAAAATGTTCCTGCCCGGGATGTGCCAGAGTTATTAGAGAAGGGGGAACGGTTGCCTCAGCCAGCAATCTGTACAATAGATGTGTACATGATCATGATCAAATGTTGGATGTTGGATGCTGAGAGTCGGCCCAATTTCAAGGAGCTTGCTGATGAGTTTGCGAAAATGGCCCGAGATCCTGGTCGGTATCTTGTGATCCAGGGTGATCGTTTTATGCGTCTCCCATCCTACTCGTCCCAGGCACACAGTGTGAGTTGATGTTTTTACTGTTGTTTCTTCTATAGTTGTTGGTGTTGCAAGGGTGTGGCACATATTATATTTGTAAAACCCATTGATCAGGTGTCAGGATTTCATTCTAGGACAGAAGTGGATTCTGCAGTATGACATATAAATGCATACATTGTAGTTTGATTCTAAGGGACATGGGAAAGTTGGCTTATGCTAAATACAGTATGAATTATCACTCCAGTGGTGGAAGTGAAAGTAATGGATCATCTGCCATGATGCTGGAGGTACAGCTTTATTTGAAATGTTCATGTGTATCTACCAGACAACATATGACAGACCTTGTAACTGTAATGCCTCAGATGCACATAGTTGGATGAACAAGCTGTCTGGTCATAGAGCCCAAAGGTTCATCACTTCTGGTACCAAAGCTCACCACTGGTTGCGAGCCTAAGTCAGTTTCATCCACCTCAAATCACAATCAATCTCCTTAACAGTGTCCTTCCATCCTGTCCTTCATAGTACAAAATTCAGTAGCATTTCGTGACTCCCACAGCCTATGTGCATGCGCAGTCCATTGTGGTCTCCTAGGTATCAGTGCTGTAACAGCCTCCCCACCTCCCCCCTTGTTTAAATGAGTTATTTAATGATATTGTCAGTTACTAAGATTATATAGTGTGGGTGATGGTTGAACAAGTGTGGAGCATTGGTGGACTGCTAGTGACAGGGAAATACTGTAGTCCTTAAAGAAAATCCTGTCCCATTTTGTCCGCAAATCCCACATGGAATGGCATTAGCAGGACAAGCTAAGGTGCGTGAATCATGATTTCTTTATTGTGCCCTGGGATCAAAGGGTGACATTAACAGCACTGATGTGTTGACTGTCTAAGCAAGTTAAAACATGTCACCTCTGTAACTTCCAGGATGAGAAAGAGCTTATCTGCAACCTTTCACCAGCCATGGATGGACCCGAAGCCCTCATGGATGCAGACGAGTACCTTCAGCCCAAATCCCGTGCTCCACTTGCACCAGCACTGACAACATCTAGCTCCTCCTCCTCACCGCCTCGCACTCCCATTAAAACATGCTGGCCAGTTGGAACGCCTGTGCCTGCTGAGTCCCCCACACCCCAGAACCAGCAGAACTGGGACAGGGAGCTTATGCGATATGCAGGCTCTCATTCTGAAGACCCACACACTGCAGGGATGCGCCATCTCAATGGACAACCAGGGCATCATCACCATGTGTCTGATAGCAGTAGCTCTCGTTACTGCAGTGACCCTCTGAAGCTGGTTGGGAATAGAGGTCAGTACCATATCAAGCAGATTTCTTGACTCCAAGAAACCACTTTCTAATGAGTTAAAAGGTGTAGGCCAGTGGAAATTGCTTACGTTCCAAGCGTGTTGCTTGCAGTGTTGCATACTTCATTTGGTCATGTTGGTCATGTGTTGCTGATAAAAATCTAAAGATACGAAATTAAAGCAAAGAATAACAGTGGTGGATATGGGTATGGGTAGAGTTATATTCCATGAAGGCACACAGGCAGAAGAGAGGTATAACTGTTCTCAGTTTTAACCTCAACACTAGATGGATGTGAGTGATGTTCATGCCCCAGCCACTTTACCCCTCAGGAAAGAATCCCACAGCACTCATTGAATAGTATGCTGTATGGCCTTTGGAGACAGTGTGGATGTTTGGAGAAAAGTCTCTTCCATGCCAGGAATTGAACCCTGGGTTGCCTAGTCTGTAGCTTGGCCACTACACTGACCGCACTATCCTGGCTTATAACGTGTATGGGAGAAATGGAAAATGTGCAGAAAATTGTAATCATAAATTCAAAAGGAAACCTAAATGCAGTTAGAGAATAATGCAGAAATAAAAAACGGATCTTAAAATGCCAGGTATAAGGATCTGGATTGTTTGTGTGGATTGCTTTCATCTGGCTCAGAAGAGGCCAGTGGGAGAATTTGGTGGACATAATAGTGAACCATCAAGTTACCTGAAAATAATGGAATGTGTCAACCAGTAGAGTGACTGTCAGCACATTTGTTACAGAAATTATGATGAGGGATCTGCTAATCGTACTGTGTATAGTCACGTTCCTTCTTAATGATATCTGCAGGCCAGCTGCATTATGTATGATGGTGTTGTCCTCTTAGATTGTAACAGAATGGAACATTGTGTATAATGGTTCATTGCAGATTGTGATATGCTGCCAGATGAGTGTTTCGACTCTGGAATCAGCAGCCGGGAAGCACAAGTAGGCGGCCTGAAGCTGGACCTGCCCCTGGATGAAGATGATTATTTGATGCCCTCTGCCCAGCAGAACCAAAATAATACTGCGTACATGGATCTTATTGGTGATTCTAAACTACCAGGTCAGTTCAATCTTTCTACTACTGGGTGGATCAGACGTATAGATCAGGTTCTTTAGTTCCTCAGGTGATCAGTATTTACTCAGATTTCGAGAATTACTCAAATCAGTTTATCAGAGTGAACTTCCTCCAAAAATATGTGTCAGTGGTTTAGAATATTAAAGGGTAAAAAATGGAGTTTTCATTCCTTGGCCATTTGTTCTGCTTCTCTGACTGTCCTGCCATTTACTTTCATTAATTTGATGCGAATTAAATTGATGCATCAGTGTTTGTAACATTTCAGGTTTTACATGGTAATTGCATCAACATCAGACACATGTTTTGAAACAGCTGGTTCAACATTGCACATCTGTCTGTCTGGCTGGCTGGCTGGCTGTTTGAATTAATTTGATGAAAGAAAGTAAATGACACTATGCTTGTTGCCAGTATAAAATACTAGACTAATTCTACATGTTTAAATATAGTGATTTGTTGTTAAAGTGTCATTTTTCACTCCTAAATGGTGTCTGACAAGTTACCATAGATAATAGTGTTTTACGTTACATCAACAGAGCAACATGTTTCAGTCATAATGTGGTGATTTTCAGGCTCATTGTACACCAGTACATACACTTTTTCTTTCCATTTAGGAAGTAGTAAAAGTTCAAACAATTCATTATATTAAAATTGATATGACAGTTTTGAATTGCATAAGTTTTTTGTTAAAATTAATTACAATTTTCAGGAAATCCATGGTCTTTTGGTGTCTTTATAGTGTTTTCATTACTAGGTTCTTCAATGGTTGCTTGCTTATATGTTACCATGTGGTTGTATGTTGGAACTGTGTGACAGAATAATAACAGATCACTATGTTTACATCAGTGTGGAATGCTACAATATATAGTTTTGTTTCAAGGTGTTTTCTGAATTGTCTATATTCCAGTTAAGGTACATGTGTGCATCTCAGTCTCTCTTTTTGACTTCTGTACATCTCTTCTAATTATACTTGCAAATTATTCTGAATACATCCATTTCTGATGCACATTCTGCTTCTGGCTGATGGCAATATGCACACATTGGCTGCATTTATAACATTTTAGAGGTCTGTACAGTCCTTGCCTTCCTTCAACTTTCATGGTTAAGTTATGGCCCAGCCAGTGCACATGCATAGGTCAGAGGGGACTGCTATGCAGAAACAAATTCTCTGGGATTTAATGCCATGTTGATCATTAGTTACTGACATTTTGGAGGAAATTGCCACCTGGTCCATGTAGTCAAAATACCTTCATTAAGTACTAAGGAACATTGTAATTGGCAAAGCTGTTTGCAGAATAATAAAATACTTCAGTGACACAATACTGTACATGTTTCAGTGTGTGATATTAATGGAATAAGTGATAGTAAATTAATCTCTAAACCAATTCATATGCAAAATTGTGAACTAAACGAGGTAGCAAGTGAAATACATCTAATTAACCCTTTAAAGATGAAGCGTGTCTGTTTTATATAAGGACTCAGTGCATACCGCGCAGTAAACACTCTCCACTTCGGTTACAAAAACCAGTCTCTTAATGTTTTATAAGGCAAAAGTTGCTGTTTGTTCTGAGATCTGTACAAAACACGTAAACGCAATGTGGGCACCACGTAGAATTTTTTAATGTTAAACCTGGTCATATGTAAAGTTACCGCTAGGCTTTGAAATGTTAATGTTGTTGATAAGGGGATTCTTTGTGTTGTTGTTGGGCACTAGTAATGAGACTGAGTATAACATCTGTATATGGGATATGAACCCATTATCTTCTGATAGTTCCAAGTCTTGGACTACTTGGACTCTGGGGGTGGAGGCAGCAAGCCCCTCTGAAATGTTGGTAACTACTTACTGTATACAAAGGTATCATATCCCGCAAGACTTGAATCTTCATTGACTTTTCTATGAGAACCTCAAATCTTATGAGAACTGCTGTGTTTGTTTCACTGGTATGGGCCATTCAGTAGCCATGTCACTTTGATGGTGCAGGCAGAATCCCCCCAGTGCTGGTATTAATCAATCATTTGAAGCCATATTTCAAAAAGGAGTCTTTGTTGTTAATCATAATGAAGATCTCAGTGCGTTGTTGTGAGGCGTATTTGTTTCCTGCATATATTGAACCCCCTGTTTGTCTGATGTGATGGGGAGAAATTTTGGGTGGGAACAGTCATTATATCAGTTGTTTGGAACCTGCTTTCTAGCCTGCACTGTAGAGTATAAATGCAAAGTTAGGAAACCAATGAAGGGGGGGGGGGGGGAGAGACTTGAATTTGACCTAATACCATTATGCCTATCAGTTTCTTGAAATATTTGTTATATGTAGTTGGTTTCAAAATACTTGTCTCTTCAGAACTGAAATTTCTGAACAAAATTTTCATGTAGTATAAACAACAGTAAAATTAAAATATTGTTGCCTCAGAGTGTTGTTCATAAATATATATGCCGACACTATATATGCACTATTTCTATATATTTTAGACAATGATGAACCAAGGAATAGAAGCTTCGGGCATGATTTCTTCCAGTTGGGAGGAATGCCTAAAATGAGTGTGGATAACCCAGAGTATCACATAATGAACAGTGACATGGCTGCGCATCAGAATCTGGACGCACGAGGCATACCATCTGCAACAGATGCAGCTCAGGCTGCATGCAGTGGAAACATTGCTGGACAGCGACCATATGTGACACAACAGAAATCCTCAGAAGAAGAATCAGATCATGAATATTACAATGACTTTGATAGGTTACAGCGAGAGTTGCAACCTCTTAAACCTCTGCGTAGAAATGAGACAACAGTGTGACAGTTAAGTAAACCTGTTGGGGAGGTGCCTTCAACAGGTTAGGGTCTGCAGTCTCTAGCACATGGTTTCAGACATGTTATGTTACAGAACTGTCATGATGGTAATTTCTTAAGGAACTTTATATGGAAAGAGACATGCACTTGTGTATTCGTTAAGGTTTATGACTGTAAAAAGGAACTGAAGCTACCAGAACATTGTTTGTCAATACATCTTTGGCTGCAAATGGACTTGCAGTTAAATTCCTTGTGTGGTGTTAGTGACAGTGCCTATTGCAATATTGCCACCAGGTAACAAGAACAGCAAGGTACTGATGGTCCTTTCTCTCCAGTGTTGTTACAGGGATGGTATACTCCAGGAAAGAACTGATAGCTATGTAGCTGCTGCACATAGTGGTGATGCAAAGCCTGCTACATTCAGTTTTTGGGAAATATGACTTCATGTGAAGCTAAGAAACCATGTTAGGTAAATACTGCTGTTGCTATGACCACCACCACACCACTACTACTACTGTTACTACTACTATTACTACTACTACTACTATTACAGCATTTCTAGTGCTACTGCTAATAATAGTAGTATAATAATAATTTTAAATAATAATAATAATAATAATAATGATAATTGTGAGTGGCATCAATAAACCAGGAATTTTGTTAAAATGAAACCAATTTATAGTGCAAACAAGTCCTGCTGAAATTATGGTCTTCTGGAATGTGATGGCATGCAGTTTAGTTAGGGTGTATGAACATCGTAGTGCAACCTGCTGCCTCGTCATGACTCTGGAGATTTCAGAAGGACTGTAATTTTAACATCCATAACTGTGAGATTTGGGAATCTCACAAGTCTTAATTGTGCCATTGTTGTGGCTTGTATATTGTTTTGTGTAAAACTTACAATTTTATGTTTTAAGGTAAAAATGCTTGGACATTGCATGAATGTTTATTAGGATAAGTTCTTATATCTAGTAAATAAAATGCTCTCAAGCAAGGTGGTGTGCAGACAGAAATGTGAGATCTACCATGTTCGGTTAATATTTTGAAATATGTAGTCATGTTACAGTTACAAAATGGTGCTCCTGTTCTCCTTTATTCATATTATACTCCAGCGTGAATTAAGTGCAGCTTTTTGTAGAATGTTTATTGTGCTTGAGTACGTCATGTGAGTTGGCGAATCATGGTATAGTAGCAGCCTGCTTGTTATGTCAGGGTTATAAAAATTATGCCCTGTAACGTGGGTACTGCTTTCTACCTTCAGCTTAAGGAAGTGGGCTAGTTACACAGATGCAAAAAATTCTGACCTTCTGTAACCTTGCATGCTATATTTCAAGTGAATGGTATTGGAACACTGTTCATTGTACAGTAATTCCACATCTTTGTATATGAAACACATTGATTAGTGAGGTAAGTGAGCCAAATTTGGCAGGGAGTAACAGAGTGCCTCCAGAATGGCATACTGAAGACTTCAATTTGTGGGAGACTTGTCTTAAAGACAGAAACTGATCTTCATGCTGAAGTTGTTTTGTATGTGCTTTATTCTACTGACTGAATCCGAACTGCCATGTGCTCATTGTAACAATTTCTGTTGAAGCACACTGCCTTGTAGTTGAGACTTTGGGCTGTGATACTTTTATATTAAAAGGTATGTAATATTTTTCCCACTGTAATATGTAACAGCACATAGGCCAGAATAGCCATCAAGTGGGAGAGTCATATTGTCTCTCCCCCCGCCCCCCCCCCCTTCTGGGACCACTGTTATACTCAATGACCCCAGACATTCCAATTGCACAGCAGAATAGCTACGGAGGAAGCTGTTAGTTGTATGAGACAGCCAATAAGCTAGGGGCAAGACCTTGTCAAGTATTTTGAGAAGTGTACAGACAGAAGCAAAACCTAATCATTCTGAGGATCTATAATGACAGTGAAGCAGGAAAGGACAATTGTTTGGACTTCTAGTGTAGCATGGTCACAGCTTTGAATAGTGTACGTGCAGCATTGTTAGCATATTTATAGTACAAGAACACTGGCAGTTGCTGAATGAAGACTGCGAACTGGCAAGAACTTGTGCATAATCTGTTCTTATTTTCATGTATATTATGGAGTGCCTGTATTGTTCACAGGCATATTTATCCCAGTCCGTTCTTGTACAGCATTGGGCTGGAGGCAGTGCTGTTTGTAATGTATGTTAAAAACAAAAAGGGAAGTGTCATTCCATTTTATGATACGAAAATATTTTATGAAAATTTTCTGCAGCAGATTGTAAGTGCCATTATTTTTCCACTCATGGGATAAACATGTGGTCTTGTATAATTTTGTATACAGCGTTTACATACCGAAGGGCATGGCTTCTAGTAAAAAATTTTTGTCAACATATTTTAAATTAAATATTGTTTTTAATTTGGAATATTATTGTTGAGAAATACAAATGAACCATGTGTCTTCCAAACTACAGAGGGATTTATAAGTGATTCATCTGTTAACTGAAACAGCAAAAATGTGATGGTGATAATTGCTGTGGTGGTTATATGACAGCCAGTAGGTCAGAATGCCTGTTCCAGGAGTTGCATTGTATGAAACACACAGGCCAAGTTCTGTTTGAAGGAAATGTTATATGGCTATTTCTTGGTGGCCTTATGAGTGTACATGAAGATGTTGTGTTGAGAAGTTGGTGCTTGTGATAATAGAAAATGTATTTTGCAGAGATCCAGTATTGAATTTGGCTTCCTTATTGTACTGGAATATATATTTAAATGTCTTTTAACCCTACAAGCTGCATTTTAAATGAAGTGTGTTGTCCATAAGAATGGGTTTTAAAGTGGCACCTTTGATTCAATTCTGTCATGTAGAAGGTACTGATTTTTCATGCAAGATTTAACCAGGGTCCCAAAAGACTGAAAAATCCCCTGTCAGTTGCTTCATTATTTTGGTCTGACAGATAACAGATGGTGTTTATAAATACATTTATTTCAACACATCTATGGAAAGTATGTATGAACACTTCAAACATAAGTAGATGACAGACACACAGTGAATGTCAAAATGGCCTAAGGTGTTAAACCACTGGCACTGAACGACAGCTTCAGTTACCATGCAGTGTAATGCTGAGAAAAATCAAATATCACATAAAGTTCGCAGCCAAGAGCATGCGGGGGGCCACTACACAGTACCCTTAATTCCAGTATCCAGTGGTTAAGGGAGAATTGTTTGGCTTTCCTTCTCTCCCATTGCAGTGGCCATCAGACTGTCTGAGATGTCTGTTTTCTGACATCATCAGTAATTAAGTGCAGTTAGAATGCAGAATGTTATAGGATTGACAGATTTCTGGTTTTGGGCCCAAGTTTCTGGAAAGTGAGTTTCGTGTCTCTTTGACATGAAAAATGTTTGATCAGAAGTGAGGAAACAGCCCCCCCTCCCCCCCCCCCCCGACCCCAGCCTATGGGCCAGGGCAGGAGATGCCCTCATGTTTATATTTTTTGAAGTTTATGGACAAAAAACGTGGACAACGGTATCAGTGTTATGCACACAGGTCATGTGTTTCAGTGGAATTTTGGTATGGGTGTGTCCATCTAAAACAGCCATATCAAACTGTAGCCTGTGAGCCACAGTTGTGGTCTATTTGAATTCTGTCAGTTGCCCATAAAACTTTTAAAAAACAAACTGTCAGTACTGACCAAAGACCACAATTTGTAAGTAGAAATGTTTGATTGGTTAAGATAATAAAATAATTATCACAGGGGAAGAGGAATGTTTCTGTTCACAAATTCAAAGCAATAACATATGTCTAATTTTTAATGTGTCCCATTTTTAAACAGACAGTTGGAGTTCTCCAAGATATCAGTTTTAAACACACCACACAGAAAAATTTAACATACCTGCAGCACAATGCAGAACTGATAAATTGCGTAGATTAATGGAAAGTCAACAAGAAGTCTTCTCTAGCATTAATAAATGAATTGCATTAGCAGTTTAAGCAAGTGGCCATTTTAAGTGCAACCAACCCGGAACCTTCTACAAGAATATATAGATGGGCATGTTTCATTAAAACAGCTAAAAAGCACAAGAATTAAAAAAAAACAAACCTCAGTAGAAACACAGTGGCTGAACATATAAACAACATAATGCATTATTTGGGGGATCAATTAATATTGAGTAGTAAAATTTTCTAAACGTATGGAGTAGTGGTGGATGCTGCTCAACTTGCAGTAATTATTTGCTGCTGTAATACAAGGTGTGTAACAGACAACTTTTGGAATCTGTTCCTGTGCGTGAAGCTGTTAGCGAAGACATTTTCTGTGAGATAAAATTTGCCGAAACAGTATTAACTTGAACTTTGGAAACTTCAAATACTATGTTAAAAAACACACACCGTCTTACACAATTCATGTACGAGTTTTCTTCTGTGCATCGTAACTTGGGCCTAGTATGATGGATATTAAAAACAGCCTTGTGGGAAAAATGAATGGAAAACGTAAGTTGTAAAATTCGCAGGTTTCACCATGTAATGAACCATTACATCTTATGTGGCAAAATGATAAAACTAGAGTGCATTTCAAAAATATGCAGAATTTTAAACCTGCTACCAATAAGCTAAGCACACACAGAAGATGCCAGTTTCCTGGAAAATCTGAGAAGGAGTGAGATATTAGAATAGATTTTCTCAGACTTAAATTTGGAGTTAATGAGATTATTTTATTTCTATTATTTATGTTACAATATTTTTATGATATTACTACCTTTCTATTTATGTGGCCCAATCTGAGATGTCTGAGCTCATTGTGGCCTGCACACACTGGGCTTGACATACCTGATCTTCAAGACCACATGGTATTGTAACCATGAAGACCACAAACAAACTTTCTATCAAATCAAAAGATTATTGATACAAAAAGGAGCATTTGTGGGGACAGTCTTACAATTTTAAGTCTTCCAATTATCAAGAGCAAGTCACAAGTCTAGTTTGCATTCTCAGCACACAACTTCAAGTACTCTAATGTGATTATGCAACAAGGGTGTTCAGCTGTATGTAAGGGCTGGAAATCTCCATAAGTAACCATATTTTACAATGTTTGTCAGTTGTATTGGTTGTGGACAATAGTGTACGTATTGCTACATTTGTAATAAAGATATCTGAAATTATAGAAAACTGTTGTGCCTAAACCATAGGTGAATTGTGAGTGGGTTTCTGTTCGTTCCACATATGTGTTCTGTACACATGCAAGAAGGGATACGGGTCTTCATATGCATAATTTATTGCATAAATACATCAGATACAGAATATTCCTTCAAAGTAATTTTTAAAATGTTTATAATAATGATAGGAGTTTTTATACGACTGTTGAAATAATAGAAATTAAGTACCTCGTATTTTAATGTGTATATTTTGTTCAGAGAGCAGATGAAGTGGATCCCTTCACATCAAGGTGTGGCACATATTCAGGATTCACATGCAGGAGATGGCTTCCAGATACGGAGCGTAATTTTTAAGTTCGAACATACAAAATACAGGCACGGTCCTCTGAGTTTGGGACTGGCTATGAATTGGCATCTGTAGTGGGGAGACTATGGACATATTAGTGTGCAATGAGGAGCAGCTGTACAAGCTGTATGATGGGCTATATAGAGAGGCATCTGTAGAAGCTGTATCGTAAGCATATAAAGAGGGCAACGTTCCCTCTAATTTTTTTTACAGTTGCACGTACCTGCTACTGCTCTGAGCAGAAAAGTTTTACATAACCTGATGACCACTTGGCACTTTAAAATTTTTTTCTTATGTGCATAATAAGAATATTTACAATGAAAATTGAAAAATTCCAGCTGTGCAGCAACAATTCTGTATGCACTGGAGTATTTCAGTTACTGCACGGCCTGCGCACTCGCACAACTCAGAGGGAACATTGACAGGGGCAGCTCCGTATGCTATTTTATAGGCGTATATAGTGTGTGTAGTGTGGTGAGTGTTAAAAGTGTCTCTAATATGCAGGTGTACAGAAGGGTATTTTTAGAGGCTATAGTTAGTATTGGCTTGTTTAGAGGGAAGACCATAGAGGCAATAGTGTAGATGCTGCAAGGCAATAGTGGCGATGTCACAATGTCTCTGCTATTGTTTATCTTTGTTGTTCAAAGTCATGCCAACTCCTTCCTTGGGGGGGGACATATTTATTGAATTCTGCAACTGCTTGCCATTAGTTAGTCACTAACCCAATGGCCTGTATAAGTAGACACGTGGTTTTACATTAACTTTGATTGGTTCTTAAGGTCATGACGTGATGTTTGACAGTTGCTGTTGGTTGCCTATCACATAATGAGAGAATCTGCAAAATTATAGAAGTAGCCAGTTTATAGTTTTCAGTGAAGATTTTTTACAGTTATCTTGCTGTCAGACATAAGACTGATGGTACGTCACAGTGAAGGCTATGCAGTTGATTTGTATTTCTGTTGTTACTGGGCCACTGTTGGTACTCCACATATTCAGTATTCAACTCTTGTCAGTCCCTGATATTTTAGTAATTAATAATATTAGCATATCAGACTGCCCCAGTGCTAAAGAGTCTTGTTGCCAACTATTCCAGATGATTCAGTTACAAATGAATTTCATGAATCAGGAGTAGATATTCTTTTACACAATGTATAATAAAGAAGGGTTAGTAGGTATTATGTGAGGACATAATTTTGAAATGCATTACTGTAATTCCTTCCCAGCTGAGATATACCCACGCTAAATGACAACTGTAGACTGGTATTATGTTGGATGTAATATCTGTCTGTATGCACTGGTTGTACGGTACGTACTGTCTGTGGAAGTTTGGTCCAGAAACTCCCCACGATCATTATAACGAGTGACTGTGGTCACTGTAACAGGTGACCACTGTAATATGTGTAGACATATCTACACAGTCTAAAATTTAGGCATGTGCAGGCATTCCTCTGTTGAGTCTTATATGATGGGATGTAGAGAGGGACATCACTACAGGCCTTTCTACAGGTGTTCACAGAGGGGTCATTTTGTGGCACAGTGCAGTTGTATGGAGGGAATCACTAAAGAACGCCTGTGCTCAGTCTTTTATGTGGTAAGGGCAACCTGGCAAAATATGGTCTGCATGCGGGCAACATGAAAGCCAATACACCAAGTGAAGAATGTATAAATACATGCGTAATTTTACTTTTGTTTTTTGTAAACATATGCAATAAATATATAGGCCACTGATGATTATAGAAAAAAATGAAATTCAATTCATAGGCTAGGGTGTCACTATTATTTTTAACACACTTTTAAAATATGAATTAGTAAGTTAATCTCTCCATAAATAAATAGCTCATAATTTCAAAACTGCTTCGGTGTTTTATCTCAGCTTTGCCATGGAAAGGGTTAAAAGGTGTTTTCTCATGTCAGATGTCTCCATGGGCAACGTAAGACTGTGTTTCAGGCGAAATTTTCCCCGCAGGCTATGGCTTGAGTGGACCTGCTCTGGAGGCTATGTTGTAGACACATACAAGGAGGACCTTGGCACATGAAGGTGCACCATATATTTCTGGATTTGAAATTTTTCCATAGTATCTACAATGACAGTAATGAGAATAGGTATTAATGGGTAAGGGGAAGTACATTACATTTTGCCAATAATTCCATTCAAGAGTGTCTTTTCTTTACAATCGCCATTCATGTAACTTTTGATTTGGATAGTGAATATCTGTTGCTAGCTGATGAATACCTACAGAAGCTTACTCTGCCAGACTCACTGGAATAGCAGTGCATAAAGTACACTAATATTACAGTATCTGTTTTCATGAGTGTTGTGACTGTGCTGATGGCAAAGCCTGCTGACCTGAGTTGCGGTTAATATGTTGAATATTCCCCACCCCCTCGCTTTCACCGGCCGTTTTTAAGTTTGTATCAATCGTAAGGGAGTTCGGTTGTAACCACAATTTTCATTAGTTTTATTACCAAATTAATGTATGTTTTGTTATAAGTAGGAAATTTTATTATTTTTTGGCCAATGTAAGTTGATATGCTTTCAACCGTTTATTCAAATTGTCACAGGTGTAGTTAATGCAATGTTGAAATAGGTCGCGTGCTGGTGATTTGTAATAAACATAAATGAAAAATATAAGTTTGAACCGTGAATTGACAGCTAGAGGTAAAATCGTTTATGTGTATTTGGAGAAGCAGTGGACTGTATTTTAACGTAAAATTCCATAAGTTTTGTTTCCCAAATAATGGGCAAAACAGTTCCAAATGCATGTGTCATAGACGAAAAAAGTCGCAGTCAGTACGGCGCTCTTGCACTGATGATAATTTTGAACAGTAGGTGGTGGCCTATGGCAATACTCGTTCGCTCAGAGGAGTATAGGAAACCAGCTGTATTGGTGATAGCGTAATCCGTGATCACTAGTACAAATGCTAGAGAAGGTTATGTGTTGTAGAGAGATGATCTGTGTTCTAGTGTGTGAGATCGCCAGTTCGTAAGGCAACTGAACGTCTGATAGTGAGACCACATGGCGCTCAACGCCAAGAACTTCAAGAGCCGGCTGAAATGAAGAAGGTAAGGGAAGATTTCAGTTTCATTCCTGTTTAAAAATGTGTAACTGTGAAGTAGTGGGATGTTTAAAGCGCCAGTAATCAGGGCCGAATTTACCTGTGAACTAGACAAGCGGCAGCTTACGGGCTCACATTACAGAGGGCCTCGCTAAAAACGTAAATGCTTTTGCAAATAATGACAGTCTTAATACAAAATAATGATAATTACTATTATCGTCAGTGAGTATTGTTGGTCTTATATTTTTATTTATAGTAAATGCTACTATGCACGATTAAGTAGAGACGGGAGGGCACAGATCATCTAAATGTTGCACCTTTTAGGGGCCGCAGTACGCTTGAATCCGGCCTTGTCAATAATGACGTTTGTAAAATTGCCGAGGCAATGTTTTGCAGTTAACTAGGAAGCGATGATTGTGTATTAATATTTGAGGTATTAGCTGTAATGGCAAGGGTGCACCCGGGGGCGGGGTCTTCCGAGCTGCAGCCTCCTCAAACCCCCAAAAACTGACAGTTAAAAAACACAAATTTTGTACATCTTCTGACGGCAAAAGTTTTACGTGATTTTTCCCCTTCAGTTGAAATCAGCCACTCAAATCGGTTAATGACTAATACAGTAGAATTTTGAGGGTGGGAGGGGGAGCTAGGACAGTGTGATTGAGTCATCGAACATGTAGTTATATTTACGTGTATATGAATTCAGTTGCAGACAGTGTTACATTGTACTTACAACATGACTTTTATAACACAATTTTTAAAATCAAACACAAATTACATATAGCCTCAAAGTCAGCCCCCCCCCCCCCCACGGCAAAATGCTGGGTGCGCACCTGTGTAGTGGACACTCACTTTCATTCCAAACATAGAAAATGCTTCATAAAGAACGTTTCCCCACAGTTGCTGTAATGGATGCCATGCTCAGATGTCTGAATCTGTTAATTTGAATAGACTTGTGTGAATATAAAGCATTGGGGGGGGGGGGGGGGGCGAGCCATGGGCGTGTGAATTTTAGTAATCTATAGATATGCTTCATATTTCTCAAACTGAACTAGCCATTATTTCTAGACCCACAAAATCTTACAGTTATGCCATACCAAAGATGATCGACATAATAAAGCAAGGGAAGGCTATAACAGTGGCCACTAAAATGACAGCAGCAGAAACCAAACCTGTTAAATATTCACATGCAGGAGAAAATATCTTACCCCCCATCCTTTCCCACTCCACTTGAGGCACTATGGGTCTGATCTGAAGATATCAGAACTGGAATTAGTGTGTACATTGTATCTGTACAACACCCTACCAGAATTGGTGGAATATATCTCACTAAGAACAAGAGAATTCATGTGGTTCATGCACAATGGTGCATCATGTCACTTCAGTCATGATGGATAGGTTGAGATGGACCTATAGCATGACCTGCAAATTTCCTGACTTGAATCCAATAGATTTTTACAATGATGTTACAATTAAGAGTAGTACCTGCATGTTAAGTGATCTGTAGAACAGATAGCATGTTTCATTGCATGCGAGGATTTCTCATGAGAAGGGCAGCATTGTGTGTAACAACACAAGGTAGACACTTTAAGCACCTATTGTGAAGTGTTTTGAATGTTGTACCATATGAATTCGAAAGGGACAATAACAGTCTAGTCATCCTAGGACGATTGTTAGTGGCGTCTTTACTGTCAGTTATTTTCATGTGTATTATGTTTGACATGGTCATAATGAAGGAATTTAGACAAATTTTAAAACATGCAATCCTTCAATATAAGTCTTTGTATTTAAGTGTTGTATTTTTGTTATTTCATTTGCACAATGTATGCTGAAACTTGTCACAGTCTGTCCTGCTTTGGCCAATGAAGGATGCCTGCTCATATGGAATTAATTTGTTCACGTAAATTGAAGTCTTCATTAGACAAATTTCTATAAGTACCAGTACATTTGCGCAGAAGGAGTCTATGAAGTTTACTGATCATTTCACTTGAATGTATGCATTGTTCGTTGTTACACCCCCCTCGCCATGGTGGGGTGTAGGACACTGAGGGGGGGAGATAGGAAGTCCTGGCTTATCTTTAGGAGGACAACATATCTGAAATAGACAGCATGAGGTAGAACCCTTTCCCAAATCTCATACTGCTGTAATAGGCATTAAGTAAGAGTCCTCTCAGTGCTTGGCTCTGAAAATGAGAGAGTCACTGTTTCTGCCTGTAATGAGCAATGACAGCATGGGTTGGAGTGTCAGTCCAAATCTTTCTATTTCACCACATCTGGTCACTAATCCAGATATCTGGAGTTTGTGCCCGTCACTTTTCCCAGTCACATCGTCTTAGTTCATTGAAGTTGCCTGAGAGTCAAAAGATCAGCCTGTCATTTCTGTATGTTTGAAATATTATCTTTTATTTGTGGTCCCTTCAACAAAATGGTAACTACTGCAAACCATTTTTAAGAAAAGCATACTTGCCAAATTCTTGGTGCAAGTAAAATTGACATAAGAAAATACAACAAACAGTTAATACTTCGGCAGTATGAATGATGTCAGAAAGAGCCAAACAGCACAGAAACAGCAAAGCTTGTGTCATTAATGTTCTGTTTGTTCATTCAGCCAATCACGATACCTGCCTGACAAGCTGCAGCTATTCCACAACAGCAGAACTCATGTCACAATAAAGTACATGTAATTTAATTTTCCTGAAACAGAAAGCACAAAATATGACATATTTTTGAATAGCTGCAACTTGCCTACCACAGCCTGGCACTTGTGGCTTCATGCCACCTACTGGAGATGATCTCATGGTCAGACTAGAAACCATTCCCCTGCTAATGTAGAAATTCCAGTGATACCTTTAAACAGTGTGTGAATGAACACATACAAGCATGGGATTCTACTTTCAATCATCTGCGAAGGTTGGATGGTGTTCTGCCACCAGAGACACAGTTCAATGGGGAACTTGGTTGGACCATATCAGTGCTGGTGAACACTCTCAAACCCTGGACTAGATGGATGCAGATTGTATGCAGGGGACCTATTTTGTCAGTTACAGCAGAAAGTGGCCAAGGTTTCTATACACACGGCTCTCATGTAGAATATAATTTTGAGCTTAAGTGGGGGATTGGAGGGTAAGTAGTTCTTGTTTGCAGTATTTTGGCACATTCAGTGGAACATACAGGTAAGAGAATGTTCGAAACCAGAGGCCTCCTGAGTATCCTGGGCATTAGCAGCAATACTCAGGGAAACTGGAAAAAGAGAGGAACCTCAGAGTATTCTAGGGCATTAGCAGCAATACTCTAAAGTAGGCTGTCACACATTCTGCAGTATTTTCCATCCGCGCGTGGCATGGTCTACTACGCAGCCATGGTTCTGTGGTATCAAAGAAAATTGTCGCTTTCCTACCTTTCAGTGATGGCTGCACTCCCGATTCCTTCCAGTAACCAATAGCACTTTATAGCTGCACACACATGTATTTCCAGTAACCAGCAGCTCCCTGCCAAGTAGTGAGTAACACTTATTCTTGAAGTTCACCTGCAAAACAACTGGCAGCAGTCAGCTGTCCCACTTTCATTTCCTGTTTTGTGGTGTTCCTATCACATGTGATATCCCATCATAAAATTCTTTGACACTAATCTTGTATGTTGTAACACATGCAAATGTTTGCCCAATAATGAATGACGAAAAACTGCCAGATCTAAGGATGTAATTTGGAGCAGGATATTTAATAGTACTCTAAAACGTATTTTGGCTTCATAATGACTGTGGAATGTAGCAAGACTCACAGATCAGGCTTCAGTAGTTTGTGGCAGTAAAGACTCTTCTTTTGCTAATATTTGTATTACTGATACCATAAGAACACCACAAAACAAGAAAACTCAAATGCAAAAATTCATGAAAGGAGCAGCAAACCTGGGCCTTTCATGGCCAGCAGTTTGCAGCAGCTGCCACTACAGGGAGTGCAGTACAGATCATGAAAGGAACAGTATGCCACCTGCAACAGATCTGGTCCATATGCAGCCAGCATTTCATAAAAGCTGCCTCTACAAGAAACAAATTAAGGATGAAACGAGCACTGTGTCATCTGCACCAAACATGGGCATTAGACAACCAGGATCTGGTGACAGTTATGGCTAGAAGAGATGCTGAAAGATGAATAAATGGAACTCTCTCCAATCTACACCAAACCTTGGCTTTATGCAAGCAGCATTTGTAACAGTTACCTCTACAAGAAAGAAACTAAGAAGCATGAAATTACCACTATCACATGCACACCAAAAGTACGCTTTACACAACCAGTGTTTGGTAATGGCTGTATCCACAGGAATCAAACTGATAAGCATGAGAAGAACACTGCAATGTCTACACCAAGCCTGGGCCATATGCCACCAGCATTTTGTAACAGTTACCTCTACAAGTAACAAATAAGCATGAAAGTACTGCTATGAAATCTACAACAAAACTTGGCCTTATGTGACCAATATTTGGTAAGACCTCCCTTTACAAGAAACTCACTCATAAGCATGAAACGGCCACCATGACATCTGTGCCAAAACTGGGCTATATGTAACCAGTATTTGGTAATGACTAAGTGTACAAGGAACATGCTAATAAGACCACCATGACACCTACACTGCCTTATGCAGCCAATGTTTGGTAACAGCTACCTCTACATGAAACACATTTGGAAGTATGAAAGCGCCCCTACAATGTCTACACCAAAACTGGGCCGTATGCAACCAGTGCTTGGTAACAGCTACCTCGACATGACATACACTAAGAAGCATGTAAGGGCGAGTATGACATCTACACCAAAGCTGGGCCTTATGCAACCAGTGTTTGGTAACAGCTGCCTCTACATGAAACAAACTGAGAAGCAAGACAAGTCCACTGCAACATCTACACCAAAACTGGGCCTTATGCCACCAGTGTTGGTAACAGCTACACTTTGGGAAGTATGAAAAGTCCCTACAATGTTCACACCAAACTTGGGCCTTATGCAACCAGTGCTTGGTAACAGCTACCTCCACATGAAACAAACGGAAATGCAAGACAAGTTCACTGCGACATCTACATAAAAACTGGGGCTTATGCAACCAGTGTTTGGTAACAGCTACCTCGACATGAAATACATTGGGAAGTATGAAAATGTCCCTACGACGTTTACACCAAAACTGGGCCTTATGCAACCAGTGTTTGGTAACAGCTACTTACACATTAAACAAACTGAGAAGCATGACAAGTCCACTGTGACTTCTACACCAAACCTGGGCCTTATGCAACCAGTGTTTGGTAACAGCTACCTTTATATGACACACACTAAGAAGCATGTAAGGGCCACTACAACATTTACACAAAAACTGGGCCTTATGCAACCAGTGTTTGGTAACAGCTAACTCTACGTGAAACACACTAAGAAGCATGTACGGGCCACTATGACATCTACACCAAAACTGGGGCATATGCAACCAGTGTTTGGTAATAGCTACTTCTACATGAAACATGTTGGGAAGTAAGAAAACGTCCCTACGATGTTTACATCAAACCTGGGCCTTATGCAACCACTGTTTGGTATGAGTTACCTCCATAAGAAACAAACTAAGAAGCATGATAAGGCCACTACAGCTTCTACACAAAGACTGGGCTCTATGCAACCAGCATTTGGTCACAGTTGCCACTACAAGAAAACTAAGATGCATGAAAGGAGCACTGTGCAATCTGTATGAGACCTGAGCCTTTGACAATCAGTATTTTCTGATGACAACCACTAAACCCTGAAAATTAGCATCCATTCTGAGTTTTGGAATATGGACATTGCAATTTTCTCCAAATACTATAACAATATTGTAACACTAACTCTCCACCTCCACTCCACACTACACCATCACTGGAACACCAACACTACACCTCAACCCCACAGAATGCCATCACTTTAACACTAGCATTTCATCTCCACTCCCCACTCCACCATCACACTAAACCTAATGGTACACCTCCACTCCACCAGTATACAATCAGTATACCAACATCATTAAATTTCCAATCCATCACTTCACTGTCACTAAACCATCATCGATACACCTTCACCCCACCTTTACTCCATCACTGTACCACCAAAGCTGGGAAACCTTCAGGGAGTTTAGAATTAAGTTTAAAATTGTGTGAGTGTATTAACAATAAAGTCACTGTGTTTCTTCAGAGTGTTCAGCACTGTCTACCACGCTGTATGTTTTCACTTTGTAGAATATGATTCTTCATATGCCTCACAATGGAATTCTCATATTCCAGATGTTTAGAGGTTTTCATCCCGCTCAGCATATTTTATCTTGCACACCTTTTCTCAACTTCCAACATCATTTCTTCCTAGCTGTTGTCCCAGTAAAAAAATGTATGCTATGATATTGCTATACCTGGTTATTTCGTGATATACAGTATACAAACAAAAGCACATTGGTTTTACAGGGCTCATATTCAGCTTTTCTGCTCCTCTATGGTGTCAAGTTTATGACAATAACCCTTTTCACTGAGCATAATTTATCTCTAGAAAACGTTTGTTCCTCAGATATTTGTAACTCAAAAGTATAAACAAATTGTACTTTAGAAGTGCACACAGCATACCTCTCCTTATGCTCCTTTATTGCTGTTGCAACTGGAAACCCGAAATATAGCACAAATCACAAAGTAGTACAAGTACACACGAAAGCTAACTTTATCAGTCTACACCCTCACATATTCTTCTTAATCAACAGCATTTTTTTGTTCAAAATCTTAACATAAAATGCTTGACACTAATTCCATATTCAATAACTAGAGCCTCAATATCCACAACCACAATCTAGAACCACAAACATCAACTGATTTAAGTACATTTGTCATCTTGGGTTATTTAGTTTCTTTTTATTCTCCATCTTCATACCATTTGCTTTTGCTATTAAGCTGAGATTATTAATTCACTAGTTACACAACAGAAGTCATTGCAAATCTAAAGACTATATGAAATATCTCACAGTTTTTGTGAGACTGCATCTTTATTTTTTGTTCTTTTAATTCTTTCGCCTCTTCCTTACACTGCCAACATAATAGACTTTGTAATTATGCAAGAGAAAATTAAACCCTTCCAGATGCAACACACTACACTATCAACTTTATCACACTGGACAGCATTCATCTTATACTTTTCTTCCCCTTCTCCTTCTCCAGTGCAGACAGTTGCACCATACCGAAATTCGAAACAAGTACAGGAATAGTTGTACGACAACAATGAAAGAGTTTTAATTTTCCGTTTGAATGTGTAAACTTACTAATTTCTCATGAGACAGTTAAGTGTTATAGAAATGCGTGTGTGGTTCCCTGGTTTATATTCTGTATCACCATAATAATGTTAGACCAGATTAAAATGAAGAACATGTCTCTTTTGTATGTACGAGATGGGATAGCTCAGTTTTTGTAACGACTGGGGAACAGTGTGCATGATGTGAAAATTGGTGTTTGATTTCCAGCAGGAACAGAGTAAGATCATATCTTCCCTACTTTTCAGTCAGTGAGTAGGGCTAAAGCACTTTATGTTCGTTATTGCCCCGCGTGAAACACACTTACGACTTATAATTCTGTCGTTCCCTTGTCTGTATTATTTTAGTGTTTTCGGTTCAAGATGGTGCTCTTTCCAATTCAGACTTCTCACGTCGCGAACCGCGTTCCAACATGGCGGTGAAAATGTTACTAACAAGGTCACGTATTTGTGTAATTTAGTACAATTTTAAGGCTGTTGTTTCCAACATTTATACTTTAACAAATACTAGATGCCAGGAGCACACGTTTCAGCATGTTTAAGTACTGTAAGCAAGTGAATGTTTAACGAAAAGTAATACGAATTGAAAACGCCGCCAGGATTGTTACCTTCAGTTGTCGTGTGTGTCCTCAGCGTGAAACGAATATTAACACTAAGCTTTGTCTTCAAAATATGCGTTGTTTCAAAAGGAGTGTGTGATGGAATAAACATTTTATAATACCTAGAGAATACACAGAATATAACCGATAATAATTTTTAACGCCACCAACATAACTGTCACTTTCGCTGCTGGAGAGAACAGCACATTGCGCAAAGCATCACGATTTTCTTCTCCCCTCCCGCCCAACACATATACGTTGGGGGTGGATGGGCGGAACTGATTACATGGCTGATTGCAACAGGACTGGGAATGAGGGACGTCATGCAATTTACCATCTGAGCAAGCGTATGATTGAGCCATCCTTCCGGTAGGATTTAACAAGGTGTTCCCGGCCGATAGGATCATTATTATATCTGACAAATTTCGGTTGCCACTTCCTGTCGGCTAGTTTATCATATTCACGTTGACCACTCGTCGAAACGCTTACACGCGTGGGGGAGTAAATGCGGGACATGACGTACTATAGTTGTCATATAAAATAAGGACCCTGTGCTCAGTGGCGTATCCGTTTTTTTTGTTGCGTCCGGGGCGCCAAAGGACCTAGATACATCACTGTGTGGTAGTAGTGTCCTCGTGATACATAATTAGAAACACTTGCCAGTGTCTCAGGGAACACAGGTTGCGAACCACTGTTCCGCGTGTGAGAGGGGTGACATCTCTCCCCCTCATGAGCAATTGTGTGTGGAGGGGTAGACGGGAGAGGAACTGCCAATTAGGAGACAAGTAGTCAGGTGTTGGTATATCGGCCAATCAGAGGTCAAGTTAGAACTGAAGGTGAACAGAGGCGCAGGTGTTCGTTATCAAGAAAAGTGCTGAGCAAATCAGAGTTTAAAATAGACGCTGTATTGCGGGCATTAAATGTAATCTAAGAGCGTATGGGAAGGAGCGTGAAGGTGCGTTGACCGGCGCTTGCGCGGGGTCAACGAAGAGTATTTCACGTAAAAGTATGTGGAAGTCTTTGCTTTTCGGGAACGTTTCGCAGCGTCGGTATATACTTTCTTGCCGACGTTTCGGGACAGCCTTTTGGTCCCATCTTCAAGGTTCAAATGTCCAAGAACGTCTTGACCCTTGAAGATGGGCCCGAAACGTCGGTATCAAACTATTAATCCGTACTCCGTGACATTGCAGAAGAGTGACGACCTCAACTACGAGGCGGCGAAAGCCTAAGTCCGTTCTGAAGCACGTTTGCAATGCGACGGCTCTGTCTCCGTCCAAACATATCCAAGAATCCGTGACGTATGTGCACACAATTTCCTGTGGCGTTCTTTACTTTTAAAACACACGGTTTCTCTGTACGAGCGCAATGTAATTTAATTTACGTCCGTAACAGAAGTATGACCCTCCCCCCCTGCCCATTTTTGGCGAAGCTAACAAATGCTTGGTAACACTGCTACGTGCAGATTTGTTGCACCGAATTTTACCCAAATCGGACAATAAATGTGGAAAGCGCGATTAGTAATTCATTTACATCCCTACATAAAGCATGGATTCCATAGCGCCATTTTAGCGAAGTTCATAATCATTCAGAAATATCTGTTGACATCGTCTGTACCGAATTTTATTTCAGTCGGGCCCAGAATGTAGAGAATAGGACAAAATTCGTTTACGCCGTTAAGTAAAGCATGCTTTCAACTGCACCGATTTTCACGAACGTAGGGCCTGATCAACAACGTTTTGTAAGGAAATCCTGTAACGAATCTTATGAAAATCCGACATACGGTTTACTTGCTGATACTAAGTCACAGACGGACGGACGTGGTTTCCACATAAGGCGTTCCTTATTTAGTGCGTAATTAAGTTAATTTTTGTCTGTCGGGGGTGAATTGAACTACAGTGGTCTCTAAATTCATAAATTAGGGAGTATAGGTAGTTCTCATTTTACGCCAGGGTTACGTCCCTGAAAAACATCGCGCAAATGGAACACAGAGTTCCTATTTAAAACAGCGTATTTCCCGGGGGTTAGGGGACTGAAAACCTAATCCTATATCGTGTATGACTACATCATGAGTGGACATACTGACCTGCAGAGTATCTATGTACTGTATATACAGTATATAGGCCTGTATATTTCTATACATTATACATACATTTCTATACAGCATATTTATTTATTTCTAATGCAATAAAAATGTAAGACTTACATCCATAGTTTTTGGTACGGTTCATTCAGATAAGACTGTGGTAGTCTTGCTACACAAACAAACACTGTAGTGGCTGACTTAGCACTTTCTTTAATTCTATCAACATTATCATGAATTGTACGTACGCTACTATGAGCGAGTCTAACATTAAGGCATACAGCAACAATTCTTTCAACTTTTCAGGCCGACTTATTACTTCTAATTTCTCTTCAATACCGATTACCTTTCGCCGATTTTTTACTTGGATTGTACTAGGTGATGCAGATTTACGTTTCTCACTTGCGGTGCTAAAAAAGGTGAATGTTCTTGAGGAGGAAACTTAATGAGCCGCGTGAATATGAAACCAACGTTATCCATACCCGTGACTTATGGCGTGACAGTGACGTCACTTTCTGCTAGCAACTTACAGAAGATGATCGCGACCACGAATCATCTATGGAAAATCGCGTTAAAGCGAAATAGCGCAAAACGAAATTGCGTAAAATGAGAACTACCTGTACACAGACCGCGGTTCACAACTCGTATCTTTGTCGCTTAGTACAACATGTTTCGTTCTTCATAACGGCCATCATCAAGAACTACAATTTAAAAACACTTTGAGGAAAAACACTGGTGTACAAATATCAGGTCCAGAATAAAATGATATCTCATTCTTTACAAACAGCATTCAAACAAAAATTCCGAGTTTTTAAAACAATTCGTGTTGTAAAGTAGCCGAAGTTGTGTAAAATGCTTTGCTAAAAGATACATTGCTGAAAAATGTGGCCACTATTCCTGCTTATAAGCTGCATACTTTGAAATGTTTTAAGTATCATAAAACTTGATGCTTTGTCTTTCATGTGCAACACCCATATATTTCTATGAGGCTGTTCATGTACATGGATTTCTGTTTCTCTTAGAATTTCTGAAAAATTAAACATTAACAGTGAAAGAGGTTTTTATGCAATAACACTGCTAAGATGTGATATATACAGACAAAAAAAAACAAAGAAAAAGAAACCAAACAATATATTTATTTGTTCGACATTAGTGGGTGGGGGTAGGACTGGGTGGACTCTGAGATGATAAATGTGTTGAGCTTGGGCTGCAGGTAGTTATCTGTGAGGAAGTCTGTCATCTGTGTCCATGATGTCGACCAGCCAGCTTGCATCACGTGCTGGATGCAATAGACCTAAACAGGTTAAAAACTATTTGATATTGTAAATGCTGTGATAGTACTATAGATTGTTCAAGTTAGTGTTGAAAATTAGACTAATACTGAATACAAAGTCACCTCGTGGGTCACTATCAATCTCCTTCAGGTTACTGTATCATTCCTTTTTTAAGCTGTGCAAGTCCACTGTTCTTGAGCACCTCCACTAGAAAGGTCTGGTTACATTACCTTGTAAGAACAGTGAAGGTGAAGGAATGGCAATCAGTCACGTGACACTGTTACCTGCTCCTTTTGTTTTAAGCTATAAATGTGGGATGTGTTACTTATGTATTTTGTCATAGGTGCTAGTGGCATTTCCTTTCACATTTTCCTTGATTTCTAACACAATATCCTGTCAGTTGAACATCATTTTGCTTCCTTTCTGTTGTATGTAACTGCCACTTTAATATAAAAACTGGTACGGATATGTTTGTATAGCATAACATTGGTGGCACATTCACTCTTTACCTTTTGTCACCACAACCCTAAAATGTTTGGAATATGCATCTTGGACACAAAATATTTCTCCTTCTGTGTATTTGCTCACAACAATTTTACTCCATTTCTTCCTTGTTATGCCACTAAAACCTCTGACTGTTCACTTGTAACAAAGATCCAGAAATATAAACATTAAGGGAACAACAGTTTAACAATGAAACAGCAGCAGAGGCTGTTGTGTTAACAAATCAGGGATGAAGGAGATCTGGCTCTCATTACCACACTTCATGTATTTTAGTTAAAAATATTTTGGCATGCTGATTTAGAAGTGCTTGATTGATGACTGTGCATCTGTCCATTAGACCTTTCGGTTAAAAAAACTCCCCCAAATTCTGGAATGTATCAATGGCTAGTAGATTATTACCAAGATTGCAGATAAACATACCATACAAGTACAAAAACTATGGGTTTTTGCGTGGTTCCAGAAGTACTACCCACTTAAGGAAATCCACTCACACACTTAGACTGAAAATGAAATATTACCTGCTGCTAGTACTAACTTGGCCTGGTTGCATACAGGCAAAATTATTTCTGGAGTGAGTGGCAGAGGGACAGAAAAAGTGACTGAACCTGAAGGCTAAATGTAATTAACATCATACCTGTACATATTTTATTTATTGGTGAACGAGACCAAAGAAATGTCGTGTATGGTTAAGTAGTGAGGATGAAGAAGAAAACTGTCATGACCAGTGAAACCCTGTTAAGAAAATTCTGAAAATTCCAAGAAAATCCTACTTCTTAAGCGAGAAATTTCTTAAAAGGGTAATTTTAATGAAATGGGAGAATGTTCTTGCTTTTTTATCCTGACTTCTTAGGCGGGAAATTTTCAAACCGGGTTTTTCTTAAGCAAGTTTCACCGTATTTCAAATCACTGCCCTTGCATTTGCCTGAAGCAGCTAAAACAAATGACTCAGAACCGAAATGAAGATAAGCAATAATTGGCTGAGACTTGAACCATGCACCAAGCATGGTGGCTCAAGTAGTAATGCTTTTACCTGTGTTTGGGAGGTGCATGATTCAATCTCAGCCACGTCACTGATTATTCTGAGATTCTTCATAATTTTCTAAGTCGCCCTCGACAAATGTCAGATTATAACATCAAATTAGACCACATGTCCCAATATTTTTTTTTTCATGGAGGAACCCATAAAATAATTTTTTTCTCCCAAGGAACCCTTACCTACGAAAACAAAAACAAAACAAAGAGGCAGTTGGTAGCACACGGAGATTACTCCAATATTGATAATTGCCAGACAAAATATACTGAGGTAGATTTTTTGCAGTATTTCAGATTTTTTATTTATTTATTCCACAATTTCTGACAGAACCCTGGTTCAGAAACACCAAGTTAGTCTATGACACCTTTGTCACTTATCCTTTCCAAATTATTGTGAACTAATCAACCTGCCATTTAATAGTATATAGTCTGAGATACTGACAACACTGTTAAATAAACTATAAATAAATATATAATAAATAAAAAATACAATTCAGAAATACAGGTTTTTAATATCTTATTCATTTCTCACTCTTTGTCATTTATTAATAACATTCCTATGATTTTCTCAAAGAGTTCAGCATTTCTGTTTACAAAATATGTCGATGGAATGCATAACAAAGAATGAATAATTAGACAATAAAATTAATGTAGTCTACAAACAAACTCATGGACACACACACACACACACACACACACACACACACACACACACACACACACACACACACAGCACACATTGCACAGCACCACCATTCCTCATGGTCCTCTGCACCAGTCACTTAACCTGTACTTTCCCTGCATAATACAACTGCCTCTTCTACATGGCTTACAACTGACTAACCTGAAGATGGGGACAGCAAGCTCCTCCGGAACATCAGAAACAATTTACCAATTGACATGGCCTCATATGCCAGAATACTTAAATGTTCATCTTTAAATATGTTTATCTACTGGCGAAATATTCAGTGCTACTATATTTTACTTTGAATTGAATGGTATGTGTAGTAGGTTTCAAGACACTCAATACGTCATGCCCTTCACCATTTATCAGTCCTCTCCTTTTGAAGTTTTTGCAACAAACAGTTGAAACTGCTACTATTAGCTTCACCATGCATGTTCATTTGTCTGCTTATCCGTGTGTCTGCCCACATGCAACAACTCAAGAACCACTGAATGAATTATCATAAAATTTGATGTTTTGGGGTTTAATAAACTTGTTTTGACATATTCCAGTTTTGGTGAATATCAGCCAGTAATAAGTGACACTTTACATTAAGTCCTACACGCTTTTCTATGAGAATTTTTAGTTTACATCATGTGAAGCTCACTAATTAACAGGCCCTTTGCCAGTTGGTACACCAATGTCTGGAATGGCTCTGGGGCATATCTAGCACAAGAATGCTTGGACATTATACAGGGTAATCCTTTCTGACAAAAGTAAGAAGTGTATATGAGCTTAAATGTAGGAAGGCCAGTGAATTTGTATATTATACTACGAAAACTGCATGAACTGGTGATGTCATGTCTTAAGTGAAACAAGAGAATGCTTACTCCTATTTGTTCAAGTAGTAAGGGCGAGAAGGAAGAAGACGTGGCATATTTGAAGGTACGATCCAAGCATTGCTCTGGAGAGAATGCAGAAAATGACGCTTATTGATTTAGCTGATATTTGTACTGTTTATCTCCTATTTCACTGTTTCAAACATTCTATTCAGTATCAACTGGATCAGTGACATATTTCATATTACTATGTCAACTGCAAAGATTATTTAGTATCGTAAGGTGCATGAAGTGTCAATTAGAAAGGATTGACAAGACAATATTCCTAACGCATTGCAAGATACTTGTGCTACACATACAGTCGCTGGGAAGGTAGTACAGTCACAAAAAACCTAATGGTGCTCAGTGCTGCAACTGAGATTCAATCTGAAAACTTGCCGAGTACAAATTAAAATGGTTGCTGCTTTAGTTAGTATGTATAGCATAAACCGAAGACTAACTTATTCTCTGATAGCAGCACAGTCTTATTCACTTATACTTGCTGTTTCCTCCAGAGTAATAGAAACACTAGCCTTAGCCCATGACCCCTTACATTAATATTAATTTTACATGATTTGCAAAACTGCTACTATTTAGAAATGCATCTGTGTAACATATATTTGTGGTCTTGTTTGAACAGCAAGCCTAATGTTTCATTGTTAACAGATAATCTGGCATGTACAAGTTCTAGCTCTTTCCAGTCTTAAATGGGAGTAAACAGTTGTATTATTGCATCTCAGTGAAGAGTGAGGGTGTTCCTTTGTGTGAGTATTTCTGTGTAAGCCATAGCTTGCAGCACGTGCTTCCATCACAAGGCTCACACTGGACTGGCATGAGACCACTGTGTTGAGTTGTGTCTGCAAAAATATAAATCATCCTTTGCAATTTTGTATCTCATATTGATCTTGAAGTTCACTTACTGCAAATCTGGTAAAAGCAACTTATGTTTTCATGCAATATTGTTAACCCATAGTATATAAGAAAATACCGCAGTTTACAGATACTCTTTCTGCTTATTACTAAAATACACTGTTCATAATCTGGAACTTGCTAAGTGCATACTTCTACCTACCTTCCTTGCCCACACATATTTTTCTTCTACATTTTTGAGGCCTGACTAAAAATGTATTAACTAATAAATAAGTTACACAGAATGCTATGCTTCAGCATGCTATCGAGAAGCTGGGCCATATGTTGACTTCCTTCTGGACTTAGTCTTGTCAGTGGTCATCCTCGTTTCTCATTTCAGTTAGTCTGTATTATTTAGGGAAGTCTCTCTGTCTGTCTCTCCTCCCATCCACCCAAACACATATTCTACCATTGTGGAAAGTGTTCATACAACTACAAAATATAAATAATATATAAATGAATTTATTACCAACAATTTTCTCAAGAAATTTCACTTATCCACATGTGGGAGACTACTCCAACATCTTTCGGCTATTTCTTATAGCCATTCTCAGGGAGTACTGATACACAAACAATATGTATATATGGAATTAATATTTAAAATTTAGCACCATCAATGTAAAATTTTAAATTTTAACTGCATATATATATTTTGTATATCAGCACTCCTTTAGTACGACTATAAAAAATAGCCAAAACATGTTGGAGTACTCTCCCATATGTGGATAAGTGAAATTTGTTGGTAATAAATTCATTTATGTGTATCTGTTGCATGGAAGATATATAATATCAAGATCACGAAATATGTCTCATATCACATGTAATGGATGTGTGGTCAAATACATACAATATGGTAAATACCTTCCGTACTTGCAGTTAGGTGAAGTGTAAGCATCATGCAGTCCAGTCCAGTCACTGGCAATATAGTGAGGAGTGGCTGCTAGGCTTCCAGAGAGGGGCTCGGAACTGTACACAGACACACATCCTGTAATACGCTCCACTCTCATCCGTTGTGCAAAGTCTATCAACCGTACCTGTGACAGAGTGACACATACTACTAACGATGATGAAAATAAACATTTACACAATCTAAACAAGTCACATGCTTAAGAATACTAGGTAAGATATTAGAACTCAACAGTAAGGAAGGTTTTTTTTTTGTTAAATCATTCAAATAAACACCAGAAAATTCATAACTCAGATGGTTCAAGTGCATATAGGAAGGGAAATTAAAAATACTGCAAGCAAGGATGGTATACAAGGTGGCAAGGAAAAAGACCTAAAAACAGACTAACACATGCACATGGCAAGTACCTATACAGCAAATACTGAGAGGGTACAGCAGGGTTGTGCTGGCAATATTTCACAGTGTTTCAGTAGAACTGATACCTAAAAATTAATTTATATTAAAAAAAACATTACAAAGTGTCACATGTGCAGGACGTTACACACTGTTTTCCACACAACAAGGAAATTATGAGAGCCTTTCCCATTCTAAAATGCAGGTTAATAAAAAATCTGTTCAATCTCAAATGAACACGTAACCCAGCAGCACACCCCTAGACTAGAGTCAGACTATATACAAGCCAAATGCCATGAACTTTTTGCAATACGTCTACACCATTAATGGAAGATGAGTAGACTAACTGTACATATCACACTAGAGAGAGAAAATTTTTTTTTTATTTTCTTCAACATGCAACATAGAAAAGACACATCTCAAACACATATGGAGCAGACCCTGTAAGGCTTAATGACATCTGTGTTTTATGTTAAGTACTAATTCTTTATACTATCAGCCAGTATGTGAGAAATTTGGAAATTTTAGTTTTGACTTCACCTCAAATATACGATACATATAAAAGACAAATATTCTCCGAAATTACGTTCACCTGGCAAATTTTAGCATGGTCAGGAGCTCTCAGATTCTAAAATACTGATGTGTCTCTACAGTAAAGCTCTGATATTTAAGGAAGGTCCTATATGTAATAACGTTGGTTATGTACTTGTTGTATACCTGGTGCTCCTTTGAGGTAATTCCTCTACATTCCACAAGCACAATGTACATGAAGAGTGAGAGATTGTCAGGAGCTTCCCTGTGGTAGAAACTTATCCTGGTGAGACCCAGTTCGTCAGGGAGGTTAAAGTAAATGTGACGTGCCCCTGTCCAGTCCTTCCAAGTATCCACCATTACCTGAGTGTAATACCAGTAATTCAAACTCAGTGTTTGATAGAACAAGAAACAGCTGATAGATTATCTAAAACTTAATTTCATATAGCTTTCACTGAAAGTTATTTAATCTCTTGAATAGCAGGCTTCACATATACAGCCAGTCCTGCTATGACGCATGTTTCGTTAATGTGAACCAGCTATAACGCAATTGATGACTAGGTGAATGTTGTTTGTGTTATGCAAACTTTCGCATATGCGTTTGCTATTACATGGTTTTAGTGACCAGGGTGAAGATATCACACCGTATTTCTTCCATAACCCCTATCATTTTTCTTATGCAGTTTCCTATAATGTGAGGTCTCACGAGTACAAAACTGTTGTGTTACAGCAGAATTCACTGTACTGGGCTAGCAGAAGACACGAGAAAATTCCTTTTCCATGGTTATCTTGGGCTATAACATGCAATTTTGCCTATAATGTACCACAGCCAACAAATGCTGTGTCATTTCACCAATTAGACGAAAATTCTACTTGACAAACAACTCTCCACAACAGTAACTGTGCCTCTATATCAGTGTAATTGCTCTGCGCAAAGCTGCTTACCAATCACTTACAATACAAGACATAAAATACTGTTCATTATTTTATGTAATAAGTATAAAAGATATCACTGCATCTTTCATTAAGCTTTAAGCTAAGCTTCAACACAAGCTATTACACACACAGTTATTTTATCAGTCACCTAGTAAGAGTTAATGTCAGGCATACCAGTCATCAGACATCACTCAGTAAACTGGTTCACATCAAACTATCGACTCCAGCCTTGTGCAAGCATATCATTTGGGAAGCCTGCGTACTGAGTCATATCAGTATTCTGTGATGGAAATGCAGGCTTGCTTGAATTACCTGACATGGCCGTCGGCCTGAAGGGATTCTGTCAAAGAATACCTTTTCTTTCTCATGTAGGAGCATGGGAGACCATTCTTGATGAGTTAATACACAGGTATGAAAATGTATATATAGCTTCCCTCCCGTTAATTATCTAAAAATATATATATATAATATGACTTGCAGAGAAATCTGATGGACACAAAATATGCATTTCATTCTTCTCTACATATATTTTAAACATTTTCACTCTGATAAATATGTAGTGAGTCATGCTGGAGATATAAATAGAAACATATGTTAAACAGATGTTTGTGGTTGTGCACTCTGACCATCAACAGATGACAGACACAGTTACAGAAAAGTCAGAATTTCAGTTGGTGCTGTGCCATGGGACTGTCAGTCACCAACCTGCTATACAGAGGCCTAGGTTTAATCCAAACCCAGTCCACTTAAAATTTATGGTGAACAAGCTGCAACTGAAAAAGGTTTTTCTGCAAGTAATGTAGTTTTCCTGTCAGTATCATTCCACCAGTACTCCATACACATATTTCTTTCATCTACCACTGACACCACTTTATCTTAGCAACTACCAGTGTCATTAAATAACCGCCCCCCAGTCCCTCTTTCTTCAATTTTTAGTTGACACCACATCCTCGGTAAGGATCTAAATCATGGGTGTCCAGCCTCTTTATACCAGAGGGCCACATCCATCATTGTGGGCTGGTTCACAGGCTGCATGTGGAGAAATAACAAGTGGTATAGCTAACCACCTATATTACTGTATAATTTTTATGGTATGTACTTAAGTTATAAATGTGGCCACAGGGTGCAGGTTGCAGACCCATGATCTAAACAGTGTATTTATGTCTGCTATTATGCCTACCAAAAACTGGGGCAAAGCTATAGCAAACCAACATCATGATGATGACTGGCGAGTTCATGCATAAAGAAGAGAGGATACTGACTTTCTCTGAAAGATTATATCACAAAAGCACTTATTAAGGGTAACACTATCAGAGGCTATGACATTCTGACACAACTGCCCAAAAAGGAGCATGGTTTCAAGTCTCTGCCATGGGACTAATTCTGAAGATGGATGTGCAGAGGGGTTTAGTGTTCTGGAATTTCAATTACAGCTCCTTCTCCCACAAATTTTGAAGTAACAACATCACTCTGCTTTTGAAAACTTAATACCATGGTAGATATGCTTCATTTTGTTAGACAACAAATTCAATGTGCATAAATTAAAATGTTCTATACACTGATATTATTCGAGCAATGTACCCATTTCTTACAGTGAAGTATTTCTGGGACATGTGTTGAAGCCGGAATAATGTAGTTGGTATGGCAACTAGGCTATGGGCTGAACGGTCCTGGATTTGAATCCTGCTAGAAGCAAAAGACTTTTCTCTTGTCCAAAATGTCCAGAGTGGCTCTGGGACCCACCCAGCCTCCAATTTAATGGGTACTGGGATTCCTCCCCAGCTGTATAGCAGACGGACAATGAAGTTAATCACTCACTTCCATCTAGTGCTGAGGTCATATGCCTTCATAGAGTGGACAGGGAAAAGAAACCACAATGACATCTAATTATTAATAGCTATACCTGACTCAAACTCCTCTCCAGATTTTTGAAGCCTATCAGCATGTAGGCAACATGATGGTGTGGCAACAAAGAAAGAAACTCTGTTTCTGGAATAATGCTTTTCAACTCCCGATATAATCCTGCAGAAAGAGGTCATTGTTAAGTATGCAAACAATCTTTGAGGTGTTACTTCATAACTATAAGCTTCAATGTTGTTACTATATTCTAAAATTATTATTCCAGAAATAGAACTGTTTTCAAAAGTCAATTCCAAAGGCATATTCCACTTAGGATTACTTAAGTTTCTGGACTTTCTCCATTGTGCAGTATTCCCTAAAAGAACATAAATTCTCAAAAATTGGACCCATTTGCATCCTCAGGTGGAAAGGTTGGGAGGTAACTTCTCATCTTCCAAAATGGTGTGTTCTGTCTGAAATACTACATGTTAGACATAGTCCAAAAGCGATATAAATATAATGCAAGATTTGAGGTCCTCACAGTGGTGTTGCTGAAGATTTAAGTCTTCTGGGATCTGGCAGTATAACGTCTTGAACTGCTTGACCCTGCAGATGAAGACGCTATGCTACCTCAGAAAGTTGGAAACTACACACCGAACAACAGAGGATCATGTTCCAGGAGACTTGACTCTTCAAGTTATCCCGAGTTTTCAGCGGTTTCCTGCAGCAAGTAGATGTTCCTGCTGGCTTCAATTTGCTGTCCAAATGGACACGTATTTGCAACAGACTTTTATTACATTTATTAAAATTCCTATTAAATTTGGAGACCAGAATTATTCTTTCCATCTCTGCTGGCCGTAAACAGTTGCTGTTTAAATTAATTTTGAAACTTTTGTTAAATATATCTCAGTTTTAGAACTGAACAAATTGCAGATAGATTTTGCTACTCGATATGGAGTCAGAATAGTGAAGTCAGGACAGTGACTATGCTACAGGCAGGATGTTGGAGACATTGTGGTCAAATTCCCAGCAAGAAGCTAGAGATTCTTCTTTTCTTCAAAATGCTCAGACTGGCCATGGAGCTCACCCAGCCTCCTACTCAACTGGCATTGAGGGTAAAGTGACCAGGCCATAAAGGTGACCACTCACCTCCATTCATTGTTGAGGTTAAGAAGAATTTATGGAGTTTTGATTTCTAGGATTGTAAAAGGACAAGAATTGCTTTTGTTTTAATTAAATTTAAATTAATTTAATTTAATATTTGAGCAGTGAATTATAGTGTATTGCATTTTATTCACTTTATTTAATATTATGTATTTAGTCATTGTTATTGTTATTATTATTTATTTATTCTTGTGTTGTGGAATTTTACAGGATAGATGATGGATTGTACACCAAACTTTTATAGATTTGTAAGACTGTAAACTCATTTTTGATATGTCTATTGTCACATAAGTGACAAATATGGATTTAATAAATTGGACATTGAACATTGAAACTGTACCTTTACGCACCCCGTATGCCTTTATGGCATGCACAGGGACTAACTACCAATACTTTGTTAATTTGTCATCATTTATACAAAACAATGCATAAACCCCAGAACTTTATAACTGCTGAACGAGGATGGTTGAAATGAAACAGAAGGAAGCAGTATGAGACCCTTTCAGGAAACTGAGGAAATTACAACTCTGCATGTAAAATTTATGCAGCATGGAATGTGGTTACATCTCATCATGTCATTCCAATGCCGCAGTACAAAAATGAAATGCAGGCCTTTAATTTGTTATGCTCATTGCGTTTACATGCAATAATGATGTAATATGTCACACCTGTAAAATTCCACCAAGAACATGTAACTTTTGTGTACCTTAATGAAAGAATTAATTACAGTTGAACACATCTAGTGGATGTTATATAGTTATTCTGACACTAGTTGTGTTTGACGGCAAATCCTTCATTATTGCAATCAACACAAGGGATAAGAAACATAAAAATTTTGTGTACCTTGATGTAGAATGAAGTCACTCCCAAGTGAGTGAACATCAAGGAGCTGACCTTGCTGCAACTGATGCTGTAATGTCTCATGGTTTTCTGTGAAGTGTACCACAGGGAAAAGTGCTGCAAGAACACAGTGCAATGTCACACATTTATTAGAATAATCATGAAGAGTGGATTCTAAAGGAAAGATGAGAGAATCAAAGTATTTCTAACAAAATTTAGCAAAATCCTCACCAATGACATTTAGTATATTTCTGTAAAGAACTTGTTCATTGAAATTATAGTAAATTTAATACAGGTGAAAATAAATGTAAGAAATGGGCCTGTAAATTACAGTTTCTAAATATTAAACATAACAACGGACTGGTTACATTAAAGCTACTAGCTAAATATCTGTTTACTTGTAACTTGCTACTGGGCACGATCTTTACATCATAATACATGCTCAAAAATTACAGGAAGATTCTGACTGAAATCACAAAGCCTGCTTTCCTACTGAACAGACTTTCATCTGCAAAAGTCTGTGATTTCATGTGTGACAGTATTTAGATCAACTATTTATGCTCCCTGCTTCCAAATATACATTTTAAAAGTAAGCACTAAGAAGAACTCAGCTTTTGGCTGATATTTGCTGATGCTTTAAAGTAACAGCCCGCGCAAAAAATAAAAATAAAGAAATTGTTTCTGATTTTACCCTGTTCCAGTGATGGCGCTATGAAGGCACATTGGATTTTCCTTGAACAGAACTCACAAAGCCTGCTTTTATACTGCATATATTTTCACTCCTGCATGCTTATTACTGCGCCATTATTGTTATTTTACTTCATTTTGTGAATAATTTACCAATTAAATACAGATTCTCTACAGTGCCGACGAGGCACGGGAAAGCTGGTACAAATTACCGGGACCCAAGTCAGTGTGCACCGACAGTCAGTGGTTCCGATTTAGTGTAAATATTTTAATCGCCCCGTCCTTACTTGGGGGCCCAGAAAAATTTTTTCACCGGGGCCCAAATCCTTTCTCGGAGGCCCTGATTCTCTGTAAACGAACTTCGTCGCATACGACCATAGGGTTTTGCATTCTTGACGCCAACTTCACACATTCGCGCATTCACCATGTTATTACAACCACCTGCAGGAAATCTGAAACTACGGCACTGGAGTAGACTCTGATAAGATATAGTTCATACTATCCTCTGGGGGGAGGGGGGTTCAACTACTTGTACCAGCTTACCACATTTTTCCTTGGAGTTAAGCAATAAGCCGTCTCTGAAATATGAGCTGGTTGCGAGTGTTGCTCGCAGGGAGTGCTGCTCACTGGTGCGGCCTGTCGGAACTATGAACGAGAAGATTGCGAGATGGCCGGCCTCTTCGGCACTGCCGCTGTTACCGATGCTGCTTGTGCTGCTGGCCGTATCGCAAGAACTAGCTGCTAAAAGAAACAAAGAACTGCTTAACTTTCAGTGGCGAGGTCAGTTCAAATTCTCAATAGCACGACCGGTCGCAACCACTTTTCACGTAACATCCTAGCTCATTCGTGGAATAACTAAGTAAAACGACGAAGGTTGCGGCCCTGCCTTTTCACTCCTCTTCTGCCTTGGACAGGGACGCAGCAGCGTCGTCCGTTACAATGGTATCCATATCAGAAATGGACAAATGTTCTTAATGGTGCATAAACCAACGTTTCGCGAGCCATCTCCGCCCTCGTCATCAGGGAAAGGAGATGGCTGTCGAAACGTCGGCTTATTCACTATTAAGCTATTTAACACGGGTAATAGCCGGAGAACATTTTATCCAGTTTAGTCGCCATGAAAGTTTCAGGTTATGTATCATATAAGACGTGTATGCAAAGAGAGCGCGTGCTTTCAGTAACAAATGATTCAAAGGTTTCCGAATTTCCTAATATAATTCATGCCTCCCACTTTGGACAAAAATTATTCTTTTCTATGCATTTTAGTAAGGACTCTTGTAGTTTAATCAAAGTCCGTTCTACCAGAGCAGTGGACATATATGCCCACACTGTGAAATTAATGGGCGACAACACACTTTATCACGGCGCACGCAAAAGTTACTCCGGCTCCCATGCCATTAATCTAGGTATATCAATATTGGCACGTTTAGCTTTTATGCATTTGATCCTCATATTGGTTTCCACTGTGCACAGACTTCTTTATAAAGTAGTAGTCGTACAGCTGGTCAAGAAATTCTTCGTCTATTAGGCCTACGTACTCCAAGTGTTCATTCACGAGTACACAAGAGCCCGCTGCCAGTGTTTAGTCTCAGCCAATTTAATTCAAACCGCACCCTCACACGCTATTTCTGTGCAGATCTTTAACACAGCCTCTGATCCGCGCCTGCTTCTTCCCATGTACTTCCATTCAGGTCACCCACTTATTCTGTACGCATCTCCTGTCTTCTCCATATGTACTGTATATCCAAGCATATATCTGTAAATCTTTAACCTTTTAAAGGCTAGCGGTAACTTTACATACGACCAGGTTTAACATTAAAAAATTCTACGTGGTGCCCACATTGCGTTTATGTGTTTTGTACGGATCTCAGAACAAACAGCAACTTTTGCCTTATACAACATTAAGAGATTGGTTTTTATAACCGAAGTGGAGAGTGTTTACAGCGCGGTACGCACTGAGTCCTTATATAAAACAGACACGCTTCGTCTTTAAAGGGTTAATCCTCTTTATTCGTCACCCTACTTACATTTCGTTTAGAATAAAAATAATGAATATGTCTAAAATTTTAGTCTCGTTTGTAAATCTGGGTTTACATAATGCAGATTTGCATTCATTTTTCTTCATTACAGTTCATCCGCTAAGTTTCAGGAAGGCCGAATTCACCATGTTCACTGGTCTCCTGTAATCAAGGCATGGCACGTTCTCAGATGTGAGAATAACTGCCACCGCCCTGAAAAAGCACTGATGGATGTCCGATAAGGAGTGGTCCTCCAGCTTGTGGTTGGAATGTAGTTAATAGCCCCTTATCGTAAAATAAACGATCATATGACGTATGTTACACACGGTGTCAAATTAGGGTCGATCCTTTGGAACAAAGGATTGTCCCCTGGCGAGGACTTTTGAACACCTTCGAACTTCGTTTAAGACAATAGATGTCTTGATTGTCTGAGGAACTATAAGCTTTTAAGCAAGGACCTTATTCTATGGAGTAAATTATTTACTAACTTCCTTAGTGAGTTTGTTGGTTGAGAGGTGCATTTGTATGTTTATTTCTACGGAAGATGCTTTACCACCATTACATTGTAGTACACGCCGTTGTATGAACTGGACCAATCACAAAACGCCCATGCAATACAATTCATAACACAGTAACACAATTCAAAACCAACAGTGTGCATTGCCTGTAGGGAGACACCCCGTACGGCCTTTAGTCAATCTCCTACATTAAAATTATATATGATCACACCAACTCGTGAACAAGTTAAAAATAAAAGAATCTTAGTAAAAGATATCAGATATAACCTGACATGTTTCGGTGCTCTGAGGCACCATCTTCACGGGAAAAATATAAAAACACTAGATGCCCGGACGCAGCTCTGATTGAAGTAATGTTACCTCAATTTATGGACTTTTTTGTGTGATGAATAGTACATGATGTCTTGGGAATCCAGATGAAAGCACCGCGGAACACCAAAGTATGGTTAAAATGAATAAAAGGCTAAAAACACAAGATCACTGCACCAAAAACTTTCATGTTGACAGTCAAAATCGATCACTAATATCAGATGCAGAAATGTTGATGTCTTATTTAACAGTAGAGCTGTGGTTGTGGAATGCAAGCATCAGTAATTCATTTTTGGCCAATTGGGGCACGGTATGGAAAACATGACTCGTCGCACCTGGGCCATTATCTAGGAGCTTCAAGTAGTAAAATAAGAAGTGAATAAAGAGTTAACAATGCATATAGCAATAAACTAGTTATGCATTCTTAACTCTTTAACACTTCTTATCACCCAAAGTGCGTGGATAAAGGCTCAGGTGTACCGAAACATGTAAGAGATTAATTAAAGACATAGATAATGGTGTTTCCATACAAACAATGCAGTTTCTTGGTTTTGAGTTGTAATATTGAGTAAGTAAATACGCAGTACCTTGCAACGCTGTACTACAATAAGACATTTATTCGTCTTTGTACCGTCGGCCCAACATGTTTCTATCGCTTAGATCATCTTCGGAGGCCTGATACTTCGTACACTTCCCACTGAAGTTTTATATAAAGTTCCTGTCCTTTAAATCAAAATAATTTCAATGCAAAAACCTCAGCACGTAGCGTAACAAGTGTGGAGCCGCTAAGGATGAGCTAATACACCAAAATATGTTATGGCCATTATAGAAATAAATGTGTTATTATTCGCACGGTTGTTTAACGACCGTATTTCCATGTCTGCATTAGATATAGTATCAGAATATATCAATGTATAGACCTAGAGGTACATTTTGGAATGGGATTGAAACGTTTGTCTCGTACACGCACAGATCAGGCCATATAGACTCATTCGAAATACTAAGGAAAATATTCTGGCCAATTAAAGTGAGCGAAGATAGATGGAGAATCAGAACAAATGATGAACTGGACACTCTTATTAACCACGCTAATATAGTGAGATACGTCAAAGCCCAAAGAATCAGTTGGCCAGGCCATATTGAAAGAATGCCTGATGACAGGACGGTGAAAAAAATAACAAATTGGAAACATATAGCGCCAAGACACATCGGAAGACCAAAACTAAGGGGGCAGGAAGACGTCAGGAGCGACCTAAAAGCGATGAAGGTCCAAAACTGGAAGAAACTCGCACAAGATAGAAATAAATGGAAAGGGATACTTGAACAGGCCAAAACTCACGTCGAGTTGTAGAGCCTTAAGAAGAAGAAGAAGAAGAAGAAGAAGAAGAAGAAGAAGGAGAAGAAGAAGAAGAAGAAGAATCAGTTCTTAGATAATGAATGTTGGACATAAAATAGAGGTCCTTGAATGAAGTTCCGTCTTTACCAACAGAGGACAAAACATTATAATTCGACGAAGATCCATGCTGTGCGGATGTTTCAAATTTACCACATAGTGCGCGGGAAGTTAGAAACTAGCATCACAATCTCAAGACAAGTTCTCCGTGACAGGTCTAGAAATACAGCGCTACGTCATGTTGGGCTGACAAAGACTAAATTGTGATCGCTTTTCTTACACAGAAGCGTATCCTAATTGCCTGCGATATTATGCTTGCTCCACCCTGAAGAAGAAACTGTAATGTGTACCTCGTTAGGGCGTGCCTGCCACAACCAACAATGGGTATGTCTTCATGCAGTAGCTCGAGGCAGCCCGTACTCATGCGCGTCAGGCAAATTGTCACGTAAATCAGCCGGAAGATGACGAAAGCCACAAAATGTCGTCTAGACTAAATTAGTCGCACCTCATATAAGGTCGTTACGAACGAATTCTGCACAGAACGAACAAGGTAACTATAACGTACGGGTCATATCTCTCACCTCAAGCCACCACACTAATTTAAATTAGGCCTAAATGTGGCGTCAGTAGTCGACCTTAAATGTTATTTGATTTATTTATTGTCGAAATCGATTCAATGTATACATAACTGTCTGCGGTGTGACGCCGTATACTCTGGTAGATTTTTCGGCATATTTCCCTGATGATAGAAGAGACAGGTTCCTCTGAAACGTCCGTATATATCTACCAGACTACACGGCGGCACATGCCATAGGACGCGTAGCTTCGTAGTCACCACCGTAGACGCCTCAAACATCCCACGATCTGTTGTAATCCCCACTTTACGTAAAAACAAATAAACTTTGCAAAAAAACTTTCTTACTAGAAACAGTTCCGTATTATACGGTGTGTGTGTCAATTAAATCTCAAACTTTTATCCGAAGTAGCGTAATTCCCGTCGATATTTCAATGGAAATCACTAGAGTAAATTTATTCAAAGAAAAGCATATATAGGCTATTTCTTTTAGTCACAACTTGACCAAGTAGAAAATTATAGTACTTGTTCAGGGCTGTGGAGTCGGAGTCGGAAGGAATTTTAGGTGGAGTCGGAGTCGGAAGGAATTTTTAGGTGGAGTCGGAGTCGGAGGAATTTTTAGGTGGAGTCGGAGTCGGGAAAAATATACCGACTCCGACTTCGACCTCAGTCTAATATCTTAACTAGATACTCCAAAACCAGAGCCCTGATAGCTACAGTAACCAATAGACTTATACTTAAATATAAGTTATAAGTCATAAAACTAGCCTGACGATTCACGTGGTGGTGATGAAATGTCTTATAGGTTTACCGTTATTAATGCATATTGAGCTTTTATGAAGGAGTCGGAGCTTTTGTGTACCGACTCCACAGCCCTGTACTTGTCAGGGGTCGAAGGACGGGGATAGCGAAGTCGGTATAGCGATTGGCTACGGGCTAGACGGTCCGGGGATGGAACCCCAGTGGAGGCGAGACTTTCCGCACCAGTCGAGACCGGCCTTGGAACCCACCCAGCTTCCTACACAGTGGGTACCAAGTCTCTTTCCCGGGTGGGGGATAAAGTGGCCGGGGCGTGGGGTTGACCACCCATTCCAATCTAGCACCGAGATTAAAGAGTACAGCTATACTTCTGTTCCCCCTCTAGGCCTTCATAGCCTGTTCTAGGGTGAATTTGACCTGTTACCTTTACATTAGGCGACAGAGGAAGTCCATAAATTCAATGAACTTAGCTGAGAAATACCATCGTCAGAATCTTACAGAATAGTGATTCGTCAGTTCCTTTAGCAGTCTTATCCTTAGAAAGCAATTCCAAATACAACCAGTCACTGTCCACACCGTTCCCTGCATAACTGCGTCGTTAAGTGTTCGCAACATTCTTCTTGGGCTTCTTGAACCATGAAGATGGAACCGATAGGTAGTCTCGAAACGTCGGTAACTAACCACCAATCTACGCTCCGTAACGTACCATACAAGTGAGGGCCTGAATTCCAGATATTAATCTTACAGATCTGAAACGCATAACCGAAATTCGGTTCATATGACTGGGCAGTGTGGAGTACCAGCTCCATCGAAAGTAAATAAATTGACTCAGACGCGAACAGTAGAACTTCATTTAGTTCCGTCCTTTAGACAAAGATAATCTATCGCATTCCCAGAATTCCTTTACAGTGGCATTAAGAAACTGTGACAGTGGAAATGCAGACGTCTTTCAAGGAACTCATAAATCCCGATCTGGCTGTCCGTGTTCGATTGACCTTTCTTATACAGTCCACCGAAATTTACAGAATTACACCATGAAATGTGCCCAAAACACAATCGTGTTTTTAAACATGTGGATTTGTAAATACAAAAAGTACGCACGCAGAATATTTGGCCTTGGTTCACATTTACGGCCGTCCTTCGTATGACGTCACATGTTGTGTCAGAGAATGGGTGTGTTGGGATGTTAACAAGAAACGTACAAATGAGCAAAGGAAATGTGGTTTGAATCAGGAATGACTAAATGTTTCCGTTGGCGGTACAAGTTGTGAGAGGCTATAATATATCCCCACCCAGCAAAGACGCGCGTGTAAGGTTATTACGCATTCCTTTTAAGAAGTGAGTAAATGAACACATAATAGGGATGAGATCTGCGCTGTTCTGGGGTATTACGCAACGCCGAATGGCAATCCTTTACCGACATTTTGGGACAACGTATCGGTCCCATTTTCAAGGGTCAAAAAGTACAAGAAGAATATTCTTCTTGGACAATGAGAAATTATTGTTTCTTTACTTAGAAAATTAACGCAAATTTAAGATATTTTATTTAAATTTAACGTTTGTCGCAATCAGTCAATGCGTATTGCTTAGTCACATACAAATACAAACCCACTGCCTTTACAATACCGCCATAAACGTCCACTGATATACACCTACGTTATATTTTCCATGGATTTCAATTGAATTTAATGTTGCAAGCCTTAACGTGAAAAGGGATAATAAAATTTTTAAATTCCACACGAGAAGATGATTCATAAAATTTGTAAAAAATTTCTCATAACACAAGGCACATGGACATGTGACATTGACCTTATTAAGATCTATAACTTCAAGCATCTTTCTGTATGGCGTCTATTTAATGCAGTGTGGGAAAACATGCCTTCTGCTTTCCGGGTATCTTCCAGGTGTCTTAACCTCGCGCTTGGTGCTAACAAAAGCTGGTGCCTTATGAATTTGTGAGGGGCGAAGGGGGGGGGGGAGCAGCACTAGACCCACGCATTGTCTGAGTCGTAAGTCTTGATTGGTTACTTATATTGTGCAGTATTTTAGAAGGTACAATTTATGAAAGTGAAAAATAACAGGACAACTGCATTAAATATTTCGATATGATTACCTGATTAATGTTTGTGTCTTGACGTACAAAATCTGTACACCGACATGCAATAAGCACGTCTGTAAGAATGTACAGTCAATATGAACAACAGAAGACGCTAAGGCAACGGGTCAGTAATTTGAAGACACAGGCAGTAAGTTCCGACACCAGGCTGGTTAAATTTATCCCAAAAGATAACATTCTTCTTTCCAGAATATTGGTTTGACGTCGGCAAAGTCCATGAAAGAAACTCCAGTACCTTCAAGGCATTCAGAAGGTCCTGGCCGATAAACACACTGCTGCTGTGGAAAAGAATCTTTCGTTTCTCGCAAATTAGCCCAAGTAAGTAATACTGCTCGTGTACAATTACATTTAAATCCTTCGTAAACTACATTCTTGCGAATAATCACGTGGAAGGTTGTGTGGAAAGCAAAATGTATACAAGTGAGACGCAGGAACAGAAATATTTCTTCCGTCTTCAGCTTCAGAGTGCCAAATGTGCGCCCCTCGTGTAGGAAGATGAGAAATTTATTGACTCGAGGGGATTGGTGGCTGGCAGAAATACCAAGTTCTTCCATATAGGCCTACAGTAAGCAAAAATAGTTTAAAACGGCAATTAATTCTAACTTTTTTCAAATTACGAGTATTTCCAACAAACTGAGAAAATATTCGTTTTAAAGACGCAAAATTTGTTGATTTAGCGTTATAAAATTGTCGCCATGCATTGTATATTTTACGTAATTTTGCCAAATGAATATTATTCCTAGTCGACTGACTGCGTAACGGTTAATCAGTTACCTGTTAAGGTGGGCTTTATTTGGCCAAAGCACTCAACATTTGCGTACGCTTTTCTGCGCTCAGCATATAAAGTAAGAGCACGAGCGCGGGGCGCCGGCCCCCCCCAGGTCTCCATCCCAAGCAAGGAATTTCTTTTAAATCTACCTCGGAGATGTAACAAAATCGTGAGTCCAATTTAATTATTACTCATGTCGGTTTATTGCAAGTCGTACCTGTAGGAGGACAAAGAAGTCTCTAAAAATGGACCATTGTACAAAATTGAGTATGTGGTAAAAAAATATAAAAAGTACGCAATAATCAGGCCAACAATTTTTATGAACTTTAAAAATTCAATGTCATGAGCACAGTGAATTACCTGTACCCACATAACAAGTACTTTAATCTAGCCAGGCACACCATAATCTAGTGTACTCGTACCGAAAAACTGAACTTCTGTGAGACTGTTTTAATTTCCGACATCCAAGCGTACAAAAGTACACGGGTGCAGTGACAGGGATTTTCACTAAAAAGAAGTTCTAAATTATCCAGCACTGGCTGAATAGGCTGGTTAAGGTGGACCAATGTCATGGCCTCCTCTGAGACTTGACACCAGTACGCGATTTTATGGACTGTTATAAAACAGTAAGTGTTCTAACCAAAAGTGAGCAAACTCAGCAACAAAATTACCAAAGCCATCACGCGCATTCAGCCTGTCGTGTTATTTTTACGCGGGGGGACATTCTGAAAATGAGATATCTGACCAATTACAAACAGTTACCAGCCACACTGAATTGTTTTGCTAGCCGTTAAGACTCGGCGGTGTGTAACTGCTTACATACAATGGCATTACATTGTTACCTGTCTTCAAAAGGTTAAACACATTTTTCTCTCATTCTGCCTATCTCAGTAGCACCCATAACTTCCTTTGGAACATTTTTTATAACATCTGCTGAAGGAGATATTAGGAAAAAATATCTATTTCACACAGTTTAATGTATTTCAACATAACTAATCTTGTTAGACATAGAAGAGAGGCAGTGTAGCACAAAGAGATTATTTTATCTGACAACCATAGCTAGTCACTTCCCGTCGATGTTCTAAATTATACAACCTCAACGTGCAAGAAACAACATGTTTGTTGGTGTAACGCGTATCTGCGAGCGGAAAGAAATATCTTCAGCATCTTCTTTAACCCTTTAAAGACGAAGCGTATCTATCTTGTATAAGGCCTCAGTGCGTACCGCGCTGTAAACACTCTCCACTTCGGTTATAAAAACCAGTCTCTTAATGTTTTATAAGGCAAAAGTCGCTGTTTGTTCTGAGATCCGTACAAAACACATAAACGCAATGTGGGGACCACGTAGAATTTTTTAATGTTAAACCTGGTCGTATGTAAAGTTACCGCTAGACTTTAAAAGGTTAAATATGGTAAGTAGAAACCAAACAGTAACTGCAGCACATCGAACTAAATCGCGTGGACCACGACTGACGGCAAATTTGACCAGCAATCAATGCTGCGCACCTGCCTTCACACGAAACTGAGTGAAGAGTGGTGTGCGAGTTGCCAGATAAACTAACATCCGTCTGTATGTGTAACGCTGAACGTTAACGACAGATTGGAACTGTACAAATAACTGGGAACACAAAATCTCCAAGGACGAATTTGGCACGTGTGTCTACTCCAGACTTCAGGGCGCCTTCCCTTGCAATCCAGTGGCAGCTGGAATACTCTTATGCCAGATGTTACATTAAGAACGTTCTCTTTTATAGTGTAATAGTGCATACTTTAAAGAACGTTCCATTAACTCTGTCACATGGTTTTATTAAAATCAAACAGTATACTGCGTGAATCACCAAGCATTTAGATCAATTAGATTATTCGAAATGGTTTTACGGATGTGCCATAAATTATCAGCACCGCGTATATAACATGAAGGCTCTCGATATACAGATTCAGCTAATTAGAACAATCCAACAATTCTGCACAAAATCCATAAAGTTATATTTAAAAAGTTATACAAAGTGTTAGAGGTGCCAAAGCAACATATGCTGCTTTGGCACCTCTAACACTTTGTATCCGCTGAAGATGATGGCATGTCCATTGAAACATGTAGGGATGATGTCAGTGTAAATATAACTTTGTGGGTTTTGTGCAAAATTGTTGGTTTGTTCTAAGTAACCCTTTGAACACGAAGCTTATGTGCCTTATACAAGGACTCAGTTCGTACCGCGCAGTAAACACTCTGCATTTTGGTTATAAAAAAACCAATCTGTTAAAGTTACATAAAGTAAAAGTCGCTGTTTATTCTGAGATCCGTACAAAACACATAAACGCAATGTGGGCACGTAGAATTTTTGAATGTTAAACCTGGTGGTACGTAAAGTTACCGCTAGGCTTCAAAAGGTTAACTTCTAACATGCACAGTTTACAACATATTAAACAGAGTCAGCTAATTTGATTTGATCCAGCAGATGGAATTTAATTTACAAAAACGCGCTAAAAATTAAGGAGACGTACGGAAATAACTGGTTAATAATCAAGGAAGTTTTAAACATGTGAGCACAATGTCCGGTACGACTGTATGTGTACAGACGTCATGCATGGTGTATGTGTGTATGATTTATTATACCCGCTAAAAATGACATCATGTTTAACATTAAACAATCAGCCGAGCTCACGTGTGGTGCACATGCATAATTTAACATTTTAGGTTTCTAAGTTTTACGACGCAGAAGAAGTCACTATTCACGTAGTTCATATATTCAACTACGCATGTGACAGGTAACCATTATTTTAAAAAAATAACAAAAAAAATATAACATGGGAGGGTATGGCGTAGATTTAGCGACTTAAGTCTCGTGGGCGTATGGCGCGGGGATAAGTTCTGTGGCTGGGTCGCTCTGTTTTCTGTACAGTGGACACACCTCTACCCTCACTTCTACCCATAATAGGGCTATACATTCCTCCGAAATTCCGGACGTCCCCCCTCCCTCCCCCCAGCATACTACACACCCAGAAGGTTATAGGAAGTGAAAGGCAGCAGGTGACAGCAGGGGATAAATCCGGACTGGAGTTTCCAGAAATGACCGTGATCATAAATTAACGCATGGCAGATATTTCGCAACTTGGCGATTTTGAATTTCATCTACTTTCCAAAACATGAAATATTACTGATTTATACAAACCACTTGGTTGGCATAGTGGTCTAAGAAGAACACACAACGTATAGAGAACGTGATCTCGAACTGTACTCGAAAATATTTCAACTCTGGGAAATATAAAGTACGAAATTGTGATTAACCACGACAAGCAAGTTTGTGATTTTAGTAAATCAAAGAGGTCAATATTGGCTGGACGTGTGGAGCGACAGAGTATCTTTTGAAAAGCGGTTACTTGAATAGACAAAAGGGAGACGAAACAGCAATGCATTAAAGTTAAGTCACATTGCTGCCTGATAAATGGATTGTAAAATGTGTGAAGTAACCCAGGATCGTCTACAAATGCGGACTGAGTCTGAGTGATATAGACCGTCTGGTTATATTACCAGAGTTCGGATCCAGCCTCTGTACTTATCTTTGTGCTCTATGGGCGGGGAAGTGTGGCAAGCATGGGAGAGAAAAGAAATGCGTACAGGATTTTGGTGGGAAACCCTGAGAGAAAGAAACCCCTTAGAAGACCTAAGCGTACGTGTGGGAATAATATTAACCTTTTAAAGCCTAGCGGTAACTTTACATACCACCAGGTTTAACATTAAAAAATTCTACGTGGTGCCCACATTGCGTTTATGTGTTTTGTACGGATCTCAGAACAAACAGCAACTTCTGCCTTATAAAACATTAAGAGATTGGTTTTTAGAACCGAAGCGGAGAGTGTTTACAGCGCGGTACGCACTGAGTCCTTGTATAAAACAGATACGCTTCTTCTTTAAAGGGTTAAATTGATCTTAACGAGATATGATAAGAGGTTATGGACTGGATTCCTCAGGATAGGCGCTAGTGGCGGGTTCTTGTGAAAAGAATGGTGTACCTTCGGGTTCCATAAAATATGGATAGTTTCTTGACTAGCTGAGAAACTATCAAGTTCTGCAGGACTCTGCCCCATTAGTCAGTTTGTTAGCCACTCCTTACATGCTAGATTATCTTTGACACACGCTTCACTTCACTTACAGTATTCCCTTTTTCGTGAAGAAGATGGACTTGTGAACATTTTTGCTACACAAAGACACCACGTGAATGTCACTTCGCTTAGAACAACGCGTTCGATTATGTTTGTTTAGCGGCGACCACCGGAGAACTGAGAGAACGCGGCTGCCAGTGTGGCAGGCCCCCCTCTTCGGTCAACCCGACCGGCTGGCTCATCTCCTTTCGCAGCCCCACGCTTCGGGAGGACGTGCGTAGGCAGAAGGAAGGTCGGGTGTGTACCCTGCGTTCCCTTATCACGGATGTGAATCATCCTAACATGGACACGTTTAAGCTGCTCTGTTGGGTATAGTCTGAAACCTAGGTAGTGTTCTGGGGGATGTTACAGGATGCAGTGTAACCCGTTTTAAAATACTTACGTCAAATTTGTCTGGTGAAGGTATAATTACCCGTGGTGCTTCCAGGAACATTTCAGGACCACTCTTGGGAAGTGGTTGTGCCTTCATCTTCAGAGTCACGTAGGCCAAAAATAACTTGACTACAGTACTTGACCATGAAGATGAAGGCACTAAGATCCTTCGAAACGTCATAACTATTTACGAGTTAACAGGGCGTGGCATCCAGAAGAAAGGTGCGCAGCCGGTGGGGGGGGGGGGGGGCCGAGCTGCCAGGCTGCATCGCCCCAAATCGAAGTTTAAAAAAAAAACAGATTTTGTAGACACGATGGTAACAAATGTTTTGCGTGATTTACCCTTCAACCGAAATAACTGAACATGTAGATACATCTTGTGTGATGGTGGGTTTATGGACTTTATCCATTGTCCAAATAGTATAATATTAAAATCACAACGCTTCGGATGCTGGTTCTGCTTCCGTCTTCAGGTGAATGGAAGGGGAGAAGAGAAGAACACCTACTCTGTTGGGTCCCTTAGACAGAGTTAGCCTCTATCCCTGGACAACCCATGTCAGCCAGCAGAGTAGGCGTTCTTCTCTTCACCTCCTCTATTCACCTGAAGACGGAAGCAGAGTCAGCTTCCGAAATGTTGTGATTTTAATATTTTAATATTTTCCTGTTCGGACGATGGATAAAGTCCATAAATCCATCATCACACAATATTATACACCATCGTCAAAACCTTTTAGAATGTAGTTACATCTATCTGCACATAAATGCAGTTGCAAACAGCCTTATGTTAGACCAATATTTATGACACAGTTTTTATAGTATAGTTTTAAAAATCAATCATAAATTATATACAGCCTCAGGGTCCCCACCCATGAAAAATTCTGGGTGCGGCCCTGCCAGAAGACATAAATCTTCCGCAACATACCTGTGAGAACATCGATCTTACAGCTTTAGGAAAAGCAGGACCCATTACCCTTGAAGATGGGACCAATAGGTTGTCCCGAAACTTCGGTAGGAAAGTATCATTCTAACGCTGCGTAAAATCCCATAAGAGTGCAGATATCAATGCCTATTGTGATTCCTTAAATGTACTGCCTAACTCGATGCAGCAGAGTCCTTCTTGAGAAGGTGACGACTGCTCATCTACTAAAACAATTTTCTATATTTTATGGGAACCGTATGTTCAGCACTGTGTACAAAACAGCTTAATCCTTTTCCCTGCCCTAAGTTACATGAACACAGTTCGCATCGTTGAATCCTTTATCTGTAGGACTAATTGTAATATTATCCTCCCATTTACGCCGAAGCCTGCCAACTAGTCGCCTGCCTTCAGGGTTTCCAACCAAAAATTTGTAGGCTTTTCGCTTCTTTCCCATACGTTCTATATGACCCACCCATCTCATCCTCCTGACTTTATTATCTTAACTAAGCTTATATTTGGTAAAAAGCAGAATCACGAACATCGCATTATGCAATTTTCTCCAGCCTCCTGTTGTTTCCTATCTCTAAGGTGTAAATGTCCGCATCAGCACCCTGTTGTGAAAGCCTCTTAGCCTACATTCCTCACTAAATGTGGGCGACCAAGTTTCACACCCACACAAAAGAAAAAGTAAAATTGGTTCTGTAAAAGTTCACCCTAGAACAGGCTATGAAGGTCCAGAGGGGAATAGATAGGGTAGGTGGTCAACGCCAGGTCTCGGCCGCTTTACCCCCGGGAAAGACGCGTCGCCCACTGAATAGGAGGATGGGCTGGCCTCAGGGCCGGTCTGGACACTTGCGGAAAGTCTCCCCCCACCCAGAATCCGATAAAACTACTTCTGTGTATCTTAATGTGTACATTTCAGACAGTATTTGGAAAGGTGAAAAGACTCTGATTTGACGAGCAACAAATATTACCCGACACTAACCTACTCTTAAATTTTTGTAAACACAATTTTGCTTCGTTTATGCCCTTTCCAAATATTTGATTTTTGACACATTGTTGGACCGTCGTTTCCCAATACTTGAATTCTGTTGCATTTCCAAAGGTCGTTCCCAAGTGTTGGAACTTCAGCACATATTCGGAGTCGTGTCCAAATACCCGAAGTCTGCCACATTGCGAAGGTATTCCATAAATATTTGAAGTTTGCAACATATTCGAGTATCTTTTCCAAATATTTTAACTTCGCCACATTTTCCACGTCGTTTTCAAAATATCTGAACTGTGTCACATTTTGCAAGTTGTCGCCAAGTATTTTAATTCTGCCTCATTTTTTATGGTTCCCTCCAATTATCTGGACTTTGCCACACTGTCGAAAATGGTTTCCAAATGTTTGAACTATGCCACATTCTCGCAGGAGTTGTTGAGTTGTCTTCGTGTCATCATTTCGTCCCCTATTCTGAAGATGAGGAACGAATATTTGGCTAGATTTCTCTGCGTTTGCTTCTGCATACAAACATCTTTGCTAGTGTCAAAAAGGTTTTCTCCTGTTGTTTTACTTTTATTAATGTTGTGCCTTAATAAATTAACATTAGCGTAGACCAGAATTTGATGTGTTTCATTCAATTTAAATAGTTTTGGAAGACTCTACAGACACTGAAGATGGAGGCAGCAAATCATTCTGAAACTTTTGATACTATTTACCAACGGTGTCATGTGCCAGCAGACTTGAGTATTCAACGCTGCTGTGAGGATGTAAAAAGTGGAACGTAATTGTTTGGAGTATATTTTACGAAGCTGTCAGATTTACCGTATGCTGTTTAGTGTTTCAGACACTTTCAACATCCCCTCGCTGGCTGTTATCTGCTACAGTCCCACCCACTCTAATATATTAGTACTTGAAAACAAGACTGGTTGACACTGTAATATAGAAACGTTTGTTAGATGTTGTGCGTGAGTGTACAGCTGCTTGACTTCGGTAAGAATTTAAACCACATTGCAGAAGCTTGTCATTGTGTTCCTGCAAGGGAATTCAGTCCCTTGCGGGACCCAGTGGCTATGTTCACAGTGAAAAGACCAGAATGTCAAGCATTTTGACAGTAAGAAGGTTAGGTCAGTAGTGAATATGTTTTACACAATCTTCTTATCCACTACGGCAGTCTCCAGAATGCAGTATGGCAGGGATCCATTACAAAACAAATCGCCTAGATGTTAACTCATTGACTTTTGATATTTTTCTAATATGTATATGTATTGGTAATTTAGTTTTGTGAAATAGTATTTTGGTATGAATCCCTGATGATGAACCCAGGAACGATCGAAACATGTATGACTAATTAACAAGATATTGTAACATGGAATGTCTTGCAAGAATAGAGTGCATTTTGTTGGACTGAAAATTGTGTGATTTGGTTATCGACAATGCACAGTATGAACAATAAAAAAAACTCTATTCGTAATCCACAGTATGGCTAACAACGTCATTCAGCACATACAAAAGTCGCTACCTATCAAGTTCAGTTGAATTATAAATTCTTCAGTCTCTCCCTAGAAGTACAGGGTGTCCTTCCTAAACGTGACCGGAAGTGGCTAGAATATGTACAGGCGTATAGATGCTGTGCTGTCCTATGTATATTATTTATTTGTATATTGTGTTGGTCATATTATTAAATATTTGCTTATATTGAATTGCCTCTCCACAAATTTCCACGATAGAGTCCTAACGTATTTTGCAGCCATCGTGTCTTTCCTCGTCTCACGTGAATGTAATTATTTTCAAAGACTCCGCCACGCAGGATCAGCACTTGACTCGACATTGTCCCAAAGAGTTTACCGTTGAAGCTTTCGCTACACAAACCAAGAATGTGTACATTGAATGAATGAGCAACTGAATGGACAAAATCATATGTAAATGTATGTAAAAATACATTGAGCTATACATTAATTAACTAATAGTTGAATACAAAAGATCTTAATTAATTACGCTAAAAAGACCCAGCACTCTATGAAGTAACCGTTTTTTTTGTTCGCCCTGTGAGCCTTATGCGTATTTAGTTCCTACGCAAATAAAAATTGGGATTCCATAAGAAACGTAAATATTATTACGTAAAAACATACAAAATAAATTCAGAATTTTAAAGAAATTACTTAATAAAATTTGTAGAGAAGAATGAAAAGAAGAAATGCTTAAACATATAAATGTTTGAAGTTATAAAAGTATTAGTGCAGGAAGTTTCCGATAGGATGTCACGTGACAGAATAAGGGTTGGTGGTCTTAGTTGGTGATGGTCCGCCTGTAGTCACTCAGTGCAGGGATGTGAGCGTGTGTGTTTTGTGGTCAAGTGGGGGCAGCAAACAAGTGCAGTAGGTACCGTCATTATTCTAGTACTCAGGTCTGAAATGCTTAAAGTCCGCTGTTTTTGCACGAGTACATGCGACAAATAGTTCTAACACTTTACGGACAGTAACAAATGATTCTACTAACATGTTCTTATGTGAGTATCATTAAAAGTCGAATGAATTGTTTAATAAGGCTAAAATTTGACTTAAAATAATGAAATCCTAAATCATCTTCCAAACTCCAGTATAATTTATGAAGCATGACGTGTTGGATGCAGATATTTATTACAAATACATTAAATTTTATATAAATACATGTATTCAGGATTAGTACCGGCATATTTGCAACTCGTAGCTCCCTCGCAAAAGAACAGCAATGGCAGTAACAAGATCATAGTCAGTGGAGCCTGTAGACCATAACTGTGCCTGAGAAAACCTCCTACATTAATATCTATAAAGGCTGTTGATCAGTAAATTAATTGCCCTGTTTAACCGCTTCCACACATGATACAAAGAGAGACTTATGCCTTCTCTATTCGAACCGATATAAATTCGGAGGAAAAGAAACTGCGTTTAATGTCTAATAATACATTAAATTCATAAACTTAGGCAGTAGTTCCAGTGACCTAATTGATTCGTTCCTTAAACTGTCATTGTTTTTGACTTCAAGAAATCGACTTGTAAGCTACCCACGATTTCTAACCGCATTTAGAGAGTACAGTGTGATTCATGCAAAGCTACACCAACGATTGTTTGAACATTAATCTTTTCCTAGGGCAAGCTAGTGCGAGCCTTGCGAGCCTAGCACTAGTCGTAAAGACGCCCATGATCTAGGACTGGTTGGTGTGTGCAAACTATCAGTGGTGGTTCTACTTTTGTATGAAGCCAATTTAGGGGTAGGTCACAGATTTGTTAGCAACAGCTTACCGGTAAAGCGCAAAACGGTGAACTTACAGGTAGGTGGAAGGTGCAGTGTATGTGCATATGACAGCTACTGGAAAACATGTGAAAGTGCGTGTGTGGAATGTACAGTACGTAAAGTTATTTCAGTGTCGCAAGTGAATATATAAGCGAAGGAAGCGCTATTAACCCTTTAAAGACGAAGCGTATCTGTTTAATATAAGGACTCAGTGCGTACCGCGCTGTAAACACTCTCCACTTCAGTTATAAAAACCAGTCTCTTAATGTTTTATAAGGCAAAAGTTGCTGTTTGTTCTGAGATCCGTACAAAACACATAAACGCAATGTGGGCACCACGTAGAGTTTTTTAATGTTAAACCCGGTGGTACGTAAAGTTACCGCTAGGCTTTAAAAGGTTAAATTGTGTTTAAGTTTTTGTAACCCTTGGAAAATGTCTTGCATCGAATTATCTACAATAGGGTCTAATCTACTCTATATTTCTTGTGCATCAGATGGAAATGCATCTACAGTCATAAATGGTATATGCACTCAATTCTTCCGTTAGTTCCTGGAGTGAAGGAGCCCGCTCCCTATTTTCACACTTTCACCGGCAGCTGGAAACATTTCATCACGTAGTCACAGCGACATCAGGCACTGGCCACCCTGGGCTGTGGAACTTGACCGGCTTCAATTGGCAGCCGGCGGCGGCGAGTGGAGTGCACCGAACGTTTTGGAGTCATTTCTGTTTTCGTTCGTGTTAGGTCTGCTTACGGGAGGGGGGAAACAGCGAGTCGTTTGGACGTGATCAGAATTTGCAACATGCGTTACAGCACAGTACATGAGCCAGCAATGCCAATATGCATTGGTTTGTTTACAAAGCCATGCCTCGAAATTTAAAATAATTTTTCATTGCTCAGAAATGAATTAATCTTGAACATTGTCAATGAACCATTTAGTGTTTAACGGTTATTTACAAGATGCGTTTGGAATGGCAGGCGGCACCCTTCTTTACGGTTGTGATTTGTCTTGTGTTTCTATAAGCCCATTTCTGTAGGGATCGGAGCGGCGTGGAGGTGGGGGGAGGGGGGAATTAGGCCACCTGTTAGGATGTTCAGGATCAGTTGCAGCCTGTACTAGAAAATGAGGGCTTCTCTAACAGTCTCGATAAATTATTATAGAAGTCCTCAACTTTTACTAATGTGATTTTCCTTTTTAGGTATTCTAATATGTTTTGCTGAATTCTTACAGATTTTCAGCACCTGCACTCAGTAGATGCAAGACAAAAGATGAAACAAGAACAAATATTGCAATTCAATTTATCCACAAAAAAAACACGTTTTTGGCCTCAGCAATCTGCAGCTCTTCCGTTATATTTTAATTCTCGCTTTTCAAAATTTGTAGGACTTCTGGGTGGTGGGTAGCAGGATAATCGTTGGGGACATGTGGATCAGTTGCAGCCTGCATTAGAATACGAGGACTTCATGAAAATCCCGAAAAATGATAATTATTAAGTCTTCGTTTATCACGAATAGAACGTTCCTTTTCGGGTATTCTAATCTGATTTGACTGAAGTGTTTCAGATCGGCGTCACCAGCATTTAGTGGAAGCACGGTCACGGCTGGAGGAGGAAAAAACTTGGCATTCTACTAATTTATTTTTTTTTTTTTGGCGTCAACAAGCTGCAGCTCTTCCTTCACATTTTAATTGCAGAGTTTCAAAATTTATAGAACTGCGTGAAGGGTAGGGAGTGCCAGAACATTTGTTAGGGGCATGCGGATCAGTTGCAGCCTGCATTAGAATACAGAGACTTCATGAAAATTCCGAGAAATGTTTACTAATAAGTCCACACTTATTACTAACTGGAATTTCATTCTCAGGTATTCTAATCTGGTTTGACTGAAGTGTTTCAGATCTGCGTCACCAGCATTTAGTGGAAGCAAGGTCATGGCTGGAGGAGGAAGAAGCTTCGCATTAAATCACAGTACTCAATTCAAAACAATGCACTAAACGCTGTCTTTAACGCTGTTTACGTACCACCATTGCCCATGACCCTCAAGGAACTTCGTGATCGGATAACGCATGCACTGCAGACCATTACAGCGGACATGCTACACCGAGTCTGGGATGAATTTGATTACCGTGTGGATGTGTGTCGTGTGACCCAGGGTGCACACATTGAAGGACTGTGATTAACGCATGAGAAACTTGGATAGTTGCCGCTGCTGACGGTGTACGTTGTGCCCGTGTAAGGTGAGAAATAAATTTCTTGTTAATTTTGAAACGGCACCATTCTTTTGTGTATACCCTGTATTTTTCTCAGATACTTTCTCTTACAGTATCTGCGAACAGTATAGTGTACTGTGTTGTACTGAGAATAGTGATTTGATTATTGGCAACGCACCTAATGAAAAGCATAGAATTTCGCATCCTACTAATTGATATAAATAATTCAACCAACTGCAGCTCGTCCATCATGTTTGAGATCTAGGGTTCAAGGGTCTATGTCACCCTTTTCGAACGGTGAACAGGACATTTATTAGCTGAAGCCTGCATTAGAATATAAGGACACTAGATTAATTACAGTTCCGCGGGCTCTCGACTTGTGAATGCATATATATTTCCCCTCAGCCCTGTCATGCTTCCACTTTCGCGTACCCTTTAACACATTTTGATTCTTCTGTCTCAGGTCCACCTCATAAATTTCGTGGTTCATCATTACACTACAAGCTGGTGTGCCAGAAAGTTGGTTACACAAATTTGATGTGTCCCATGTCCGTGCACTATATCATACAAAAACACTAATCACCAACAAATGCACAAAGAGAGTTTTATCATCAATCGTAACACACTCCTACATGTTTCGACCCTGCTGGGTCGTCTTCAGGGAGAACTTTTTTTGTTATCGTTACACTAAGGTTGCATTTTATAGTTGAGTGAGAATGTGCTGTTGACTGTGTACTGTGTACTGGAGGCGTGAACTCTCTGCAGTCCCGGCTTGCAGGCCGGGACTGCAGAGAGTTAACGCCTCCAAAAACAACGCAGTACACAGTCAACAGCACATTCTCACTCATCTATGAAGTGCAACCTTAGTGTAACGATAACAAAAAAGTTCTCCCTGAAGATGACCCAGCAGGGTCGAAACATGTAGGAGTGTGATCGGCTGCCGGAATTGACTACCACATCACGTTCGTGAGGGTAAGTATTTGACAAAGTCTGTCACGTAGAGGAAGGGCTGTGAGGTTTATTGGCAGCTTTTTAAGTTTCACTGCAACGTAACATTTTTACTGACGCTATGTGCATGTACACTTCTTTTGTACCTACCACTTTGTTTACTGCATATTTCAGTAATTAAAGGAAAAGAGTTATCTGTCGTCAGAAAGTTCAGAAGTTCAAACTTGAGTGTTATAGGACTGATGACTCAGAGGCAGTTACATTACGTCTGTTGGCTTTAATGGAATTGAATACACTGTAATAAGCAGCTATAATTGTACTAATACGAGCAGTTAGTGTGCATTCTTGTCTTGTTGCTGGAATGAAAGTTAATGTGACGAAGCTTTTGTGCAGACTTGTATGAACGTTAAAAGGATAAGTCTAAATATCACAGTAATGGAAACTAGTAATCAAATATCATTCACAGTAACGCACAGATATTTCTACGTAGTAATGAACACATACTAAAAAATTGCCATTAATTGTAGAACATTTTTCTCCTTGCAGGTCCACTGAACAGCTGTAGCGCAGGAAGTAACGGCTAAAGAAACACAGCAGTTGACGCAGTGTCTTCAAATAATCAAGAGGATGCCGCCAGCTGTATCCAGCTGCAATTGCACTGCCTTCTGTGATCGCAGGTCTGTCAACATATCTGTTGTCAAAAATTTAAAGAACGTAAAGTTTGAAAATGTTGCATTTCGTGTTATCGCGGTGTTGGTGATGAAAATAGTTTTTCTGGGATATGAAATCATATAGTCTGTTAACTGGTACAGACGTTTCGGAGAAACTGGGCGCCTTCATCTTCATGGACGTCTTCTTTGACTACCCTGAAAATGGAAGCGGCAAGTTCCTTCACAATGCCTGTTGCTAATTACCAATTTATGCTTCGTCATGCTGCAGAAACTTCAATTTTTAACTTCTTAACCTTTTAAAGCTTAGCGGTAACTTTACGTACCACTAGGTTCAACATTAAAAAATTCTCCATAGTGCTCAAATCGCGTTTATGTACTTTGTACATATCTCGGAACAAACTGCAACTTTTGCTGTAAACATCAGCAACTCATTCGCTTTTTATAACCAAAGTGGAGGGTGTTTACTGCGCGGTACGCACTGAGTCTTTATATAAAGCAGATACGCGTCGTCTTTGAAGGGTTAAATGTCATTCGGAAGTGCAAGTGTAGTCGAATTACAGCAAGAAATTACAGAAATGTGTGTGATTGTATTAAGAATCGGTAGGAAATGTAAATATTTACATAAAAGCTTTAGAACCAATTAATACTTAATTTAAATTATGGCTGTAGGAAGAGGTGATTCCGCCATGCTCAGGGCCACACGGGAACAAGACCACAAAAATCCACCTCCTACAGCCAGCTTTATAAAGGTAATGTAACCGCGTGATACTTTCCACATGGTGTAATAATACAGGCTTTAGTTGTACTGGTATGGGATCGGAAACAAACCATTTCTACGCTGGAAGATGAAAGTTGCACTTTGCTAGATACAAACCGTATTATATTATATGCAGCAAGATACTATCTGGCGGTTCAGATCATGTTTTGTAACCCATTTATGTCTGCTGATTCCTTCCCAAATAGTAGCTTATCACTAGACACAGTACACTGTAGCAGTGTTACGGTCCTACCTGTGTACCGGTCGTCAGCAAAAGACGAAGGTGAAGAAGGCGAAAGCCAATACGGCGTCTTGAAGTGATACTAAGACAGGTGACTAAGTGTCTGCTAGTATGTCCTCCAAGTGTACTGATGTCTCCTCGTATTCTAATTTTAACCTTTTAAAGCCTAGCGGTAACTTTACGTACCACCAGGTTTAACATTAAAAATTCTACGTGGTGCCCACATTGCGTTTATGTGTTTTGTACGGATCTCAGAACAAACAGCAACTTTTGCCTTATAAAACATTAAGAGACTGGTTTTTATAACCGAAGTGGAGAGTGTTTACGGCTCGGTACGCACTGGGTCCTTAAATAAAACAGATACGCTTCGTCTTTAAAGGGTTAATGGCATACATTAAGTTTTCGTGCCATCAGCTTAGTTACCTAACTGGCTTAATTACCTAACTATTGTGGCCTAGTTGAGATACGTTTGTCAATATTTTGGCTGTGTACACATTACTAGCCCTCTCTTACCATGTCTGCTGACATGACCATTTTACAACTTTTCAGCCTCGTTACAGTAAAAAGTAATTTTGGCAGGCCTTACTTCACTGAACAAAGACAATAATAGGAAACATACTTTGTAGGAGTCTGTCATGGCGTCTTGATATTCGTGTTGATACATTGGCAGAATTTTAAATTCTTTGGTACAAGTTTCATGTTGTTTAAAAGCACGAAAAATAATGTGTAAAAAGACTGTAAAATATGACCGGCTATATGGCTGTCTGTTCGATTAATCATGTAGATGGAACAGCAGTAAACCACTGAAATAATGTTTAAATAAGCGGTGCAAAGCTAATATTAGTTACGAATGCCAGAACTTTCAAAATACTGCGGCGGTCATCTGCAGGAACATCGTGCAGTTGGGACATGCGCAGTGTAAATACAACGCTGTGCTCTGTACGCCTGGCATGCGGCCAGAACTTGCAGACTGACAGCAGCCAGCTTCCGCTGTAGCCCACGGGAGCCGAGCGTTGTGACCTCTGGACGGAACACCCTCAGTGAAAACTGCCACAATTGCAGGGCTGGTTTCATAGCTCGCAGTTTGTTGCCCTCATATAGCCCCACTTAAAGGGTATTTTACACGGTCAGTTCAGTTGTCCGTTCCGTCTCCGTTTCAGTTAAGGTATCCGTTAAACGTTTGGGGCAGCGGTGGCACAGTTGGTCGAGGCACTGCGCTACAAACCGGCAGGTCGCGGGTGTCAGTGGATTTTTTCATTGGCATAATCCTTCCGGTCGCACTATGGCCCTGGGGTCGACTCAGCCTCTAAGAGAAATGAGTACCAGGAATATTTCCTGGGGGGTAAAGGCGGCCGGTGCGTAGGGCTGACAATCTACCACATTCTTGTGCCGATTTTCTAGAAATCTGGAAGCCTCGACCTCCTGGAACCCTCACGGCCTGTCGAGGCCTGTAATGGGACTGCTTTACCTTTACCTTTACCTTTTTATCAGTTACACGTACATGTAAACAGAAAAACTGAAGCTCCGAACTGAAACTGACACGTGGCTCCATGGGTCCGCCTGAAGCTATCATATCAGTTGTCCGTTAAATGGTCGTGTAAACAGACCTGTCCGTTCATGCCTTATTTGAACAGAGATTCGCGTAGAATACACGTTAACGATGTCGAATCATCACAATTTTATTGCCGGTTTTATTGAAATTTATCGTAGTTTTCCATGCTTATGGAAGAAGTCTGACCCACAGTATCACAATACAGTTAAAAGAGAAAATGTTTACAAGATTTGGTTAGAAAAGTATAATGAATAAAATCCAAATGCGACAAAACACAGTGTTTATCAGCAACCAGCTATATGAATTCTAAAAGGTTTTGACGATGGTGTATAATATTGTGTGGTGATGGGTTTATGGACTTTATCCATCGTCCGACGAGTAAAATATTAAAAATATTAAAGAAACTGCCATTCTCAGCTCTCAACGACTTTCCAAAGAAAGATAAATTCAAGAACTTCTTCCATGTTGTTACAGTGTCACAGAACTTGACTCTTTTCGTAACTGAAGATCTGGCAGGGAAGATGTGTGACGCAGCTCTTCTTATTGTGGGATCGAAATTGGGTTCTCAAAATCCAACAAAATCATAACCTCCGAATTTTTTATGTTAAAATAATTAAGGTCTTTATCCCATGGAACACGGTGTTCTTGCAAACATGATGTTTATTTACTTATGAAGAAATTCCCCTCCCCGGAAGCTGCACCTTATCGTGGTCAGCAGGTTTGCGTACCCCATTATGACCCTGAGAGCTATGCCGGTGGGAGCTCAAGCTCCTGGCAGGGTGACCGAAGCCAGACAGGTCAAGGGGCAGGGGTCAGACGAAGTAGCAGCTCATAGCATAGGTGTGGTGAAACCAACCTTCCTGGGGGAGCAAACCGCAAAATCAAACCCTGGTCTTCCAGGTTGAAAGTTTTGCTTGCAAGCTTTGAGGAGGTAGTTCCTCCAGCAGGCTAGGGCACTGCAGGCCAATCCCCTGTATGGCTGAAGGTTATCGATTAAAATAAAACACTTCGCTTAACTTCACTTACCTCTACACCGCAAGGTATAAGAGGATCGGAATAAGTGAAGTGAAGTGAAATTCAGTATTTTGGGTACCAAAGGATCATGAACATCTTCAACAGTCAAAATGTCCTAGAATACACCTAGACAAACATCTCAGAAGAACGGAATCCATAGCCACACCGCTGCGCAAACCTCAAAACTCGCAATCCATTGCGTGTTTTGAAAGGTGTAGGCCTATGATCAGACGGGTAAAATCTTCGTATTGTGTGGTATTGTTAGACGTTACCTACAAACATTTCGTCGTTTCGTAGTCCTTCCCTCTTCTACCTACTTGTTCACAGTAGGTGTCGAGGGTTTTTGATTTTTCACTTGATCACACTCGAACACACATCACATGCGATAGGACTCCTCTGGACGAGGGATCGGACTGTAGCAGAGACATCTGCCTGACAACATAAACACTGTACAAGACAAACATCCATGCCGCCGGTGGGATTCGAACCCACGACCCCAGCAAGCGCTCGACCTCAGATACCTACAAACGACCAATTAAAAATATACGTGCAGTAATGCATTACTGAATCCGCCACTGAGATCTGGACTGATGTAATGAGAGGATGTGTCTGGAAGATATGTGAAGGGGGCGGGCCTTGATGATGTACAGTCCAGAATAGCAGCTACAGCTTAGAGTCTGCTTTATGTCGGCATATGCTTTTCCTTTACAGATAATCTGTCAGTGGTCCCAGTACAGGCATTAGAGACGAATGGCTAGACGTTATTTTCTGGAGTCACAAGGGTCTGGTTATATACAGACCATAGGGAACTTCACCTCCGTATTCTTACGTCAAAAATTACATCCGTGGATATGTACCGCCTCGCATACACTATAATCCTCCTATACTTACACTTATAGATATGCGACAGGATCCCCTCTATGGGGATCGGCCCATCGCACGCCTCTGCTACCATAACATGTAAGCTGACTGAAAGGATCGCTACCCCTAGCGGAATTCGACCCAAACCAGAGCTTCTACGCGGTTTAAACCAACTTCTTATGTGGATGGATGGATAATATTACTGTCAGTGTTACGCAAATACGGTGTGATCACATGGACTGGATTAACCCTTTAAAGACGAAGCGTATTTGTTTTATGTAAGGACTCAGTGCGTACCGCGCTGTAAACACTCTCCACTTCGGTTATAAAAACCAGTCTCTTAATGTTTTATAAGGCAAAAGTTGCTGTTTGTTCTGAGATCCGTACAAAACACATAAACGCAATGTGGGCACAGCGTAGAATTTTTTAATGTTAAACCTGGTGGTATGTAAAGTTACCGCTAGGCTTTAAAAGGTTAAAGACGAAGCGTATCTGTTTTATATAAGGACTCAGTGCGTACCGCGCTGTAAACACTCTCCACTTCGGTTATAAAAACCAGTCTCTTAATGTTTTATAAGGCAAAAGTTGCTGTTTGTTCTGAGATCCGTACAAAACACATAAACGCAATGTGGGCACCACGTAGAATTTTTTAATGTTAAACCTGGTGGTATGTAAAGTTACCGCTAGGCTTTAAAAGGTTAATCTGTCTCAGGAAAATGATCACTAGCTGGCGTTGTGAACCATGAACCCATGGCCTGAACAAAAAGAAAAGCGGCAAATTTCTTGATTAGCTAAGCGACTGTCAGCTGTCCTGCTCCATTGAGGCAGGACAAGCAGAAGGAACTAGGTTTGATGGTCACCAATGCCGTAACTTTTTGAAAAGCTTCACGAAAAAGCATCGACTGGTTCAAATTGTGTTATGGTGGTAAACACACACTGACGTGACGATATCATATGCCGCTTTTTAGATATGAAGAGGGAAAATATGCTAATAAAAAACAGCGGGTGGAATACCAGAGCTGCGCGGTGTGCGTCACAGAAGGCCCTCTGTGTGTGTGTGTATGTGTGTGCGTGCGTGCCTCCTGCACCACTCTAGCACCGCATGCCGCGGTACTGGAGCAGCAGCTCCATTCCTGATGTGCAGACATGCATACGAAAAGATTTTCTCCCCATCTCTTCTAATTCTTTCTTCATTCCTTCCTATTCCTTTTTCCTTCTTTACCCATCAAGCACGAGTAACAGACTAGAGCAGCTACTGAATGCAGAGCTTATCTGCTTCCCAACGTACGGCCACTTTAGCCGCAGCCACAACAATTGAAGCTCTGCGTAAATCGTGTCTTTGAAACGTATGGGAACGGGGCATCACAAGAAGTGGCAACGTCGCTCGCCCTACGTTGCCGAGTTCGTGGAGTTCAATTTTGTAATTACTAGTTCAGATTATAAGCCGCCTTCTTTTGTCTTTAATACTTTGAATCTGATCAAACGAAAGGAGGGACAACCATGCAGACAACCGGAGTCCCTCACTCCGTAATCAGCGCAGTTAAATGCCACATCCGTTCTCCCGTACGGGCACCATTAACCCTTTAAGGGCGAAGCATATCTGTTTTATATAAGGACTCAGTGCCTACCGCGCTGTAAACACTCTCCACTTCAGTTGTAAAAACCAATCTCTTAATGTTTTATAAGGCAAAAGTTGCTGTTGGTTCTGAGATCCGTACAAAACACATAAACGCAATGTGGGCACCATGTAGAATTTTTTAATGTTAAACCTGGTGGTACGTAAAGTTACCGCTAGGCTTTAAAAGGTTAATGAGGTCACTATTAACACCAATTGCCACAGACGAATTCCGTCCATCAGACAGCTTTCTGTTTACAGCGTCACCGAAATCAGACGCCGCCTAAAATATTAGAGCTCCTGGGACAGTAACACAAATGTGATAATGGCATGCAGTTGCATTGAAATTAATGAACATGGCGTCGCACAACACGTACACGAGTTAGGAATTTATTAGCGGTTATTGACACCCTATCGGGTCGAAGGAGTGTAAGGCAGAAATCACAGCCGCTGCCGAAAGCATCACTCATAAACACAAGGACGGTTATGAAAAACTTTATTTTATTCGGCACGTGATATTGGAGACGCCGAAGTAACGTAACATAGGCCTATATATTTGTACATGTATAATATCTTCACGCTTTATTAGTGTTTTCATGTCGGAACAAGGCTCTAAAGTCAAATGCATCGATAAATAAAGGTGAAGATATCCCTGTACAGGTCTGGAGACGCCCTTATGGCTCCAGGAGATTGAGGTTTCCAGAATTTCTTGACAACCTCGATAAATAGAAACTTAAAAAAACCGATGTTAGTTTTCTGGTGATTCTGTGTGTTTGCTTTTGTTGTTCAAAATTTAATTTTGTATTGTTATCCCAACGCTAACAAATGCCACCATCGGCACAGCGAAACATAACCCACAAGTGGGAAGATATTATTAACCTTTTAAAGCCTAGCGGTAACTTTACATACCACCAGGTTTAACATTAAAAAATTCTACGTGGTGCCCACATTGCGTTTATGTGTTTTGAACGGGTCTCAGAACAAACAGCAACTTTTGCCTTATAAAACATTAAGAGACTGGTTTTTATAACCGAAGTGGAGAGTGTTTACAGCGCAGTAGGCACTGAGTCCTTATATAAAGCAGAAATGCTTCGTCTTTAAAGGGTTAATATAACATCAGACCAAAGAACTCACTCATGGAAACCCAGTCGCCGGCCAAGGCAATTCGTAAGGCTGTGTGTATTCAATTTTCTTTGGTTGAATGTTACGTACAGTTGAGGTGGCTGTATGTGGGCCGTGTACTGGGCTGGAACATTGAGGGAGCTGGGGTACGAACTAAAGGAAATTGCTTAATTTGTCAAATGGGAGAAGTTTCGTAATTTAATAACTCCAGGAAAGTCTCCGCCTTTAGCATCTGCGGTCAATAAACTTCTCGTTTTTATGGAACCCGGATTTTCATCTCTGTACAAAAAAACATTAAACACCAACAAATGCACAAAGAGTTTTTTCGTCAATTATAACACACTCCTACATGTTTCGACCCTGCTGGGTCATCTTCAGGGAGAAAATTTCCGTTGTCGTTACACTATGTTGCACTATACAGTTGAGTGAGAATGTGCTGTTGACTGTGTACTGCGTTGTTTTTGGAGGCGTGAACAGGCCTGGACCGCAGAGAATTCACGCCTCCAGTACACAGTACACAGCCAACAGCACATTCTCACTCAACTATAAAGTGCAACCTTAGTGTAACGATAACAAAAAAGTTCTCCCTGAAGATGACCCAGCAGGGTCGAAACACGTAGGAGTGTGTTATAATTGACGAAAAAACTCTTTGTGCATTTGTTGATGTTTAATGTTTTTTGTATAATATGGTGCACGGACATGGAACACATTAAATTTCATCTCTGTGTTCAAAATGTGCGTCACTGGACCCTATTTTCAGTCCAAATCCAGAAAGTTAAAGCCTTCTGGATTGTCACGTCGTGTTGACTGGTAAACAGTTGCCGGCGTTTCAACGGATCATAGTGCCTTCACCTTCAGGGTGAATCAGTCCTAGGAGAGTGATCGTAGTGTGTTCATCTTCAGTGCGAAGCAGTCCGAGAAGTCACTGTTCTTTAATTGCTTCACCCTGAATACGAAGGCAGAATAATCCTTCAAAGCATCGATAAGTATTTACCAGTCGACAGAAGGTCATATCGCAGAAGACTTGAATCTTCAGCAACACCGCAAAACTCGCATTATAATCCACTTCTTTCTCCACAACCAGTCTCTAAGGCCAGATTTAGTATAATTTCCCTATCCACTCCCAGGTTTTGAAATGACCTATTACCGTAATGGCTCCTTCCTACACGTACAATAAATACGTAATTTACTTCCTAGAACATCGAACCACACCCTTAAAAATTACGTTTCATCTTACTTTGAAGCCGCATAGGCTGTTACCAATCGTCTGATTATCATACTGCAGAACCAAGTTTGTGGTTTTAATAAAAATGAAGACAAAATCTTAAATATTATAAAGGAAGAAAGCTGCTCTTTCTTGACTACACAAACAAAGGTAGATGTAAAAACAAAATATTAACCATTCTGAAAATATGATACGAAATATCTTGCGCCATGACAAACAACACTTTAAATGTACTTGTAAGTAGGGAAGGATTATTTTACGAGATTTCAAAGAATTGCAAAAAAAAAAAAAGTTAAAATGCTACCAATATCCCACAGAGCAAAAACTTTAGAAACTTAATAATTCTGATGCGTTAGTTTGTCATCTCTTGTAGGTTTTCAATGGGTAAATGTTAACTTTTTGAAGCTCTTTTACAAATACCATGTAACTGTTGGTTTCAAGACGAACACTGATAAATGAGAGTATTTAAAATGTGTATTCCACGTTTCACGTATTTAAAGGCTCAAATGATGCGAACTATAAATACGACGCATGCTTATAGGATGCTGTTTAAGTTACAGGATGAGATTCTGAAGAATTAACATGAATTTTAAACTTATTCAAATTTCATTAATATGACATTGAAGCTGTATAATTTACTTTATTTTAACTTCTGTTGCTACTTAAAATTTCAGAAACTGTACGTTTTAATGATATGGAAAGCTTATGAAGACTTGCAGTGACAGTTAAAAGAAATTCATTTTGTACTGTAGTAGTTCCGACCGGTTCTGGGGACCATTCATTCTCTATACAGTGTCTATATAGTCCCTAGGTCCAATACAATTACGTGGACGCTTCGTCAATTTGAAACTTACAGTCTTTAAAACCAAGTCTTCTTGGACGTGACGCCGTGTTGATGGATAGTTACCGACTTTTGAAAGACTGTAGTGCGTTCAAAATGTCGGAAATTATTTCCCTACAGACATAAGGACCGTCCGCCTTGATCATCAGGGTCAAGCGGTCCAAATTCTTGACTCTGAAGATTAAAGCACTACGACTCTCCGAAACATCGGTAACTATATACCAATCAACACAAAGTAATGTTTCATATGACTTGAACCTACAGCAACACCACTGTGAGAACCTCAAATTTCCTATCCGTTTTCTTTTTGTTGTGATTAGGTAGGTAAAGGAGCAAATTTGATCTTTATTATGTGTACCAAAATTGTTCTGGTTATGTCGCATTATAGCGGGGGATCTGTTGCTTGAATTACTTTCACTGAATCTTATCACCTGCCGAGGGTGCGCAGTTAATCACGAGTTGGTGGATCTGTGTATGGAACCAGATATTATCGCAGAAATCGGAAAAGGAAGGTTACGGTGGTTAGGACGTGTGGAAAGCGTGCCACAAAAAGGAAATGTGGAGAAAGTGTCTAAGAATATCCCAGAAAGAAAAAGGTCGTTTGGAAAGTCAAGAAAGAGATGGGTTACGATATTGAAAAAAGATTTGAAGAAAATGGGTGTTAGAGGCTGAAGAAAAAGAGCTAGGGATAGAGACACCTGGGAATTGATCCTGCAGGGGGCCAAGGTCCTGCATGGACGGCACAGCCATGGAGAGAGACAGAAAGAGAGAGAGAGAGACAGGCAGACAGACAGAGACAAGTCCCGAACAATAATATATTATGAATATTATTTGGGAGGAACGCGAAAGAAGAAGTAGAGGCATTTACCTGAAATATGTGAGGAAAAGTCTCGAAAAATATGTCAAGATAAGCGGTTTCCAGAAAATATTCGAACCAGGGATTTCCCAGACACGAAGCAGGGTGGCAACTACGTATGTACTACCTCGCAGCGATCCGTTTTTGAGGTTCGTATAAGCCAATCGTCCTTGTGTGTGCTACCTGGAATGCTAATGATCACGTGTCTTCTCTGTTATGACAATATCATTACTTACGACTTTCACGTAACACACGATCAACGTATAGCTATGCGAGAAATAGAATTCCAACGTAGCCACTTAAGACGATCTCTACGTATATAGACCGAAACGTCACACACGTGAAACATGCCTCTAAGGCTACGACAGGCACATGAAGGTTACCTGGCTAGCTGGACTGGAATGGTTCCAGCAGGATGCCAATCACGTCCTGTGAGGTACCACTCCTTTATGTTATGAATGGTGCACAGCAGAGGATGTAAGAGACAGGTCTCTTACATAACACTGTTGTTGATGTCTTCCATAATAAGTAAGGGCACTATGTATTCTACATAATTTATAAGACCGATTTGCGTCTGCATTCGCGAGGTACAGGCCGGAACACCAATCCACACCGAATATCCTGAAAGAAATATTGCGTAGTTAAACTCAGCCCCACCCAGAGTAATGCCGGAATTCGGCCACAACCACTTCGTCCCCAAACCCACCCAATTCTCCATTCACGATCATCAGTTTACACCATTTAAGATAGCCGCGTCATAAAATGAGCATACCCGATATAGACACATAAGTCCGTTTTGGGATAACGTAGTCGATATAGTGACTAGCATACGGGATCGACAATACAGCATTCGAATGCCGGCTGGAGTAAGAGATTCTTCTTTCCTCCAAAACGTTCAGACCGGCTCCGGGGTTCAGCCAGCCCTCTTTTCAATGCGTACCGGGGTCTCTCTTTCCATGGGTAAAGCGGCCGGGAAGTGATGTTAACCAGTCACCTCCATCTAGTACCGAGGCTAAGAATGGATATAGCTGTACTTCTGCCCCATTTATGTCTTCATGGTGTGGACAGGGACAAGGTTACCTTTTGTTTACCTTTTACCCTCATACCCGACGTAAGCCTAATCACTCTAGGAATGTTAGGTGCTGAGTAGGACTGTAGGCAGCTAGAGACCACACGTCTAACTGAAGCGCTGTGTTCCAAGAGTGAATTTATCTTTCCACTGATCACAGCCATGAAGCGGAGTATCACAAGTGTTGGTATGCTTTCACAATTTCAAAGAACTCAGTTGTGGTCGTTACAGGCTAGCTGCCAGACAGGACTGTTCAAGGGAACCGACGCATCTCCAAACCCCACAAAAAGCCTGCGGCAATTACTGTTAACCAGGACTGACCTGGTCGTGTCTTGAAGTGGGTGCAGCTTCTGGCGCCTGTCCATGTGTATCCTAAACAGTCTGCTTGTTGCATTAAAGATTTTCTGACACTAATTATTAGAAAAGAGGTCCTCTAATAATAAACTTTCTGCCATTTGTAGTGCCGAAACAAATAACCTGGAGCCAGACGTCACGTCAGTTCGGAACGGAACCACATCATATCTGAGACCTGCTCTGTCTCAATTATGTGAAGGGTAAACGCAGTTGTTTATGTACGACAGTCGGTCGACCATACTTTGCGTGATTCGTAATTTCGTAACTGAAAACCCCATGGAAAAAGTCCATAAAACAAATGAGTTCAACACTGTAGACAGCTTGTGCGGGAATTTCAATTCATAATCAATGCATGCATGCATGCATGCGTACGTACACGTACGTATACATACATAATACATTACATAAATAAATAAATGATACATACATACATTATACACATACGTACGTACATACATGCACACAACAATACATACATTGTACACATACATAAATACTTACACACATAAATACATGACATACATTACCCACATGAATACATTACATATATACATACATACGTACATACGTACATACGTAGATACGTACGTACATACATACATACATACATACATACATACATACATACATACATACATACATACATACATACATACATACATACACAGACATACAGCATATACATACGCACTGGAGAGCCCCATTCAAGGAGAAGCATTCATTGCTGTTTCATATGAACATAACTGTTAGCCCGAGCAGATTTTATCAGACGACTGGCTGTAAATAACAGCAAAATGCAATAAATTCTAAGGTCACTGGGGTTACATGAAGCTTGTTGCTTTCGTCCGAAAACGTGCCCTTTATTGAAGAACGTATCTAGCCTCTAGAAATCAAAACTCAAAATCGATCTCAAAGAAATGGGGTGTCAGGTTACCTACTGCATCCATCTGATTCATGATAAGGAAAAGTGGTGGTCTCTTGTGAACACGGTAATGAAGCTTCGGATTTAATAAAAAGCGGGGAAATTCTACACCAGCTAAGCACGCACACAAATGGAATCCTTTTCTGGGAGAGCTGGCCTGCACCAGTCAGTGAAAGACGTGAAACACGTGGTACACTGGACAGCGATTCTACGTATCCTTCACTAACTGAGCTGCCGCTTTAGCTAGCGAGAAACATTGCGTAAGGCGGTTCGTATCATCTCCAAATCTGGAAACGACACGTCACTATAAGGCTAGACGATAGTATTATGTTCATTTTTACTTATGTTACATGTGTAATAAGAAATAAAAGTACACAACTACGGAGTTCGTAACTTATACACCTCGGAGCGTCTAGGCGTAGAAGAGTGGATAATACTAAGCTGGATCTTACATAAATAGGGCGTGACGTTGTGAACTGACGTGGCCTGACTCGTGATAGGGTACAGCAGAGGGTTGTCGTGAATACGCGAATAAAACTTGGGGTTCAAGTCGGTGAAACGCGGTAAAAAGAAACCTCATGGTGTGTAATGTATGGGTGATTAAAACTAAAAACAGCGAGAGGGTGGATTGGGGCACATGGGGTGAGAAAGATGCGAATACAAAGTTCCCGTTCAAATACAGCAGAGAAAGAGACGACGCACAAATATTTATAGTCAGATCCGCGCTCCAGACACATTGCCCCCGGAGAAGAGCCTCCAGTATCCACTGGATTGGAAACTCGGTAGGTCCCAGAGCTTTTCTGGACGCTGTGATGAAGAGAAAAACAACTGTCCCTTCTGCGTAACGAACCTGATTCTTCAGTCATCTGTCCCACAGCCATTAAGCACAATGACTAGGTTATCCAAGTTCAAAACAAACACAAATAAAGTAGGAAAATTAATTTATGTACGTAACCGCAACACAACATATAGTCTTCAAGTGCCCTCAGTTATCGACCGATTTCGACTAAACTTGCACTGTTTGTAGCGCATCCGTGGGAGTGCTAGGTGCGAAGTTCGGACTCCAAGTAGTGTGCCCTTCCTTAGTGATATCAAGCGTGGAATTCCCTCACAATGCGCCACAACAGCGAAGTTTAGTAGAAATCGGGCACTAAAGAAGGGAGATATACTCGTAAGGGAGAAACGGGATTTCGTCCCTATTTCGCCGAACATTGAAGCGGCGTGACTCAAACATCATACACAAGACTCCCTCCACATGCCCCACAACCAGTGCAAGTTATGTCGAAATCGGGCGGTAACAAAGGGCACTTTACTCTTGAGGCCGAAACAGGTTTTCATCCCTATCTCGACTTGCATAACAGCGGGATGACTCAAAAATCACAGGTGGCAATCCATCACCATCAGCCACAACAAGAGCAGGTTTGGTCGAAATCGGGCACTAAAGAAGAGCACGTTGCTCTTCAGGCCATAACAGTTTCTCGTCCCTATCTCGCCTCGCATTGCAGCGGGGTGAGTAAAATATCACAAATGGAACTCTCCCCGCATGCACCAAAACTACTGAAAGCATAGGCGAAATCGGGCAGTAACTAAGGGCACTTTACTTGTGAGACCGAAAAGGTTTTTCGTCCCTATCTCGCCGCCCATTGTAGCAGGGTGACTTAAACATAACAGTTGGCAATCACATTCCATCCGCCAAAACCAATTCAAGTTTGGTCAAAATCGACCAGCAACGAAGGGAACTTTACTCTTGTGGCAAAAAGAGTTTTTCGTCGCTATCTCGACTACCATTATATCGGGGCGACTCAAACGTCATATGTGGCACTCACTAAACTCACACTATAAACGCGTTGCAAGTTTGGTCGAAATTGGTCAGTGGAGAAGGGAACTTCACTATTGCATAGGAAATAGTTTTTCGTCCCCATCTTGACTACTATTGCATCAGGGCGACTCAAACGTCACATGTGTTACTCCCAACACACGCACAATAATCAGCGCATTTTTGTCGAAATCGGTCAGTAATGAAGGACAGTTTACTCCAGCGGGGAAGAGTTTTTCGTCCCGATCTAGACTATCGTTGCATCGGGGGGACTTAAACTTCGTACATGCGACTTCCAGAACGCACGCTAGAAGCGGCGGAAGATTGGTGCAAATCGGTCAGTAACGAAGAGCATTTTAGTGGCCGAAAGGGTTTTTCGTCCCTATGTCGAGTAGCTTTGCATCGGAGCCACTCAAGCGTCACACGTGGCACCCTCCGCACACCCCCTATAACCAGTAGAAGTTTCGCCGAAATAGGTCATTAAAGAAGAACACTCTACTCTTGTGGCCGAAAGAGTTATTCATCCCTATCTCGACTAACATTGCATCGGGGAGACTGAAATGGCGTTAGTGACACGCACGGCACATCCAATACAACCAGCGCAAGTTTGATCAAAATCGAGCAGTAACGAGGGGCACTTTAGTCTTGACGCCTAAAGAGATTTTCGTCCCTATCTCGAATACCAATTCATCGCGGAGCCGGAAACCTCATACATGGCAATCCGTGCACATGCACTAGAACTAGTACAAGTTTGGTCGAAATCGGTCAGTACTGAAGGGCATTTTACTCATGCGAGCGATGCACTTTTTTTGTCAGTATCTCGACTACCATAGGATGTGAGCGACTCAACCGTCACAAATTATACTCACAACACATGCACTAAAACCACTGCAAGTTTGGTCGAAATCGGTCAGTAACGAAGGGCAGTTTACTCTTGTGGCAGAAAGAGTTTTTCGTCCCTGTGTCGACTATCATTGCATCGGGGCGACTCAGACGTCACACGTGGCACTCCCTACACACGCACTACAACTAGCGCAAGTTTCATTCAAATCGGTCAGTAAAGAAGGGCACTTTACTCTTGTGGGCGAAACAGCTTCTCGTAGCTGTCTCGACCAGTATTCCATCGGGACGAATCAAAATTCTCACGTGACACTCCCTTCACACGCACTACAACCAGCCCACGTTTGGTCGAAATCGGTCAGTAACGAAGGACACTTTTCGCTCTTGGCAAACACGGTTTTTCGTCTCTTATCACGACTACCATTGCATCGGAGCGACTAACACGTCACACGTGGCACTCCCATCACACGCACTACAACTAGCGCAGGTTTGGTCGAAATCGGTCAGTAACGAAGGGCACTTAACTCTTGTGGCCGAAACAGGTTTTCGTTCCTGTCTCTACTATCATTGCATCGGAGCGCCTCACACGTCGTGAAAATCCGTACACACACCCTACAACTAGAGCAAGTTTGGTCGAAATCGGTCAGTAACGAAGGGCACTTAACTCTTGTGGCTGAAACAGTTTTTCGTCACTGTATCGACTACCATTGCATCGGGGCGACTCACACGTCATACGTGATAATCCCTACACACGCACTACAAATACAGCAAGTTTGGTCTAAATTGGTCAGTAATGAAGGGCACTTCACTGCTGTAACCGAAAGGTTTTCTTCGTCACTGTATCGACTGCCATAGCATCAGGCTAGCACACACATCATACGTGGCACTCCCTACACATGCACTACAACTAGCATAAGTATGGTCGAAATCGGTAGGTAAGGAAGGGCACTTTACTCTTGTGGCCGAAAGGGTTTTTAGTCAGTGTATCGACTACCATTGCATCGGGGGGACTCACACGTCATACGTGGCACTCCCTACACACGCAATACAACTAGCGCACGTTTGGTCGATTGGTCAGTAACGAAGGGCACTTTATTCTTGTGGCCGAAACAGTTTCTCGTCTCTGTCTCGACTATAACTGCATCGGTGCGACTCTTACGTAATATTTGTCACTCCCTAAACACGCAATACAACTACCGTAAATTTGGTCGAAATCGGTGAGTAACGAGTGCCACTTCAACTCTTGTGGCGGAAACAATTTTTCGTCTGTCTCGACTAACATTGAATCGGGGCAAACCAAACGTCAGGCATTACACTTTCTACACACGCACTATAACCACAGCAAGTTTGGTCGAAATCGGTTACTATTGAAAGACACTTTACTCTTGTGGGCAAAAGGGGTTTTCGTGACTATCTCTAATACCACCGGATCTGAGCGACTTAAACGTCACAAGTGTCACTGACTGTACACATGCTACAACCAGCCCACGTTAGGTCGAAATCGGTGAGTAACGAAGGACACTTTACTCTTGTGGCTGAAACGGTTTTTCGTCACTGTATCGACTACCATTGCATCAGGGCGACTCACACGTCATACGTGGCGCTCACTACACCCGCACTACAACTAGCGCAAGTTTGTTCAAAATCGGTAACAAAGGGCACTTTACACCTGTTGCCGAAGCAGTTCTTCGTCCCTGTCTCGACTATGATTGCATCGGAGCTAATCACACGTCACATGTGGCACTCCCTACACACGTGCTAATACTAGCGCAAGTTTAGTCAAAATCTGTCAGTAGCGAAGGGCACTTTACTCCTGTTGCCGAAACGGGTTTTCGTTACCGTATGGACTACCATTGCATCGGGGCGAGTCAGACGTCATTCCTGGCACTCCCTAGAAACGCACTATAACTAGCGAACGTTTGGTCGATATCGGCCAGCAAGGAAGGGAACTCTACTCTCGTGGCCGAAAGGGTTTTCCATCACTCCATCGACTACCGTTGCATCGGGAGGACTCACACGTCTTACATGGCACTCCCTACACACGTACTGCAACTAGCGCAAGTTTGGTGGAAATCGGTAATTAACCAAGGGCACTTTACTCTTGTGGCCGAAACAGGTTTTCGTCACTGTATCGACTACCTCTGCATAGGGACGACTCACACGTCACATGTGGCACTCTCTGCACATGCACTACAACTACCGAAAATTTGGTCGAAATCGGTCAGTAAGGAAGGGCACTTTACTCTTCTGGCCGAAAGGGTTTTTCGTCACTTTTTCTACTACCATTGCATCGGGGAGACTCACACGTGGTTCGTCGCACTCCCTGCACACGCGCTACAACTAGCGCAAGTTTGGTCGAAATCGGTCAGTAACGAAGGGCACTTTACTCTTGTGGCCGAAACAGTTTTTCCTCCCTGTCTCGTCTATCATTGGATCGGGGCGGCTCACCCGTCACACGTGGAGCTCCCTACACACGCGATACTACTAGCGCAAGTTTGATCAAAATTGGGCAGTGACGACGGGGACTTTACCGTTGTTTCTGTAACGGTTTCTCGTTACTGTATAGACTACCATTGCATCGGCGCTAGCCACCCGTTGTACCTAGCACGCCCTACACACGATCTACAACTAGCGAAAATTTGGTCGAAATCGGGCACTAAAGAAGGGCACTTTACTCTTGAGGGCGAAGAATTTTTTCGTGTGTATCTCGCTTTGCATTGGAGCGGGGTGATGTAAACATCTCACGCTGCACTTCCTCTGCACGTGCTACAACCAGTGCAAGTTTGGTGTTAATCGGGCAGTAAAAAAGGGCACTTTACTCTTGAGACGGAAACAGTTTTTCGTCCCTATCTCGCCTCGCATTGCAGCGTGGTGACTCAAACATCGTATGTTTCACCACCTCGATATGCGGCACAACCGTTGCACGTTTGGTGAAAATGGGCCAGTAACAAAGGGCAATTTACTCTTGAGGCCGAAACAGTTTTGCCTCCCTATCTCGCCTCTTATTGCAGCGGTATGTCTGAAACGTGAAATGTGGTACTCCCTGCGCATGTGCTACATGCTTCGACAGTTGGGTTGAAATCGGTCAGTAATGAGGAACTCTTTAGTCTGGAGACCGAAAGAAGTTTCGTCTCTATCTCGTCTCGTATTGCTACGGTGTGACTGGAAGATCAAAGCTGGCACTCCCTGCGCATGCACTAGAAGCAGTGCATTTTTGGTTGAAATAGGTCAGTAATTAAGGGGACTTTACTCATGATGTGGAAAGGTTTTTCGTCCCTATGTTGCCTCGGATTGCAGCGGGGCGTCTGAAACATCATAACTTGGCACTGACTGCCCATGCGGTGGAATGTGGTCAAGTTAGGTTGAAATCTGTCAGTAATGAATGGCCCTCCATTAGGTTGTAAGCTGTGGTCAGGGTTATGTACTTAAGATTATATAGTCTGTGGTAAAGAGACTAATGTAGCGTCGTGTAAGATCCTTGCCAGTTTGATCTTGTCAACGGTTATCGCGCTGTTACATTACTTGTGGCACTGCTCTGCGTCCGCTAATGATTGGTGCACCAGCAATTCAACCAAAAGTCGTCTATGTTGTCGGCGTGGTTGTGAGTTTGGGTATGTTTTAAGCCATTTAATAGCCTAACACTTAATATGTTGTCTTTTGTGCAGTATGGTTGACATTAGCGGATAGTGCTTTTGAAAATTGTGTACAGATAAGGTGTACGAAGTAAGTATGGAATGACTTTTGTCAGTGAATGTGGGTTACCTCTTCCCGACCTGGAGCTATGTTAGGTGTGAGTGCACTTGTGCACGTGTACCTGTGTAGGCTGTATACTGTATTTACTTGGATATGCAAAAATATTGTTGCCCTGTTGCGTCATGTGGAACATAGGGTGGCCTTACAATCGTGCAAAAAGTGATACATGTTCTAGACACAAATTACAAGTGAGGTTATGTGTGGCGCTTTAGTTTCGTGGTTAATGTGAAAATGCGTGTCATTATTCCTGTAATGTATAATGAAAGCAGTGATATTGTGGCATACACATTACTACAAAAAACTGTGTAAATGTAACAAGTTTTAGAGCTGCACCTAGTTTCTGAGGCCTGAAAGCATATGTGGCACACATATCAAGGTAGGCGTGTGAGACTTCAAATGTTCTTGATCTTCAAACACTCCCTCTTCAGTCTTAAACTTTGAGAGTTTTGAGATTAGAGCGAGATATTAAGTTCTGTTGGTGGTGTCTGTGAAGACCACTGTGGTGTTTGAGACCGGGTCATATGGTAGCTAGTGACCAACATTTCAGAGGAACCTGCAACCGCCATCTGCAGATGGCAGTTCATATGCAAACTCCATTCATTTATAGTGAAGCAAGGGTAGAATGCATTCCTGCCGATGAATCATTAGTGCATTGCTTCAGTATAAATGAATGAAGTTTTCATATGGACTGCTGATGGTTTAAACTGCTGAAGAGGTTCCAAAGGAAATGTGAGGTGCTGTTTTAGTTAAAATATGTCTCCTCATGGAAAGACATTGATGCTTGAATTGCGCAGAACTAACAGAAAGGGCAGGATTGGGGTTTTATTTGCATATTCTGTGCGAGCGTCTGCCATTCTTCATGTTTTTTTTATAACACACTGTACAGGAAGGCATGATTGCTATGGTTTTAGACCCCAGATTTAGAGCAGTGCCAGTAACTGGGAATGAAATATCTTCCAAAATGAGGACTGTAACTTTGCAGACGAGTGCACATGAGGAGTCTGAACTGATGCTGAGGCTTCAGCCACAGGCATTGTGTTCATTGGGGTCAAAGTTTGAGACATTTAAACACAAGCAGGTCTCTAAGAAAACACATTGCTGTGTGAAGGGTGTGAAAGATATTTGAGGGAACCTGCTGTTTGTCACAGCAGCAACCATCCACATGGTGGCAACAGAATAAAAACCATTTCTGTTGGTTGGTTGGTTGCACATGTTCAAAATCACATGGTGACATCAGTGTGACAAGTGGCAAGTAACAGGTTGTGCCGGCAGGAGAAACCAATAAGAGACTGCAGCTTGGAGTTTCACCGTGTCCTTTATGGTCATGATTTGTATAAGTTTCTCATTAACTTCACTTTTTAAGTATAATGGCTTATACAAGAAGCTGTTCATGTCAGTGATTTGTTCAAGTGATGGCCATCTTGTGGTTTTTTATACGGGCAGTGGGTGTGATTTATTCTGGTGTTTGGGAGGAATGTACTGCTGCAGTCTTCAGGGTGACATAATTTGCTTCAAGTGACTGTCATTTTAATAGCTGCGATTAAGACCTGAATGTAACATACTTTCTGTTTGCAGGCGGCAGTGACAAGATGCCATTACAAGTGATGAAGAATGAGACTGTGGTCATTGCCTCAGCAGGTCGTCTTCTGGGAGTCCACTGGGATTGGAGTCAGGAAGAGGGATGCTTGAAGTTGATTATCTTGCAGAATGTAATGCCGTGTGGTCTGGCGGAGAGGTAGGAGGTTCCATAGGAGCCTGCTGCTTTCATCTTGTGCCTTGATGGTGGCAGAAAGTGTCTCTCAAACACTGATACCTCTCTGTCAGACTGCACGGCATCACACACCAGAAGGCTGTGATCTTCGTTAGACTGTCGGATCACACAAGATGTAGGAAGTTCACTTGCACTGTGCACGTCGTCTATAATGGATGGACCGTCCAGTCAAGGTGTGTGTCATGTTAGGAGTTGGGAGTGTGTTGTTAGGAAATTGAAAATCAGTGTCCCATCAGCTACGTCGTTAATTTGGACACTATAGAAGTACACTTACAAAGAAGGAGATCATGATTTGTCGCCGCTTCAGTAGCCAGTACTATCCTCAGAGCTTTTGGGGAGGGGGGGAGTTGGCTTGCAGCAGTAATGGTTGTTCACTGCCAGACTTGCTAGTGACTGTTGATACAGATATACAGTGGTTTAAAATATGATTGCAGATTATGTAAGTTCATTTGTAAGACTTTTACTTCATTTTAAATGCTTTTAAGCATAGCATTGGGACAAAATTGAACAGACCTTTTGGGTGGTGGCATGCTGCATCCACCTCCAGGGATAAAGAAATTGAATTCTGAATGTCAGATATGTCTGATTTATTGCCTACAGTCTTGGAGACACATCAGTGGAACAGTCTCTATTCTAAATGTTTTAGAATCTTGTGGTTTTGGCTGACTGACTGAGGTGCATCCAGGAAGTCCCAGTGTGCACCTGTCTTCAGGAGTGTATCATTGTAAGACGAGCATGAGTGCCCAGTGGACCCACTACCCCATCCAGTGCAGAGTGACTGAAGGATGTTAGACCCTGTTGTCTGGGTACACAGATCATTTCCTTTGTCTCTATGTGTAACCACTCATGAGGCGTGTCTGTATCAGAGGTGTGTATCATGTGACAGAGGTGCCAGTTGTGTGACACATTGCCTGGAGATTCAGAATCACATGGTTTTTCTTGCATTTTGCATTTCACATTGGATAGGTTATTGGCAACAGATGTAGCTAGAGAGGAGCATCGGGACAGGCTCTGAAGGTCACGCAATTTCGTGTTCAGTCAGGTATGAGGTAAAGTGGTAGGGGCATGAAGGCAACCACTTGTGTCTGGTGCCAATACTAAGAATATGTTGAGCCCGATGCTTCTACTCTGGCTTGTACATTTGTGGCATGATGCTTAATTCAGCACAGGGATAGTCTTATTTACAAATAGTGTTTGATGTTAGCACGTTGTTCAGATGATTGTAATCTTCTGTTTTTTATGCAGCATAGCTGCCATTTGAGAGTAACACGCTGTCACCATATTCAGAGTGACTTAGGTTTGTTCAGGTGACCATCATTTTAAAAACAACTGCCATTTAGAGCTCAATATAATGTGCAGTATTTTTACAGGCAGCAGTGACAGGATGCCATTGCAAGTGATGACCATTGAGTCTGCGTTTGTGGCCTCTGCACATCCTCTTCTGGGAGCCCACTGGGATTGGAGTCCGGAGGAAAGATGCATGAAGATGATTACCTTGTGTAATGTGATGCTGTGTGGTCTGGCAGAGAGGTATCGTTACATAGGAGCCTGCTGCCTTCATCTGGTACCCTGATGGTGGCAGAAAGTGTCTCTCGCAACACTGATACCTCTCTGCCAGACTACACGGCATCACACACCAAAAGGCTGTGATCTTCATTAGACTGTCAGATCTCATAAGGTGTAGGAAGTTCACCTCCACAGTGCACATCACCAAGAATGGGTGGACCGTCTATTCAAGGTGTGAGTCATGGCAGTAGCTGGGATGTATGTTGTTAGGAAACTGAAACTCAATGTCTCATCAGCTTCGTCATTAAAGTTGGACACTATAGAAATATGCTTACAAAGAAGGCAATCATTATTTGTTGTAACTTCAGTATCCGGTACAACCCTGTGAGCCTGGGGTAGAGGGTTTGAAAGCCCTGCTTAATAAATTGAAGTTGCACATAGTGTTTGTGGCCTGATGTTTTCAGATTAGTACCAAGCCCTGTACTTAGCACAAATGATTGCAGATATACAGTAGATTGAAATAGCATTGGAGATTGTGTAATTCACTTTGTAAGTCCTGTATTTCATTGTTAATGCTTTTAAGAGTGCCATTGGGACAAAGTTAAGACTTTTTGGGGGGGTGGCATGCTGCATCCACCTCCAGGGTTGAAAGGATTGAATTCTGAGTGTCAGATATGCATGATTTATTGCCTAGAATCATGGACACAAATCAGTGAAACAGTGTCTGTTCTAAATGTTGTAGAATCTTGTGGTTTTGGCTGACTGACTGAGGAGCATCCAGGAAGTCCCAGTATGCACCTGTCTTGAGGAGCTTATCATCTTAAGACCAAGACAGGAGTGCCCAGTGGACCCACTGCCCCATCCAGTGCAATCTGACTGAAGGATGTTAGACCCTGTTGTCGGGGTACACAGATCATATCCTGAGGATTCTCTGTATCAGAGGTGTGTATCATAGGACCAAGTTGCCAATTGTCCTGGAAATTCAGAATCAGGTGGTTTTTCTTGCATTTCACATTCCATAGATTATTGGGAACAGCATTAGCTAGAGAAGAGCATCCAGACAGGCTGTGAGGGTCATGCAGTTTCCTGTTGAGTCAGTACATGTGGTAAAGCAGCAGGGGCATGAAGGCAACCACTTGTGTCTGGTGCCAATAATATGTTGAGTTCTACTCTGCTACTCCCCCTTGTTCATTCATGGCTAGATGCTTCATTCAGTACAGGGATAGCCTTTTTACAGATAGTGTTTCATGTTAACAGGTTGTTTAGATGACTGTAATCTTGTGGTTTCTATGCTGCATCACTGCCATTTGAGAGGAACATACTGTCACCATCTCCAGAGTGACTTAGGTTTGTTCAGGTGACCATGATTTTAACAACTGCCATTAAGAGGTGAAAGTAATGTACATTATTTTTACAGGCAGGGTGCCCTGAGGAGGGCTATCCTGACGCATGCTAACAGGTGTAGAGGGGGTGCCCTGAGGTGGACTGCCCTGACGCATGCTGGCAATCCATACCCTTGGTCATGTGGGAGGTGGGAACAGGTGCGGAGGGGATACCATCTAGAGGATTACATCGACACATACTGGCTAACAGGGCTCGGGTCTAACTAAGCCAAGGTGGAAGGTATTGTGCTGAAGGCTGCATAGCACTGGGGTACTCATCAGCAGTGTTGTAAATGATCCCCTTGGGGAACTAGGCCGCACCGTACTGTATGTAGTAGGCCTTCCATCTGTGTGGGGCTCTGCGGACAGTGACCGTATTCTTTTTCCCATGAGTTGCAAGAGTGTTCCTTAAGTGGGGACTGTGCAAGCTATTGAATTCATGAAGGCTCTGCGAATGGGTATCTCTGTCCACGGGGGCCCTGTCAGGGAACCAGGAGGGGGGCTCCTTTCCCAGGCTGCTTGAGAGAGGAGTAAAAGAGTGCTTTGGAGATGGAGCGTCCTTCTGTATGGGGGCTCTGAAAGGGGAACCTGTAGGGGGGGCTCCTTTACTGGGAAATCTGAAAGATGTGTGTAGATGGCCCTGGTGATGGGCATCTCTCTGTATAGAGGTCGCAAGGGGGGGGGGGGGGGCTCCTGTACTGGAAAATCTGAAAGATATGTACAGAAGGCCCTGGTGACAGGCATCTCTCTCCAGAGGGGTGCCAATGGGGGAGTTGGATGGGTGGCTGCTTTACAGGGAGATCTGAAAGATATATATAGAAGGCCCTGGTGATGGGCATCTCTCCCCATAGGGGCCACGACAGGGGACTTGGAGGGGGGGCTCTTTTATGGGGACTTCGAGAGACAGGTAGAAGAATGCTCTGGGAATGGAATGTCTCTGTCTCTGTGGGGCTGTGTAAGGGGAACCTGGAGGGGAGATGCATAAAGCTGATTATCTTATGGAATGTAACACCATGTGGTCTATGAGTGAGAGGAAGGGCCACTGAGAGCAGGTTGGGGTCTCAAAGAAAAAAGTTTTTCAGGCCCACCATCAAGGGCAGGCCAGCTAAAAGTCATTACACTAAATCAGAAAGACTGACACTGAGTTGTTGAGCTACTTAGACTTGGTCTGAAAGGGTTAATTGGTGCAGGTGACAAATAATGATACTAGCGAGAACTACAAAAACATTCACAACATGGGCCCCTTTCTGAACTGCCGGGCCCCACTTATCTGTACTGGCCTAGCCCTAAGTCTTTAGTGCTAGAGAGAGTTATGATTAGGTAGCAGCCAGTTGCCTTCATCTTCTGCCCTGGTGGTGGCATAAAGTTTCTCTCGAACACAGATACCTTTCTGCCAGACTACACAGCATCACACACCAGAAGACTGTGATCTTCATTATGCTGTTAGATATGAAAAAATGCAAGAAGTTCACCTTCATTGTGCATGTCATCTCCAGTGGACCATCCAGTCAAGGTGCGTCATGTCAGGATATGGGAGGTGTGATGTTAGGAAACTGAAACTCAGTGTATCATCAGCTTTGTCATTAATTTGGACAGTATAGAAATAAGCTTCCAAACAAAGTGATGATGAGTTGTTGCCAGTTTAGTAGCCAGTACAAACCTGTGAGCTGGTGGGGGGAGTTGAAAATGGGCCTGCAATGGTAATGGTTTTTCATTGCCTGACCTGCTAGTGACTGTTCAAAGCCCTGCTTATTAAATGGAAGTTGCACATAGTGTCACTGCCCTGAGGTTTTCGGATTTATATCAAGACCTATGCGGAGCACATGTGATTGTAGATATGCAGTAGATTCAAATATCATTGGGGATTGTGTAATTTTCTTTGTAAGACTTGTACGCCATTGTAAGTGCTTCTAAACATGGCATTGGGACAAAATTGGAGACTATTTGGGGGGTGACATGCTGTGTCCTCCTCCAGGGTTGAAAAGATTGAATTAGGAAAGTCAAATATGTATGCTTTATTGTCGAATTATGAATGTCAGATATGTGTGCCTTATTGCCTACAGTCATGGAGACACATCAGTGAAACTGTGTCTGTTCTAAATGTTTTAGAATCTTGTGGATTTGGCTGACTGAGGAGTGTAGAGGAAGTCCCAGTGTGCACCTATCCTGAGGAGCTTATCGTCGTAAGACCAAGACAGGAGAACCTGCCGCGCCCACTGCCCCATCCAGTGCAGGCTGACTGAAGGATGTTAGATTCTGTTGTCTGGATACACGGATCATTGCCCTCATCTCTGTGTAACCACTAATGAGGAGTCTCTGTATCAGGGGTGTGTCATGTGACAGAGCTACCATTTGTGTGACACATTGCTTCAGAATTCAGAATAGGGTGGGTTTTCTTGAATTTTGCATTTCACATTCCATAGATTATTGGCAACAGCAGTAGCTAGAGCAGAGCATCCAGACAGGCTCCGAGGCTCACACGATTTCCTATTCAGTCAGTACATGAGGTAATGCGATGGGCGTGAAGGCACCTACTTGTTTCTGGTGCCAATATTAAGAATATTTTGAGCCCTGTGTTGCTACTCCCGCTTGTACGTTCATGGCTTGATGCTTCATTCAGCAGAGGGATAGCTTTATTTACAAACAGTGTTTGGTATTAACAAGTTGTTCAGATGATTGTAACCTTCTGGCTTTTATGCGGCATAGCTGCCGTGTGAGAGGAACATACTGTCACCCTCTTCAGAGTGACTTAGTTTTTTTCAGGTCACCATAATTTTAACAACTGCCATTGAGACATGAAAATAATGTATATTATTTTTACAGGCAACAGTGACAAGATGCCATTCCAAGTGATGACGAATCCGACTGCGGTTGTGGCCTCTGCACATCATCTTCTGGGAGCCCACTGAGATCAGACTCAGGAAGAAAGATGCACAAAGATGATTACCTTGCAGAATGTATCACCATGTAGTATGGCACAGAGGTATCATTAGGTACCAGGCTGCTGCCTGCATATTCTGCCCTGATGGTGGCAGGAAGTTTCTGTTGAACACTGATACCTTTCTGCCAGACTACATGGTGTCACACACCAGAAGACTGTGATCTTCATTACACTGTCGGATCTCACAAGATGGAGGAAGTTCACCTCCACTGTGCACGTCGTCCATAATGGATGGTCCGTCTAGACAAGGTGTGTCATGTAAGGAGTTGTGATGTGTGTTGTTAGGAAACTGAAACTCAGTGTATCATCAGCTCTGTCATTAATTTGGACACATATTACCCTTAATTTTTACAATCTGAATGCAATATGAAATGCAAATGCAAACACATCTGTTTCAACCAACAGGATCTGTGAAACTGATACGTGTTTTCTCTTTTCAGGTTTGTGGGAAGCAGGGCATCATTACAAATGGCGAGCAGAGTTCCATTCTTCTAGAATGTAATGCCATGTAGTCTGGGAGAGAGTAGCAGGACCACCGAGAGCAGGTTAGGGCCCCAGTGAACAAATTTTTTCAGCTCCCCCCATCAAGGGTGGGCTGGCTAAAAGTCATTAACACTAAATCGGGAAGACAGACGCTCAGTTGCAGAGTTACTTGGACTTGGTCCAAAAGGTTTAATTTGTACAGGCGTCAAATAATGATACTAGTGAGAACTACAAAAACACACGCAACATAGTCGGGCCTGCAGCCCCTTTCTGAACCGCCAGGCCTCACTTATTTCTACTGGCTTAGCCCCAGGTCATGGGCACTGGAGAGAGGTATCATTATGTAGCAGCACACTGCCTTCATCTTGCACCCTTATGGTGGCAGGAAGTGTCTCTCAGACACCGATATCTTTCTGCCAGACTACATGGCATCACACACCAGTAGACTGTCATCTTCATTAGCCTGTCAGATGTCACAGGATGCAGGAACTCCACCTCCACTGTACACATCATCTGTAATGGATGGACTGCCTAGTGAAGGTGTATGTCATGTGAGTAGTTTGGTTGCATGTTGTTAGGAATCTGAAACTCAGTGTATCATCAGCTTCATCATTAATTTTGACACTACAGAAACATGCTTACAAACAAGATGATCATAATTTGTTGCAACTTAGCCAGTTCAAATCTGTGAGCTTGGAGGCGGTTTGGAAATTGGCTTGCAGTGATAATGGTTGTTCATTGCCTGACCTGCTAGTGACTGTTGAAAGCCCTGCTTATTAAATGGCAGTTGCACACAGTGTCCCTGCCTGATGTTTTTGGATTAATAGCCCTATACATAGTACATGTGACTGTAGACACAAATATCATTGGAGATTGTGTAATTCTGTTTGTAAGACTTGTACTTCACTGTAAATGCTTTTAACTGTGGCAATGGGACAAAATTGAACTGATATTTTGCGGGATGGCATGCTGCATCCACCTCCAGGGTTGAAAAGATTGAATTATGAATGCGTTATTGCCTACAGTCATGGAGACACATGAGTGAAACAATGCCTCTTGTAAATCTTTTAGAATCTTGTGGTTTTTGCTGACGTGATGCGCATCAAATCAAGGAAGTCCCAATGTGCCTCTATTCTGAGGAGCTTACCATCTTTAGACCAAAGAGGAGTGCCCAGTCGGCCCACTGCCCCATCCAGTGCAGTTTGACGGAAGGATGTTAGATGCTGTTGTTTTGGTACAGAGATTATTTCCTTCGTCTCTCTGTGTAACCACTAATGAGGAGCTCCTGCATCAGAGGTGTGTATCCTATGACAGAATTGCCGGTTGTGTGATATTGCTTTGATATTCAGAATCAGGTGGTTTTACTTGAATCTTGCATGCTCACTGGCTAATACACTTGATACAAAACTTTCTTCATAAGTAACTGCATTGCATATTCCACAGATCATTAGCAACCGCAGGATGTAAACAGAGTTGAAAATTCTGGCTAAAGACTAGCACAGCATCAAGGAAGTAGAATAATGGTAATGGGCATAGTAAATAGTGAGAAGAAATAGACTGCAGCGTAGTGATAGTGCCAGGGAGGAAACACACAGGGCACAGTACGTATTGAACACAAGTAGACTGCAGTGTACTGGTAGTGCCTGGGAAGGAACACAGAGGGCACAGTAAATACTGAACACAAATAGACTGCAGTGTAGTGGTAGTGCCTGGGAAGGAACATAGGAGGTGTAGCGAATACTGAACACAAATAGACTGCAGTTTAGTACTAGTGCCTGGGAAGGAAAACAGAAGGCACAGTAAATAGTGAACACATACTGCACTGTACTGGTAGTGCCTGGGAGGAAACACAGGGCTTAAGAAATCATGAACACAAACTACAGTGTATTGGTAGTGCCTGGGAAGGAACACAGAGGGCACAGTAAATACTGAACACAAATAGACTGCAGTGTGCTGGTAGTGACTGGGAATGACACAGACCGCACAGTAAATACTGAACACAGACTGCAGTGTACTGGTAGTGCCTGGGAAGGAACACAGAGGGCACAGTAAATACTGAACGCAAATAGACTGCAGTGTACTGGTAGTGCCTGGGAATGACACAGAGGGCACAGTAAATACTGAACACAAATAGACTGCAGTGTACTGGTAGTGACTGGGAATGAAACAGAGGGCACAGTAAATAATGAACACACATAGACTGCAGTGTACTGGTAGTGCCTGGGAATGACACAGAGGGCACAGTAAATACTGAACACTAATAGACTGCAGTGTACTGGTAGTGCCTGGGAATGACACAGATGGCACAGTAAATACTGAACACAAATAGACTGCAGTGTACTGGTAGTGCCTGGGAATGACACAGAGGGCACAGTAAATACTGAACACTAATAGACTGCAGTGTACTTGTAGTGCCTGGGAAGGAACACAGAGGGCACAGTAAATATTTAACACAAATAGACCACACTGTACACGTAGTGCCTGGGAAAGAACACCGAGGCCACAGTGAATACTGCACACAAATAGACTGCAGTATACTGGTTGTGCCTGGGAAGGAACACAGAGATCACGGTGAATACTGAACACAAGGAGAGTGCAGTGTACTGGTAGTGCCTGGGAAGGAAGACTGTGCACATTGAATACTGAACACAAATAGACTGCAGTTTAGTAGTAGTGCCTGAGGAAAACCCCAGAGGGCACAGCAAATACTGAACAAAACTAACTGTAGGGTACTGGTAGTGGCAGGGAAGAAACACAGAGGGCCCAGTGAATACTGAACACAAATAGACTGCAGGGTAATGATAGTGTCTAGAAGGAAGGATTCTGTGATTTAATTGTATAAGAAATGGAATTTAAAATGGAGTTTATTATTGTAATGTTCTGCATTGATGGTGTATTTTTTGACTGTTTATTAAAATCCACATAAGTACACTTAATTAGGATACATACACACTGAAATTATATGTCACAGCATCTCCGATATGTTTTGAATCATACTATGCCATCATCAGGCATACAAATATTAGAGAACAGGCAGGCAGACACGTAGAAGGAGCAGGCAGAGGCAGGGAAGCAGATCCACAAAAAGACGGGCAATCAGGGGCAGATGGGTCGAGGCAGTCACACAGGAACAGGGAGACAGAGACAGAAAATGGCAGGCAGTCTAGGATACCAGGGTGGGTAGACGTAGGCAGACTCATTCTAGGCAGAGGGATACATGGAAGGGTAGGGAGGCAGAGAGACAGACTGATATAGGGAAAGATAGAGGAAGGCAGGTAAGCTGAAAGGCATGCAGGCATGCTGAGACAGGGATGCATACGGAGGCATGGAGGCAGAGGTAGGAACTGAAAAGCTGGGAGACAGGCAGCCAGACAGAGGGGAGTGGGTAAGCAGAAGCAGGCAGATAGAGGTAGGCAGGTCAGGTATGAAAGCAATCATTCACACTGGCAGGTGGGCAGGACGAAGGCGGTGGCTGGCAGTGGCAGGGCCAAAGAGCGAGGCAGGCAGGCTGTCAGGCAGGGAGGAAAGGGGTTGTGGGCTGGGAAGAAGAGACAAGCAGACAGACACAATATGGCAGGAGGAACCGTGCAGACATCTAGAGACAGAGGCAGGTAGAGAGCAGCCACGCAGACAAAGGCACAGAAGCAGGAGGATGCAGAGGTAGGCAGATGAGCAGGGAGGGAATAAGGTAAAGAGATATGCACATGGGAATTCAGAGAAGCAAGTAGGCTGGTAGGTAGTGGGAGGTAATAGGAGGAGGCAGGCAGACACAGGTAGGCTCAGGCATGCAGAGGCTTAGGAAGGAGGGAGGGAAAGGAAGGCAAGAAAGCAAGCAGGGAGAGCCAGAATAGCAGGCAGATGCAAGTTGGTTGAATCATGCAGGCTGAAGGAGGCAGGGGCTTGCAAGCAGGCATACATGCTGGAAGGCAAGAGCTTTTAAGCAGGCATACAAGGAGGCATGCGGACAGAAAAGCAGAGACCTGTGGGTAGTGTGGGAGGAGGATGCATAGAGGCGAGTGGGAGGAAGGTGGAAGGAGGCATGGACAGGCAGGAAGCAGGAAGATGGGTAGGGATGGTAGTAGGAGGGCAGAACAAGGAGGCAGACAGAGGCAGTTGGGCCGGCAAAAAATGATGGGGTAGGACAGACAGGGAGGTCAGTGCACGCAGTCAGGCATGTAGTTAAGCAGCGGCAGGCGGGCGGGCAGGCAGGCAGGAGAAAACGGCTTGCAGAGAGGAGCAGGAGGTTACAGACTTGCAAGTAGACAGAGAAGCAGGCAGAAGACAGTAGGATGTATGTATTGTGATTGTACATTTAGTTGGATTTTAATAAACAGTTGTGTTTTTAAATGTACTCTTGTTTGTGTGTATATTTGAGGGCAACTTGCTGCTAACCATCACCAGGAACTCCCTATGCTGGACTTACAAGTCACATCCTTGAGAGTATGTGACATGTACCTCCAGCATACGGAGTTCCTGATGATGCAAATTGCAAATTTCAGAAATGTTCTCGCATTTGGGGAGAACACTCAATGAAGCATGTAAAGTCTTCACACTGGGGAGGATATGGCTGGGTGCCGCGAAATTTTTAACAGCACATGCTCGCTATCTCTGGCGCACATTACACCATTGTCCAACACTTCCCACTAATATTACCTGTACTATTCTCCATTGTACCACTTCACTCAAACACACGCCATGTCAAGATTTATAATCTTTGAAACAGTGTGTTTCAGTTGAGTGGCACAATGGAAAACAGTTCATCAACACATCAGTTATACTGCTTTCCATTTCTCTCCATCACCACCCTCTTCTCCTCCTGCAACAACAAACATTCCTATTAGTACAGTTGCACACGTTCTATACACATCTTATGTATGTTACAGGTGAACCGTGTGGGACCATATGAAGAGGACTTACAAGAGAAATGGAAAGTATTAAGACTAATGTGTTGGTGAACTGTTTTTCATTGTGCCACTCAACTCAAGCACACACTGTTTCAAAATGGTGTGTTTGAGTGAAATGGGACGATGGAAAATAGTCAAACCAACATATTAGTGTGAAGTATTGTGGGGTGCACTGAAGGACTTACAACAAGAGAAATGGAAAGTGTTAACAGTAATGTGTTGGTGAACTGTTTTTCATTGTGCCACTCAACTCAAACACACTGTTTCAAAAATTATAGTTTTTGAAATGATGTGTTTGAGTGAAGTGGTACAATGGAGAATAGTGGAATTAATGTTGGAGGTGTAAGATGTTGAGAGGGTGTGTGTGTGTGTGTGTGTGTGTGTGAGTGAGAGAGTGAGAGAGAGAGAGAGAGCGAGGAGGAGGAGAAGAAGAAGAAGAATTAAATGAATGTGTAATTAAATAAGTAATTAAGAATAAAGAAGTATAGTATTTTGCTTTGCCAAAATTTGAAGTCTGTGTTGCGCACTACCTTGAAACGTTAAAAATTTTGCTGCACCCAGCCATATCCTCCCCAGTGCAAAGACTTTACATGCTTCACTGAGTGTTCTCCCCAAATGCAAGAACAATTCTGAACTTTGTAATTTTACAGCCCCACTAATAGCAGTGGCTTGCTGCTAACCACCACCAGGAGCTGCCTATGCTGGAGGTACAAGTCACAACCTCTCCTTGAGAGGACTTGTACCTCCAACGCAGGGAGTTCCTGGTGGTGGCTGGCAGCAAGTTGCTAATAGCCATGACTTGCTGCTAACCA
>BLKM01000338.1:659165-670310 GCA_013340265.1 Coptotermes formosanus | reverse complement strand
CTGAACCCTCCTAATGGCATATTCTAAAGCAAAGTTGAAAAGCAATGGCGACAGAGCATCTCCTTGTTTCAAGCCATTCTTAATAGGGAACGTGTCAGACAGATGTTTGCCTACCCGAACTCTGCTATATGTTTCACTTAGGCACATTTTTATTAACCTTACTAGTTTCATGGGGATACCGAACTCAATGAGAATATTATACAAGACCTCCCTCCTAACTGAATCATAGGCTTTCTTGAAGTCTATAAATAGGTGATGCACTGCCTCATTGTATTCCCATTTTTTGTCAAGTATTTGAGAAATGCTAAATATATGATCAGTAGTTGACCTGTTACGTCGAAATCCACACTGATGATCCCCAATAATTTCCTCTGCATATGGAGTTAACCTTGACAAAAGGATGTTGGATAGAATTTTGTACGTAGTCGACAAAAGTGATATGCCTCGATAATTATTGCAATCTGTCTTATCACCCTTCTTATAAATAGGCACAATGACTGACTCCTTCCATTCCTCAGGCAATTCCTCCTTATTCCAAATAGAAATAATAAGTTTATGGATTTCAGACCGAATAATCCTACCCCCTGCTTTAATCAATTCTGCTGGAATCTGATCAATACCTGGTGATTTGTGGCTTTTTAGTTTTCCAATAGCCATCTCAACCTCAATGGCACTGGGCTCAGGCACTAGTGGCTCTGCTGTGTGTACTTCAATCTGCCTAACATCGTTAACCCCGTGTATATTCAACAGCTGGGAGAAATGATTCCTCCACCTAGCCAAAATACTGTGGGAGTCTGCAACCAGGTCACCCTTCTCATCCTTTACTACATTACTTCTAGGCTGGTACCCCCTCTTAAACTCACTGATACCCCTATACAAGTCTCTTATATTCTTCTTCTTACTGTTTGTTTCAATTTCATTAATTTTAGCTTTCAGATATTCCTTCTTTTTGTGCCTGAAATGTCTACTAGCTTCACGTCTTACGTTGTGCAGATTATCTCCATTATTTTGGTTTGGATTCTGTAACCACTGAATTTTAGCCTGCTTCCTTTTATCTAAAAATTCTGCACATTCTGCATCAAACCATGGTTTATGCTGCTTCCGTTCGTGTAGACCTAGACTCTCTTGAGCCGAGATTTTGATATTCTCTTTAATGTTTTCCCAAGCCCTATTCATGTCCTCACTAACATTTAAGTTTTCCAGAGCTGCAAACCTGTTTGAGATCTTAAGCTGATACTGTTTCCTAGCCTCTAGTTCACTTAGCTTCTTGAGATTAAATCTCTCTACATCAAACTTCTGTGCTGCTTGTTTACTTACTGCCAGTCTTTCCCTAACTTTCGCAACCACCAGATAGTGATCAGTATCACAGTCAGCTCCCCTGAAAGATCGCACATCGAGTATACTGGAATGCCGTCTCCTATCTATCAATATGTGATCGATCTGATTGTGAGTCTTCCCATCAGGAGAGGTCCAGGTGTATTTATGAATATTTCGGTGCGCAAACATAGTGCTCTTAACAACTAGATTCTTTGATGTGGCAAAGTTTACTACTCTAACACCATTATCGTTGCTATCCTGATGTAAACTCTCATTCCCAATAGTCGGCTTGAAAATATCCTCTCTCCCCACTTTTGCATTAAAATCTCCTAACAGAATTTTCATATGGTATTTAGGAAAATGATCAAAAACCCCTTCTAATTCCTCATAGAAGCTGTCCTTTGAATCATCACCCTTCTCTTCCGTTGGTGCATGCGCATTCAGAACAATGATATTACACCAGCGGCCTCTCAGCACTATGTATGACATCCTAGCACTAACAAACTCCACTCTCTTGATTGCTGATACCATTCTCTGGTGCACAAAAAAACCTGTTCCCAATTGATGATTTTCCTGCCCTTTGCCATAGAAAAAAGTATACTCCCCGGCTCTTACAGTCCCTTCTTTGTCCCACCTAACCTCCTGTACACCCACTAAATCTAAATTGTACTTAGCTAATTCCCTGGCCACTGTCATAAGTGACCCTGGCCTATACATGCTCCTCACATTCCAGGTTCCAAAACTCATATCCTTTTTCCGTAGCTGGGGTCGTACCAAAGAATCGGTCCAGGTCCGAGGCTTTGTTGGCTGTTTCGTAACATCATAGTTTTTTACGGTGAGGAGTTGTTAGCACCTCGCCCAACCCCCAAGCTGGAGGACCACCCCTTGTCGGCTGTCCGCGACTGCTTATTCAATGTATTCGCAGCTACCCTCCATACCTGGAGGCCGTTCCTCCATCCGCAACCCGAGGACGCGCCATGCCGTGGTGACAGGGACCCACTTAACATTGCATGGGTGGCATAGACATTACTACAAAAAATAGGTATAACAATTTTTAGACCTGCACCTATTTTATGAGGCCTGAAAGCATACCTGGCACACACATAATGTTTGGCGTGTGAGAATTCAATTGTTCTTGATCTTCAGACACTCCATATTCAGTTTTAAACTTTGAGAGTTTTGAGATAACAATGACATACAAAGTTCTCTTGCGAGGTGTCTGTGAAGGTTACAGTCGTATGGTATTTGCGACCGTGTAGTCTGGTAGCTAGTTACCAACATTTCAGGGGAATATGCTACCGCCATCTTCAGGGTAGAATCCGTTTCTCCAGATGGATCATCAGTGGATTGCTTCAGTATAAGTGATTGAAGTTTGCATATGGACTGCTTATGCTTTAAACTACTGAGGAGGTTCCAAAGGAAATATGAGATGCTGTTTTAGTTAAAATACATGTCCTCATGGAAAGGCATTCATGCTTCAATCATGCAGAAATAACAGAAAGGGCAAGTTTGGAGCTTTATTTGCATATTTTGTGCAAGTGTATGTCATTCTTAATATTTTTTATAACAGACTGTAAAGGGAGGCATGATTGCTACAGTTTTAGACTGCAAGTTTAGAGCAGTGTCAGTAACTGAGCGTGAAGTATCATTCAAAATGAGAACTGCAACTTTGCAGACGGCCGCACATGAGGAATCTGAACTGATGCTGAGGATGCAGCTGCAGGCCTTATGTTCACTGGGGTCAAAGTTTGAGACATTGAAACACGAGCAGGTCTCTAAGAAAACAAACCACTGTGTGTGAATGATATTTGAGGGAACCTGCTAGCTGTCACAGCAGGAACCATCTGCATGGTGGCAACAGAATAAAAACCCATTTCTTTTGTTTGGCTCCACATGTTCAAAATCACATAGGGATACCAGTGTGACAAGTGGCAAGTAACAGGTTATGCAGGCAGGGAAACCTGATAAGAGACTGCAGCATGGAGTTTCAGCATCTCCTTTATGGTCATGATTTGTATAAGCTTCTCATTAACTTCACCTTTTAAATATAATGGCCTACCATGTCAGCAAGTTCTTCAAGTGATATTCATCTCTTGGTTTTTACACGGGTGGTGGACATGGTTTATTCTGATATTTGGGAGAAACGTACTGCTGCAGTATTCAGGGTGAATTAATTTAGTTCATGTGACCGTCATTTTAACAACTACCGTTAAGACTTGAAAGTAACATACTTTCTGTTTGCAGGCGGCAGTGACAAGGTGCCATTACAAGTGACGAAGAGTGAGACTGTGGTCATTGCCGTGGCACATCGTCTTCTGGGAGCCCACTGGGATCGGAGTCAGGAAGAGAGATGCATAGAGATGATTATCTTACAGCATGGAACACTGTGTAATCTGGCAGAGAGGTATCTAGATAGGAGCCTGCTGCCTTCATCTCTTACCCTGAGGGTGGCAAAAAGGGTCTGTGGAATACTAATACCTGTCTCCCAGACTACACGGTGTCACACCAGAAGGCTGTGATCTTCATTAGACTGTCAGATCTCACAAGATGTAGGAAGTTCACCTCCATCGTGCACATTGTCTATAACAGATGGACTGTCCAGTCAAGGTGTGTGTCATGTCAGGAGTTGGGATATGTGATGCTAGAAAACTGAAACTCAGTGTATAATGAGGTTCATCATTAATTTTGACACTATATAAATACACTTACAAACAAGGCGATCATGATTTGTTACCACATCAGTAGCCAGTAAAAACCTGTGAGCTTTTGGATGAGGAGGTAAGGTGGCTTGTAGCAGTAATGGTTGTCCATTGCCTGACCTGCTAGTGACTGTTGATACAGGTACACATTGGGTTAGAATGTGATTGCAGACTTTGTAATTTGTTTGTTAAGACTTATTTCATGGTAAATGCTTTTAGGCATGACAATGGGACAAAACTGAATAGACATTTTGGGGGGGGGGGGGGCATGCTGCATCCACCTCCAGGGTTGAAAAGTTTGAATTTTCAATGTCAGATATGTATGCCTTATTGTCTAAAGTCATGGAGACGCATAAATGGAACAGTCTCTATTCTAAATGTTTTAGATCTTGTGGTTTTGGCTCACTGACTGAGGAGCATCCAGGAAGTCCCAGTGTGCACCTGTCTTGAGGAGTGTATCATTGTAAGACCAGGATGGGAGTGTCCAGTGCACTCACTGCCCCATGCAGTGCAGAGTGACTGAAGGATGTTAGATCCTGTTGTCTGGGTACACAGATCATTTCCTTCATCTCTGTGCATAACCACCAATGAGGTGTCTCTGTATCAGAGGTGTGTATCATAAGACAGAGTTGCCAGTTGTTTGACACATTGCCTGGGAATTCAGAATCAGGTGGTTTTTCTTCAATTTTGCATTTCACAATGGATAGATTATTGGCAACAGCAGTAGCTAGAGAGGAGCATCAAGAAAGGCTCCGCGGCCTACCCAATTTGATGTTGAATCAGTACATGGGGTAAAGTGGGAGGGGCATGAAGGCAACCATTTGTGTCTGGTGCCTATATTAAGAATATGTTCAGCCTTACGCTGCTAGTCCCGCTTGCACAGTCGTGGCTTGATGCTTAATTCAGCACAGGGATAGCCTTATTTACAAATAGTGTTTGATGTTGGCAGGTTGTTCAGATGATTGTAATCTTCTGGTTTTTATGCAGCATAGCTGCCATTTGAGAGAAACACTGTCACCATCTTCAGAGTGACTTAGTTTTGTTCAGGTGACCATCATTTTAAGAACAACTGCCATGAAGAGCTGAAAATAATGTACAGTATTTTTACAGGCAGCAGTGACAGGATGCCATTCCAAGTGATGACGAATGAGACTGCATTTGTGGCCTCTGCACATCCTCTTCTGGGAGCCCACTGGGATTGGAGTCAGGAGGAAAGATGCATGAAAATGGTTCCCTTGTGTAATGTGATGCTGCGTGGTCTGGCAGAGAGGTATCGTTACATAGGAGCCTGCTGCCTTCATCTCATACCCTGATGGTGGCAGAAAGTGTCTCTTGCAACACTGATACCTCTCTGCTAGACTGCACGGCATCACACACCAGAAGGCTGTGATCTTCATTACACTGTCAGACCTCACAAGATGTAGGAAGTTCACCTCCATCGTGCATGTCGTCTATAATGGATGGACTGTCCAGTCAAGGTGTCTGTCATGTCAGGAGTTGCAAGGTGTGTTGTTAGGAAACTGAAGCTCAGTGTATCATTAGCTTCATCATTAATTTGCACATTATAGGAATACACTTACAAACAAGGCCATCATGATTTGTTGCCACTTCAGTAGCCAGTACTATCCTGTGAGCTTGTGGGTGGGGGGTAAGTTTGCTTGCAGCAGTAATGGTTGTTCATTGCCTGACCTCCCAGTGACTGTTGATACAGGTACACACTAGGTTCAAATATGGTTGCAGATTGTGTAATTTTGTTTGTAAGACTTTTACTTCATTGTAAATGCTTTTGAGTGTGGCATTGGGACAAAACTGAATAGACATTTTAGGGGGTGGCATGCTGCATCCACCTCCAGGGTTGAAAAGATTGAATTGTGAATGTCAGGTATGTATGCTTTATTGCCTACGGTCATAGCAACACATCAGTGAATAATGTCTATTGTAAATGTTTGAGAATCTTGTGGTTTTGGCTGACTGACACTGAGGAGCATCCAGGAAATCCCAGTGTACACCTACCTTTAGGAGCTTATCATCTTAAGACCAGGATGAGTGCCCAGTGGACCCACTGCCCCATCCAGTGCAATCTGACTGACAGAGTTAAGGCTCTGTTGTCTGGGTACACAGATCATTTCCCTCATCTCTCTGTGTAACCATTAATGAGGTGCCTGTGTATCAGAGGTGTGTAGCATAAGACATATTCCCATTTGTGTGACACATTGCCTGGAAATTAAGAACTGGGTAGTTTTTCTTGAATCTTACATGTTCACTGACTAATACACATGCTACAATTTTTTTTTGTAAGAAATATATTGCACATTGCACAGATTAGTGGCAACAGGAGTATCTGGACAGAATTTAAAATTCTGTAAGCCCTGTAATGCCTGTGAGGAAACACACAGGGTAGAGTAATTAGTGATAAGAAATAGACTCCAGTATAATGGTTGTGCCTGGGAGGAAACACAAAGGCCACAGTACACAGTGAGCAGGGGTAGACTGCTGTGTAATGGTAGTGCCTGGGAGGAAATACACGGTGTAGTCAATAGTGAGCAGAAATAAATTGCAGTGTAGTTTTTTATCTGTATCTCACCCTCCATTGCAGTGATGTAACCAAAACATTGCACGTAGGTCTCAACATGTGTGCGCTACAAGCGGTGCGATTTTGTTTGAAGTCAGTCAGTAATGAAGGGCACTTTACTTGGAGGCCGAAGTAGTTTTTCGTCTGTATCTTGCCTTCCATTGCAATGATGTAGGCAAAACATCACACCTAGCACTCACGGCAAATGCATTACAAACAGTGCACGTTTCGTTGAAATCGGTCAGTAATGAAGAGCACTTTACTTGGAGGCCAAAGTAGTTTTTCGTCTGCATCTTGCTTTCCATTGCCGTGATATAACTGAAACATCACACCTAGCACTCACTGTACATCAGCTGGTAACAGTGCAAGTTTTTTTGAAGTCAGTCAATAATGAAGATCTTTGTCACCATATAAAAGCAATAAGATATGCAAGATCATATTTTTCAACCGATATTTTTTTCTTTGCAGGTTGCGAGGAGCAGTGCATCATAACAAATGGACAGCAGAGTTTCATTCTCCCAGCACCAAGTACAACATTCGGTGAGTCCTCATGAGTCACATATAATTTTTAATGTTCCTTCTTATCTTGCTTCACATATGACACACTGTTGTATACTGATAGCTCATGCTATTGTCCAGGCGTTACTACTAACCTAACACTCTGTGGGTAGGCATGGTGAACACAGTAACACTGAGGCAGACAGTGTATGCAGGAATGCAAAGGCAGTGGCAGGTAGATTATGGGGCAGACAGGAGAGGCAAACATGCAGAGGCAGGAGGCAGGCAGATTTAGGAAGTCAGCATGTAGGAAAGGGCAGACAGGTGGTACAGAGGCAGTGGTTGGCAGATAGGCAGGCCGGGTCACAGGCAGGCAGAGTGTAGCAGGCATGCAGAGGTATATTCAGGGAGGGAAGCAGATGCATTCTAGGCAGAGGCACTCATGCTGGAGGAGGCAAGGAGAGGCAGGCAGACAGGTTCAGGCAGGGATGCATATAGAGGCATGGAGGCAGAAGCTGGCAGGCAGGGCAGGGAGACAGGCAGCCAAACAGAGGCAAGCAAGCAGGCAAGCAGAATGAGGCAAGGGTAAAGGAAGGCAGGCCGACAGAAGCAGGCAAAGCTAGAGGTAGTCAGGGAGAGGTAGGCAGGCAAGCAAGCAGAGACAGGCATTCAGAAACAGGTAGGGGTGCAAGCAATCATTGACACTGGCATGCAGGCAGGCATGGACGAAGGCAGCGGCCGGGAGGCAGAAGCTGCCAGGCAGAGGGAGACAGGCAGGCTGGCAGTGGCAGGGACAAAGAAGCAGGCAGGCAGTGGCAGGTAGCACAGAGAGGCAGGCAGATGAAATCAAGCAGAGGGGTAAGTTCTGGTAGGTAGGCAGATACAGGCAGGCAGGCAAGCAGGTTGAGTCATGCAGGCTGAAGCAGGGAAGCACATGCAAGCACGTAGATGGAGCCAGGCAGAGGGAGGCACAGGCAGCAAGTCATACATGCAGGAATGCAGGTGGGCAGGAGATTTTAAGCAGGCGTACAAGCAGGCCCACAAGCAGAAAAGCAAGGACAGGTAGGCAGTCAGGAAAGAGTAGCTGGCTGAGGCAGGTAGGCATGCAGGCAGGGGTGGAAGTAGGAGGGCACGAAGAAGCAGGCAGTACAGGCAGACAGAGGCAGTTAGGCAGGCAAAAACGACAGGGTAGCACAGTCAGGGAGGTAAGTGCACGCACAGAAGCAGGTTAGAGGCTTGCAAGTCAACACAGGCAAACTGCAGGCAGTGGAAGGCAGGTGATGCTCACAGGCAGAGGTATTCATGCTGGGGGAGGCAGGGAGAGACAGGTAGACAGGCTGTGGCAGGTGTGCATACCGAGGCATGGAGGCAGAAGCTGGCAGGCAAAGGTAGGGAGACAGGCAGCCAAACAGAGGCAAGCAAGCAGGCAAAGATAGATGTAGTCAGGGAAAGGTAGGCAGGCAGGCAAGCAGAGACAGGCATTTAGAAGCAGGAAGCCTGAGGCAGTTATGCAAGCAATCATTGACGCTGATACGCAGGCAGGCATGGATGAAAGCGGTGACCAGCAGGCACAAGCTGCCAGGCAGAGGGAGGGAGACAGGCTGGCAGTGGCAGGGACAAAGAGGCAGGCTTGCAGACAGCCCACAGGCAGGCAGGAAAGTGGCTGACAGCAGGGAAGAAGAGGCAAGGAGGCTGTAACAGGGAGGCAGGCAAGGGCAGATAGGCAGAGGTAGGTTAGCAGACACGTAGGTTCAGGCACACAGGCAGGAGAGGCAGGCAGGCAAGCAGGTATGGGGGTAGAGGCAGGCAAGCAGGCAGAGGGAGGAAAGCAGTGGCACGCAGCCACACAGAGGCAGGTTGGCAAGCAGGTTGAGTCACACAGGCTGAAGCAGATGCAAGCAGACATGCGGAAGCAGTCAAGAGACAGGCAGAAATGGAGAAGCAGACAGGCTTACGTGCAGGCACATGGGCAGCGAAGGAGGGACAGGTAGGCAGGCAGGCAGGCAGGCAGGCAGGAAAGTGTAGGGTGGCAGGGACAGGCAGAAGAAAGAGGCTGGCCAGCTGAGACAGGTAGGCAAGCAGGTGGTAGGCAGGCAGAAATCGGGGGCACAGGCATGAAGTAGCAAGACAGGCAGGCAGAGTCACTAAGGCAGCGAGGGGTGGAAGTAGGAGGGCAGAAAGAAGCAGGCAGTAGAGGCAGACAGGCAGGCAAAAGAGACAGGGTAGCACAGGCAGTGAAGTAAGGGCAGGCATGTCGTTAAGCACAGGCAGGCAGCAGAAGGCAGGCAGAGGATAACAGAGAGGAGCCGGAGCTTAAAAGCATGCAAGCCAACACAGGCAGGCAGGCAGAAGCAAGCAGGCAGTGGTAGGCAGGAGCAGGCATGGGAGGTAGGCAAGTGTACAGGCACACAAAAGCAGGCTGGCAGAGAAGAAGGCAGGAATGCATGCAGTTAAAAACAAGCAAAGAAGCAGAGCCTGGCCGGCAGATAGACAGGCTAGAACAGACCAGAAAAGGCATCTAGGCAAGCAGGAAAGCAGGCAGGCAGAGGCACTTGTGTAAAATTTTGCAGGTAAAGACAACAAGGCGCATGTAGGGAGACAGGCAGGCAGGCAAGCAAGCGAGTGCCTGGGAGGAAGCATAAAATACTAGTTGAGCACTGGTTAATGTTAGTGATATGTAAACATGATACTGGTTTTGACTGTGCTTCCTGTAGTACAGATGGGTAGTGAAAGGTTTTAATGGTAGTGCCTGGGAGGAAACACACAGGGCATATGAAACAGTGAACACGAATAGACTGCAGTATACTGGTACTGCCTAGGAAGAAACACAGAGGGCGTAGTAAAACTCATTCATTTTCACCTCACTATTCCTCATAATCCTAACAAACGACTTCCTAGGATTATTCCCATACGTCTTCACCAGAACAAGTCACTTAACACTTACACCAACACTAGCACTACCTTTATGAACAAGATTGATACTATTCAGATGAATCAAAAGCACAAATCACGTATTCTAACACTTAGTACCACAAGGGAGGAAACACACAGGGCATAGGAAATAGTGAACATGAATAGAGCACAGTGTACTGGTAGTGCCTAGAAAGAAACCCGGATGGCAGAAATACACTGCAGGGTAATGGTAGTGCCTAGGAAGAAACACAGAGGGGGCATAGTAAATAGTGATCACAAATAGACTGCAGGATAATGGTAGTGCCTGGGAGGAAACACATGGGGCATAGGAAATAGTGAGCAGAAGCGGGTTGCAGCGGGCACTGCACTTGGGCAGAGATAGGCTGGCAAAAAGAGGTGGCAAGCAGTGCTACAAGCAGGCAGGCAACCAGAGAGAGCTTGTCAGGACATAAGAACCTGGCAGCGTGGCAGGCAATTTGACAGCTGGAAAACAGGCAGCAAGGCAGAAACAGGGATGCAGACAGAATGGCTTGCAGAGGCATAGATGTGGGCAGAGACAGCCTGAAGGATGCAGGCAGAGAGGGACAGGCTGACATGCAGTAGCAGGCAGAGGGCGACAGGTGAAGGTAGACAAGCAGGCAGGGGTCATGGAGGTTGGCAGGTAAAACTAGAAGCAAAGCTCCCTGATGATGGCTGTGTATGAGGCGAAACATGTTGGAGATAAAGTGATGTAAAGTGGGGGGGGGGGGGGGTGTATGTACCCTAGCTGTGTATTTAGTGTGAGTTTAATAAGCAGGAATTTGTGTTTGTGGAAGTATTGTACTTTCTGTGCACATTTCAGGGCAACGTGCTGCTAACCATCATCAGGAACTCCCTATGCTGATGTACAAGTCGTTTCCTCTCAAGGAGAGGATGTGATTTGTACGTCCAGCATAGGGAGTTCATGATGATGGTTAGCAGCAAGTCATGGCTATTAGCAACTTGCTGCCAGCCACCACCAGGAACTCCCTGCGTTGGAGGTACAAGTCACATCCTCTCAAGGAGAGGATGTGACTTGTACCTCCAGCATAGGCAGCTCCTGGTGGTGGTTAGCAGCAAGCCACTGCTATTAGTGGGGCTGTAAAATTACAAAGTTCAGAATTGTTC
>BLKM01000338.1:636643-652410 GCA_013340265.1 Coptotermes formosanus | reverse complement strand
GGTCGTACCAAAGAATCGGTCCAGGTCCGAGGCTTTGTTGGCTGTTTCGTAACATCATAATTTTTTACGGTGAGGAGTTGTTAGCACCTCGCCCAACCCCCAAGCTGGAGGACCACCCCTTGTCGGCTGTCCGCGACTGCTTATTCAATGTATTCGCAGCTACCCTCCATACCTGGAGGCCGTTCCTCCATCCGCAACCCGAGGACGCGCCATGCCGTGGTGACAGGGACCCACTTAACATTAACATTAACATTAACCCAGTTACCCTAAAGTAATTTATTTCTCTCTTGCTTTCAGAAGCCGAAAGTGCACGGGATGCATTAAATGGAAGGTACTTTGGAGGACGCTTAGTGAAAGGTGAACTATATGACCAAGCCCTCTTCGATCACAATGACTTCTCTGGTTGAAGCTGTTTATTTCTCCTATGGAGAAATATGTCTCATGATGCAGAACTTGACATTTCATGTTGAGACTTTCAGGAACTATTTTTCTTGTGGGACAGGTGTAATACTTGACAGCAGCAAAACACATTCTTCCTGGAGCAGTAAAATTTATAGCAGTGTTGTGAACAAGTGTTCTGTGAAAGTCCCTGGAAAAATAATCATTCCAAATGTGTTGGAGGAGGTAATGAAAAGGATGCATGTGAATGTATAGTTTCCAAGATGTAAGAGTTCATGTATTTGATGATGAATTCTTCTGAACATGATCAGATACAATGTTGAACAGCATCCAGTGTTTGGATGGTTTTTAATGAAAAAGGGAAATTAAAAGTTTGACCATTAGAGTACACTTTTTTTTAAGGAAGTTAAACCTGCTGCTACCAAAGTGTGCATACAAATGAGAGTAAGCTGTGGTAAGGCATCTCTTCTCAGGAAATTAATGGCATAATGAATTTTGTGAAACTGTGACATATACTGCTATCCCCCTATGTAACCTGTGAACTTGCTAACAAGCTTTCTGTTGATAGGCAGAAGCATCAGTTGGGTGGTAAGTTTGAGGCTGGAATAAAAATGTTTTGATAAACTGTAGAGAAAGGGGGGCTACAAATGGTCAGTATTGCATACATGAAAGAAAAGGATGTAATTACTGGTTGACAAAGGATTACCATGTGCAAGTCAGGTAAATAATGAAGGGGTGTTTTATCATGGAACAACCAACAAACAGGCAAAAATTATTCCAAGTGTTCTTCACTTCAAAATAATGGTTTTGTTTCTGTATATATAAAATGCCTGTAGTATACATTTGTTTACATTACAGTACATAGTTATTGTAATATCACTACAGGAAAGAGGAATACAAACTCGCAAGATCAAATGAAAAATTCTTTTTCTTCATTAGTGATACAAAGAGAATTCATAAAAATGTATTTTCCCTTGTATTTGTTTTCCCATATCATATATTAGCTGAAGCAAATGTGAAGGTCAGTATGAAAACTTCCATTTGAATCACAAAATTTGAGATTTTTAACATTTATGGAGCTTCAGCTGCTTGGGAGCGTACACTCTGAAGGTAGTGAGGATAACCTGTAATTAGGCAAAACAGTGGCATTATCATATGTAAGGTGTGGGGAGAGTGTAGACAAGGGAAGACTTGGTGAGGACAGACCTGTGTACCAGAGGAGTGGTTACTTCATGAACAGTATAGCGTGTTTTTGATTGATTGTCCTTGGACATGTTCCATAATCATGGTGGAGGGAAACAACATTGCATCCTAGAAGACTCGAATGCTCAACAAAACCACATTGGAGGCCTCCGATCTCACAGGACATGTATGTCCTGATAGAAGCATTGATGTCATTGATAAAAGCATTGAAGCTTAGTACAATGGTCCAAACTGAGTAGGCTTCTTCCTGTTTTTACCAGAGGACTAACATGTCCACAAAGTAATGTTCATGAAATGTTTTTAGTCAGAGTGAAAAAGTCCAGTTGAAGCACTGAACCAGTGTATGTCCCTTGAACTTTGTCCCAGTAGATTCTGAAAGCACTTCTTCTCTTACACCAAATTCTATCCATTGCTGTGGCAAATATTTTCTTGCCATATCTGATGGCTGAACTGCATGAAGCAGTCTTGTTGAAACTGGTATTAATTCAGCTACTCAAGAAATTCTCTTTCAGGGATCCTAGAGGTTCGTGTCCTGATACTAGGTGCTTTGGTCCAGCTTGGGGGGGGGGGGGGCCTCTTCTACTTATATATGCCATTTACTGCCTTGGACACTGTGGCACAGTGTGTTCTGTTACAGAAATGTTCATCATAGAACAGCTTCTCTAACCTGTTGAAAATTCATATTCAGCCTTTCCTTCCATGAGGAAAGAAGGTAGGGTTAAGAGATCAGCATGCATTCTCTCCCCGTTACGCTTTTGAACTAGATGAAATGCACAAAACCTGGTGAGAATGTTCCCATTTGAGACCACCCTACATGAACATGTGATGCGGGAGCACTGGAGTCACAAAATTAGGGTCCTGAAATTACATATGGCGATGGAATTTTAAAAAAATGTATCTTTTATTAATTTATTGGATGTTGTTACAAAGTAATGCGGTGGCTATGTGAGTTTTCTTTCATATTTGGTTTGATGGTCGTAAATAATGAACTGGAAGCTGTATACAAGTGATTTGGTATGGAGACAAACATGTGTAAGTATGGTTGTGGTATGGAACATTGAGGTTATTACCTGACAGTTCCAGTGTATGCAGAATCATATTAGATACGCAGGGAAGGAAGCTGTGCAGTTGGAAAATAGAGTTTTGTTTGAAGTGCCCTTGTTTTTTAAATATACACACACATATAATGTCCCTTGTGGGTTATATGCATATATTATGGGTACATGGTACAGTGTTTCATTATGCCTGGGTGGTTTCTAAAATCTCCTTGTGGCTTCTAAAATGCCTGCATTTATGGTGCAACACTTATGCACTAACCTAGCGCCCACTTGTGTCATAGATTCACCCATCATATGCGATTTAAATGACTGCCAGTGATGGGAAAATGATAAGGTATGGCACAGTACACACCCTACAGTGGAACATGGACTCTACTACAAGTGGGAATCATTTGTCACATTCCCAGTGTTTCAGCATAGAGCAAAATCAACAGTGCAGTGTGGCTACAGCCCATTCTAATATTTGCATTATAATACTACTGTAACCATGAAATTATGGTAAAAGGAGCTGGGATACTGCAGTCAGTAGGCTGCTGCTGGGATGATAGGCAAATTGCTGTTTCGTTGGCGGCAGGAGCAAGAGGGTTTTCCTGCGCTCCAAAGCATCCAGGCCAGCTCTGTGGCTGATATCAGTGGGTACCAAGGTCTCTGCCTAAGCATAAAGCGAGGGTCTGAAGTTGACCATTTTCCTCCATCTAGTTCAAAGATCAAGAATATGAGGAATTGTACCGCCAGTCCCCCACATGCCTTCATGGCATGGGGCTTAATGAAGTACAAGGACTTCTCAACAAACCCGGATACCTGGACATTTATAATTATAAATCCTTATAGATGTCCTTATGCATGGGCCTTTGGGGATGATCTTGTTAATAGTTGAAAAGAGGAATATGTGGGCCTCATAGTTATTGGATAAAAGAATCCTGAAAACGTAACTTAAAGACCAGTGAGAAAATTATTGCATCATTGCAGACACAAATAGCGTACGGATGCAGGCTGGTGACATGGGTAGCACAGCACACAGCAATTGGTCAGTCCCAACTTCTCAGCCTCCTCCACTCATTCCATCGCCATAACTGCTGCATCATTCTTCTCAAAGCGATGGTACTGTTAATGTCTGGACAGTCTATTCTGTTGTCACCACATGGTAGTGTAGCCGTGAAGGTGGGGCTGTGCATCACCCTAACACAGTCTGCTGTTGCCAGCATGGGCCAAGCTGCATTCTGCATGTAACATGTAAATGTTTACCAGTGTAAAAACTTGAGGCAGACTGACCATTTGGCAAATACGGTGCCTGAGTCCCATGTGAATACTTTATAATGTTATGTAAAATACCTCCCATACACTAGTTGATAGTAAAATGTTAAAACATATATTGATATATGTTTTACCTTTTAAGTGATGCATACACTTTTCATTTTCTCTTATGCAGGGCATTCATTTTTCTTCAGTCTGGTGTACAGTTTCTGGTAAAATTTTTGTTATAATTGTTGTGCCTGAATAATTATGTGGGGTGCACAATTTTTCTCACTCAGAAATATACATTAAAAAATCTGTGACTATTCCCTTGTAATATCACTGATCTCTGTTTTGACGGATCGTGGTATATGCAGTTTGCTGCCTTGTGTATAGGTCTGTTATGACTTATTGTAGCCATTATGTTCCTTTTCACAAAGGCCAGAATTGCAGAGAAACAGTTTCATAGTTGGTGACATTTTCAATTATCCTGTGTTTTTAATGAATGGAATTTCTTTCCACTGGGGCACTAATATTTTATCAACCTACATATAAACAATTTTGTCAACTGAAAGAAAATGTTTTGGCAAAAAAAGCATGCACTAAATTTATTTGTACAGTCATACCAAATATGCTGTTGGCTGAGCACCTGTTGCTGTCACCCCAAAGAGTCTGTGAAGCTGACAAATTGATATTAACCCTTTAAAGACGAAGCATATCTGTTTTATATAAGGACTCCGTGCATACCGCGCTGTAAACACTCTCCACTTCGGTTATAAAAACCACTCCCTTAATGTTTTACAAGGCAAAAGTTGCTGTTCGTTCTGAGATCCGTACAAAACACATAAATGCAATGTGGCCACTGTGTAGAATTTTTTAATGCTAAACCTGGTAGTACGTAAAGTTACCGCTAGGCTTTAAAAGGTTAAGGAACAAAGGTTAGGAAGCATTTTGACTTACAACCATGGTACAATTTTCCTGTTAAGTTCCTAATTATCCAGATACCATATGTGTGGGAGGTTCCCTCCCCCTCAAATGCCACTTACATGAAGTAGTGAAAATATATTTTGAAAATGAGAACCCACTGCCAAACTAGTCAGTTGGTCCACATTAATAGCGTTTTGCTGTCATCACAGTGCAGTTCCAAGTCTCAACCTGGTGACCAGGTATCCTGAGGTGTTTCATGGTTCTGCTCAGTCCCTCCAGCAAAATGCCAGAATATTACCTGAATTTAGCCATGACTGACTCCTTTGAGAACCTAATTTGACAGAATCACAAAACAAATAAATATGACAGTTTGTACGTAATTCAATTTATTTACACCTACACTAAAACATGAAACCATCAGAAGAATTTAAGTACATAAATTACACTATTTCTTTCCCTGCTCTTTTCCTGGCATAATTTCATATTCAGTGCACTTTGGAAATGATGCCATTCCCTTTACCTCCTTTTGTAAAACGTTTTGTTCATTAGCTAATGCTTCTCTCATTGCAATTTCCTTAGCATTTGCTTTCTTCTGTTCCATAATAGCAAGATTCCTCAGTACCTCCTCTTCCCTTGGTGGAACATCTCTTCTTCCTCTCAACCATGCTTCCCATTCAGCTGGGATTTCCTGGTCAAAATCTTCTTTCACATTTGGTTCAAACCACCTTGATGGTTTTCTTTTACCTATTTGTGGATTGGCTGGAATTTCAAAATATTTATTGCCGAAATAATCTGTTCCTATCAGATCACCTCGAATTTTCCTTGGTTTTAGTGACTGTAGAAAATTTCTAAGTATCATGGCTAATATACTTCTTCCTTCTTTTTGAGCCATTTATTAAGATGAATCCACCGAAGATAACAGTTCAGAAACCAGATCAGACAAAACATATGTCACCTGAAAAAATAAACTCAAAAGTAGCAGCATGTTCACTGTCTCAAAATGTGAATGCCTCAGCTTCAATTTAGTAAAGCACTTCCTAGTTTCTACCCTTCAGTTTTACCTCTGTACTTCTAGTCATGTGGGCTGGGATAGTATAGGAGGTATAGCGACTCACTATGGGTTGGATGGTCCAGGGATTGAATCCTGGTGATGGTGAGATTTTCTGCAGCTATCCCGACCGGCCCTGGGGCCCACCCAGCCCCCTGTACAATGGGTACCGGGCCTTTCCGGGGGGTAAAGTGGCCGGGGTATGGGGCTAGCCACCCCGCCCCCTCTAGCGCTGAAGCTAACGAAAGGGTAGAGCTATACCTTTACTCCCCCTTGGGCCTATTGGCCTGTACAGGGTGCCCTTTACCTTTCTATTTTTGTCACACAATAATATATTAGTGATCTGGAACACTGTAGCAAAAGTTGCAAGGGAAAGAGAGTTGAGGAGAAAACAGACTCTCTCTGATGACAATCTGAACTGTCAGCACTAGGCAAAAATGAGGGGATCCTATGCTGGACCAGGCAAAATCAATTCACATCCCACACTCCTATCCATCTTAATATTATTTTCCCACTTATTTATCTGATAAGTGGTTGTGTTCCAGTATTTTGTTGGCCATGCCATGGCACAGGCAGTTAGCTGCCAGCCTGTCACCATGAAGGCGTAAGTTCGTGCCCAGGCCAGATATGAGAGAACGGGAAGTGACACTCGTGACAGGTTTTCGTGGAACACTTCCTGTTTTCCCCCATCAGTCTCATTCCATTACTCCATGATGATTAATCTATCCCTGACACTATACAACCCTAGCAAATAACACTTGTTAAATATTTTTAAAAAAAGTTCTCCAAACCCAAAATTCTGTAGGCTTTTCCCTTGCCTAATTGAGTTGCATAACTAGCAGTAATAACCTTATTTAACTACATATGTACAGGAAGGGGTGGAAATCATACTATCAGACCGGTATGTGATGTTCTTGTTCTTACTTGCGTAATATTTTCTTAGAGTAGCTCTAACAGTGACGTCCGGCCAGTCAATTGTAAATGTCTTTTTTTTACTTTCAGTTTGATATCACACAATAAATTTTAATTTTTACAACTTATACTGCATTAAGAGATGCAACAGGCTAACCTTCATAGTCATCGCCATGAAAATTCCCCATGTCGCGTAATTAGCGACCCTAAAAATCGAACAGCGTGAAAATAACCTCAAAATTCACACGGTGGCCTCGAAAAAACGGGCAGCACGTTTATGTACAAACATTCCAAGCACACAAAGAGCTAAGTTCTATTTAATTCAGGACTAATACCAGTATCCCGTTGCTCGTATCTACAATAAATAACAAGAACAGTATAACTCCACAACTTACTTTTAAACCCTATTACATCCGACATACCCACTCCGCAATTCGGACCAACCCGGTAAGAATTCAACGGTCCCCTAGCAACGACATCTTGTGGCATTAACAGCGGCGCCTACATGTGTTACTGTAGCCGCCGCTCAATGGCTGTGTGTAGGGACTCATAGATGGCAGAGAAAGGCACTTTAACGGGCAACAAGGCTTGTACAACGGTACCGCTGACTTCGAACAAAGAATGTTGCATTAATCTGACTCCGCTAGATCTGTTGATCATGGCGGAGGCGAGGATGGCACTCTATAGGCTGCATATACTAAAGCAAACAACTGTTCCCAAAACAGTATCAGGATTGCTAACCATCTGGAAAAATGTGGGTGACCTTTTATTGGACATGCGGTCATACTACACCATTCCAGTTTATCGTCATTCCAAAGTCTTCACCGTCATTATAGACCGGCATTATTGGAGAAACGAAGCCCCAGTGTTCCCTGAGGATGCTCTGATCTGGTTCACTGATGGTTCCACGGCTGACTCAGGGACGGGGTCTGGTATTTATGACGTAAGGCCAAATAGAAGCTTTAGCTTCCCTTTGGGTAAATTTGCCATGGTTTTTCAAACCGAAATATATGCCATTCTTCAATGTGCATGTGAAAATATGAGAAGGGCTTATAAACATAAGCGGATCGTTATTTTTTCTGATAGCCAGGCTGCACTTAGGGCGCTTAGCAGCCCGAAAGTGACTTCAGGACTGGTTGCAGAATTCCTGGATGCTCTCTTTGCACTGGCTAGCCTGAATGAGGTAAGCCTCGTTTGGGTGCCAGTGCAATGTGGCATTCCTGGCAATGAGGAAGCTGATAAACTTGCCAGACAAGCATCAGCTATGCTGTTACTTTGTCCAGAGCTGGCTCTTGGAATACCTAGGCATTCAGCAAGAGAAGCAATAAGAACTGGGCTGAACATCAATATTACAGTGCCTGGAAAGATGTGCCAGGTCATAGACATGGCAAACTTTTTATTGGTAGACCATGTAAGAGAAGAGCTGAAGACCTGCTTAAATTAAGTAGGCATCAACTAAATATGGCAGTTGCAGTCCTCATGGGACATGCTCCTGTGAGGAGGCACCTGTATAATATGGGTCTGTTTGATGGGGATCCAACCTGCAGATTTTGCAAGATGGAGACTGAAACAGTGCAGCATATTATTTGCTGCTGCGAAGTGTTGGCTCGTCAGTACCGTAATTTCATTGGGAAACTGTTTGCTGAACCAAAGATATAAGCACAGCTTCAGTTAGGGACCTTTGCCTCTATATAAGAGGAACAGGATTATTGAACCTGTGCTGAATGGAGTGTTTAGGGCTGCTGAGGTGCATCCGCAGCATCTGGTGAGGGGCCCTGAAGAAGAAGAAGAAGAAGAAGAAGAAGAAGAAGAAGCTAGGATGACCAGAAGAAGAAGAAGAAGCTAGGATGACCAGAAGAAGAAGAAGAAGAAGCTATGATGACCAGACGTCGCGATTTTAACGGGATTATCCCCTTTATCAGTCACTGATCCCATGTCCCAAGAAAATGTAAAGGAGACACCAAATCACCCTTTTTTTAACGATGCGTCCCATTTTTCGCCTTTTTCGTAAACTAACCAAATTATTCAATTGGTTGCAATTATTAAAGAGGTTTACCGTAGTTCCAATAGATGGCACTGCAATCCATGCAGCTGTGTGTCAGGTGGCTTTCACATAGTTTCCATAGGTGGCATTACACTGTACCCGAGACTCGAGAATACGAGAGTCGACAATATGAGAGTCGACAGTGCAGCAGTACGAGAGTCCACGTTTGAGTGTAGTATGGTTGACGCGAAAGGTATGTGTGAATGAATTCTACTATTTTCTTTGGTGTTTTTCAAGGTATTGGTGTGCTGCTGGTGATGTAAACCCAGTAACATTATTTGAAGGGCCTAGTAATTGATTATAAATTTAATTTGCTTAATGATTAAGCAGCTGGTTTCCTGTCCGCTGTGACATAGTACGTGAGGAGTATCCGTACTAAAGGTATGTAACACATCAGAATCTTCACACCATTACATTGGAGGTGTCCTGTCTGATGTGATAAGTTGCACCTCATATTTAAGGTTTAACTGGGTGGTGCAACAGTTTGAGGTATGAAGGTGCCTCCATCAGTGAGTTGGTGAATGTAACATTGACAACCTGTTAGGTGCCTGCTGGAGTGTGAGGAATAGGGGTTTTTATTCCATGGCCGAACAGACCCTAGTCGACAGGGCCTCCTCTTTATTGAGGCTGCACGATCACACACAGACATGAGGAACAAGACATATTCCGTGCATTAAGCATGTTATTTATTTAATTCCAACTAAATGCAACTGCACTTAGTTGGGATTATTTGAATAAATGTTATAGGATATCATGGGAAGGGCTTGATGTTGGTTTGTTGACATCTTTTATGACAGTTCAGTATGTGTGTTCAGCTTTGCAAAAATGTTTATTTATATTGCATAATATAGAGACCAAAATCTTATGGAGCAAAGTCCCTTATGAGAAGCTAGGAGTTGCTGAGCAGGTTATTGTAGTTTCTGGAAGCTGAAGATAAAAAAAATAAATAACATAACATAACATAACATAACATAACATAACCAAATGTACTGTAATGACACAGATAATTAAATATAGTAGTGAATCAATATAATGACATGCATATCAGTGATATGTCTGCTTTTCATTGTAGGCAAAATGTAAGTGGCATATGTGCTGGTCTTGAGTCTGTATCTTGGTACACTACGTTTTACCTAAAAAAAAATTGAGAGTCAATATTTTGAAATGCCAGGTGTAAGTGCAGACACTAAGGAACTGTTGCGAACATGGTATCAACTCGATGGTCATGCTCATCCTCCTTGCTACAGATTGCAGCCACATTTTACAATTTAAGGTGTGGAATAAAGATTAAATTTTAACCTAAAATGTGAATAATTTGTGGGGGTAAGGGATTAAATTCAAGCCATGGCTGTCATACCCACAAGAGGTACTCTTTTTTTTTTGGCATATTTTCACTTAAAATTTTTAATGAGCAGATTCAGTATGTAAGGTTTGTTTGGACAACATTACTTTCTGCAAATAAATAAATAAATAAATACATGTAAATAAATAACTAAATAAATAACCTAACCTAACATAACCTAACCTATCCTATCCTAACCTATCCTTTCCTAACTTATCTTATCCTATCCCATCCTCTCCTATCCTATCCTAAACCTAAATGTAAACCTAAACCTGATGACCACAATGACCAAAATGACCACAGTGATCAAATTGTAAAAGGTTTGAAACCTAGTGAGTGTCTTTGTTGTACTTGGTATTTTGACAAGCGTGACTGTATTCTGGTCATGCCACAGAATTTTTCTGTATGTATGCATAAGTTATTGTGTTGTGCTCTGTAGGAAGTCACCAGAGGTGAAGGAGATAACACTACTGTTGACAAAGAGAAGGAACTGTTTGCTTTCATGATATCCCTTTTCCCACAAAAACTAAGGGATTCTTACCTCAGCCCTCTCCTGGAACATATTAGTGTGCATGAGTAACTGTATTATTTTTAAGTAATAGACATTGTGTTAAGTATGTTCATTGTGTTATTATGGTTTATAATGTACTACACTACACTACACTACACTACACTAACTAACTAACTAACTCCATGGAGCAGAGGCCCTCTTGGGAAGCTACCAGTTTCTCAGCTAGTCAAGAAATTCCCTGCATTTTATGGAACCCGGAGGTTCATTACCACTTTCACAAGAGCCCGCCACCTGTCCCTATCCTGAGCCAGCTCAATCCAGTCTATGCCCCCCATCCCATGTCTTGAAGATCCATTTTAATATTATCCTCCCATCTATGCCAGGGTCTCCCAAGTGGTCGCCTTCCCTCAGGTCTCCCCAGCAAAATCCTGTATGCACCTCTCTTTTCCCTTATGCGTACTACATGCCCCACCCATCTCATTCTTCTCGATTCTATTACCCAAATAATATTTGGTGATGAGTACAGGGCATTATGTTCCACGTTATGTAGTCTTCTCCACTCCCCTGTCGCCTCGTCCCTCTTAGGCCCAAATATCTTCCTTAGCACCCTATTCTCGAACATCCTCAGTCTTTGTTCCTCCCTCAGTGTGAGAGACCAAGTTTGACACCCATACAAAACAACAGGTAAAATTATAGTTCTGTATACCCTAATCTTTGTGTTTTTGGATAGCAACCTGGAACACAAAAGATTCTGCACCGAATGATAGCAAGCATTCCCCAACTTCAATCTGCTCTTCGTTTCTTCATGAATGGAGTTTCGATTTGTTAGGGTTGCTCCCAAATATTTGAATTCTTCCACCCTTCCAAAGGATTTATTATCTACCTTTCTGTTGTGATTTTGTCCTGCATTCTGATTTCGAGACATGACCACGTACTTAGTTTTCTCAGCATTTATTTCTAGAGCAATCTCCTTACTAGCAATTACTAAAGCTTATGTGTTTTTCTTTATACTATGTATGCGTCCACCCAATATATTAACATCATCAGCATAAACCAGAAGCTGATGTGTACCATTCAATTTCAAGCCCTCCTGGTTTGCCTGAACCCTCCTAATGGCATATTCTAAAGCAAAGTTGAAAAGCAATGGCGACAGAGCATCTCCTTGTTTCAAGCCATTCTTAATAGGAAATGTGTCAGACAGATATTTGCCTACCCGAACTTTGCTATAGGTTTCACTTAGACACATTTTTATTAACCGTACTAGTTTCATGGGGATACCAAACTCAGTGAGAATATTATACAAGACCTCCCTCCTAATTGAATCATAGGCTTTCTTGAAGTCTATAAATAGCTGATGCACTGCCTCATTGTATTCCCATTTTTTCTCAAGTATTTGATGAATGCTGAATATATGATCAGTAGTTGACCTGTTACGTCGAAATCCATGCTAATGATCCCCAATAATTTCCTCTGCATATGGAGTTAACCTTGACAAAAGAATGTTGGATAGAATTTTGTACGTAGTTGACAAAAGTGATATGCCTCGATAATTACTACAGTGCACTACACTGTATAATAAAACATAGTGTTCCCCAAACAATGTCAATGTAAAAAAATGAAGGAAGTGATTGGCAGAACGTGTAGCATACATGAGAGCTTTCAGAAATTACATGGTTTTTAATTGAGAGAAACTGAATGGAAGAGAAGTAGTACACATCCATCATTCACAGTTCAACTGAAGAGATTACTTAGGAGGCCTAGACATGGATAGAAGATATTAACATCATCTTACATAAGGTGTGATGTTGCTGATGGAATTGATCCGGCTCAGGATGCTTGTAAACCCAGAATGAATATTCATTCCCTGTGTAATATCTTAAGTTTCTTTAATTTTTGGGCAACTGCTTGCATTACAAGAAGGCAGTGCTTTGGGCTGGATGACCAAGGGATCATCCATCAGTTTCTGACAGGGAAAAGGTTTCTCTCATCTTCAAAGTATCCAGACAACCTCTGAGGCCAGCCCAGTCTCCTATGCAGTCTTTACTCAGGGTGAAATGGCTGGACCAGGGAGCAGACCACTTATCTCTGTCTAGTGCCAGGGTTAAGACTGTGTGGAGCTGTATGTGCTGTACCTCCTTACCCCTCCATACCCTCACTGTGTGCTGCATCATGAAGCATGGAGACAGCTTTGCCTTATATGAAATGTTTTCATGTTAATGATTTGGGTTGCTCAAAGCACAAACTGTTGTGTGAACAGTAGGAGGTGGATTACTAGTTAAAACAACGTATTTGTTCGCAGGCAACAGTGACACATTTGCTGTTTCTGGTGATAAAGAATGACTGTGGCTGTTGTCTGTGCACACTGTCATCTGGGACCTCCGTGATTTCAGATTGAACTTGTATTTGTGGTACAATTTTTGTTGTTGTGTGTGTACTGTGAAGAAAATGTCACTATCAGAAAGGAATAGTGTTATTCATGTAATCACAGTTATGGCATATGAATTTTATGCATTTCATGTGGTGACAGTCGTGTATAATGGAGACAGGTCCTTTCTAATTCGAGACCATTCTGCATTTAAGTAGTTTTGAGTGTGTGATTTTCCTTGTGATATAATTTTAGTAGAACTTTGGAATTCATCGTATGTTCTAGTTTTTGTGCAGGGAGTGCCACGTGACGTTTGAGTCACCCTGATGCATTAGTAAACTGTCCTTCATTACTGACGTATTTCAACCAAACTTGCGCTGATTGTAGTGTGTGTGTAGGGAGTAACACGTCTGACCTTTGAGTCGCCCCGATGTAATGGTAGTCGAGACAGGGATGAAAAACTTTTTCGGCTACAAGAATAAAGTGCCCTTCATTACTGCTCAGTTTTGACCAAACTTGCGCTGGTTCTCTTGGATATGCAGGGCGTGTAACTTATGACATTTTACTCGCCCCGACGCAATGTTAGTCGAGATAGGGACAAATAATTCTTTCGGTCACGAGAGTAAAGTGCTCTTCGTTACTGACCAATTTTGGCGTAACTTCCACTGGCTGTAACTCGCCTCTAAGAAGTGCCATGCATGAAACTTCAGGCGCCCCGATGCAGTGCTTTTCCAGATAGGGACGAAAATCTCTTTCAGCGACAAGAGTAAAGTGCCCTTCGTTACCGAACGTGTTCCACGAAACTTGTGCTGGGTGTAGTGACTGTGAAGCGAGTATCAAATATGACGTTTGAGTCATCCCGATGGAATACTAGTCGAGAGAGCGACGATAAACCTTCTCGGCCAAAAGAGTAAAGTGCCCTTCATTAATGACCGATTTCGACCAATCTTGCGCTAGTTGAAGTGCGTGTTCACGGAGTGCCACATGTGACGTGTGAGTGGCCTGATGCAATGGTAATCGATACAGTGACGAAAACCCATTTCTGCCACTAGAGTTAAGTGCCCTTCCTTACCGACCGATTTCGACCAAACTTCCGCTAGGTGTAGTGCGTATGTAGGGAGTGCCACGTATGAAGTGTCAGTCGCCCCGATGTAATGATAGTCGAGACAGTGACTAAACACTCTTTCGGACCCAATTTAAAGTGTTCTTCGTTTTTAGCCGATTTCGACCAATGTTGCGCTAGTTGTAGAGCGTGTGTAGGGAGTCCCATGTATGACGTGTGAGTGGCCCTGTGCAAGGGTAGTCGATACGCTGACGAAAAACCGTACCAGCCACAAGAGTAAAGTGCCTTTCGTTACTGATTGATTTCGACGAAACTTGCACTTGTTTTTGCGCGAGTGTACGGAGTGCCACGTACGACGTGTGAGTCGCCCCGATGAAATGATAGTCGAGACAGGGTCGAGAACCTGTTTCGCCCACAAGAGTAAGGTGCCCTTCATTAAGGACTGATTTCGACCAAATTTGCGCTAGGAGTAGTGCGTGTGTAGGGAGTGGTACGTATGACGTGTGTGTCGGCCTGATGGAATGGTAGTCAGTGCAGTGACGAAAACCCGCTTCCTCAGCAATAGTAAGGAGCCCTTCGTCTGACCAACTTCAACCTAACTTGCACTGCTTGTAGCGAATGCGAAGCGAGTTCCATGTGGTATTACTCAGTGACCCAACTGCAAGCCTAGGGGTGATAGGGACGAATAACTGTTTCGACGTCAAGAGTGAAGTGCCCTTCATTACAGACCGACTTCAACCTTCCTTTCACTGTTTGTAGCACATGCGCAGGGAGTACCATATTTTATTACTCAGTGTTCCCACTGCAATCGTAGGGGAGATACGGACGAAGAACTGTTTCGACCTCATGAGTAAAATGCCCTTCATTACTGACCGACTTGAACCTAACTTGCACTGTTTGTAGCACATGCGCAGGTAGTTCCATGTGGTGTTACTGAATGACCCCATTGTAATCCTAGGGGAGGTACGGACGAAAAACTGTTTCGGCGTCTAGAGTAAAGTGCCCTTCATTACTGACCGACTTCAATCTAACGTGCACTGCTTGTAGCGCATGCCAAGGTAGTACTGTACGGCGTTACTCGCCCCACTGCAATACTGAGGGAGACACGGACGAAAAGCTCCTCAGGCGTCATGAGTATAGTGTCCTTAATTACTGACCGACTTCAACCTAATCTGCGCTGCTTGTAGCGCATGCGCAGGTATGTGGTATTGCTCAGTGCTCCCACTGGAAAATGTTAGGTGTGAGTGCACATGTGCCTGTGTAGGCTGTATACTGTATTTACTTGGATATCGAAAAATATGATGTGATGCATGGCACTCAGCTTTGTGGTTATTGTGGTCCCTGCGAAAATGGATGCCATTATCTTTGTAATGTATAAAGAAAGCAGTGATATTGTGGCATAGACATTAACTAACTAACTAACTAACTAACTCCATGGAGCAGAGGCCTTCTTGAGAAGCTAACAGTTTATCAGCTAGTCAAGAAATTCCCCGCATTTTATGGAACCCGAAGGTTCATTACCGCATTCACAAGAGCCCGCCACCTGTCCCTATCCTGAGCCAGATCAATCCAGTTCATGTCCTCCCATCCCACTTCCCGAATGTCCATCTTAATATTATCCTCCCATCTACGCCTGGGTCTCCCAAGTGGTCGCCTTCCCTC
>BLKM01000338.1:511068-626729 GCA_013340265.1 Coptotermes formosanus | reverse complement strand
CCCCCCCCCCCCCCCCCCCAAGGCATACGCACAGAAGGTGTAAGGGTAGTAATAAAACTGAGACTTTGTATGATTCAGTTAATATAAATATCCATCACATATTACATTGTGGGTTCAATAAATGTGAAATTTTCCTACCCAAGCACTATAACATAACAACCCACAGTCGACTGACTACCCACGATGTAGCAGTTTACTGTATTTATCCGAATGTAATACGACTTCCTCTGAAAACTTTAAAATTTATACATTACATATATTGATTTATACCTCAGTATTAGAAATTGCTACATCTGCATTCCACCAAGAGTTTGTATAAGTCACAAAGATCATTATTTCATGCACCAACAAACATGTCACCTCTCCCCTCCAGCAGTACAGCACGAGTTCACATTTTTAGGGTTAACACCAGTCAGCACCACATAAACAAAACACGTCAAAACAATGCTTAGTATTTGATGACACACGTAACTTTTTCAAAGAAGGGGCATTCTCTGAGCATGACCCTGTATTACAAAACTAAGGAATGGTTGTATCAGCAGAGCATTCCTGGCCTATTTTACGGTACTACACCATACACAGAGAACCTGTCAGGACAGTGAGACGCCTTACCTGGGCCTGCTCCTGCGCCCTCCGAAGTGCATCCTGAGTATTGTTTACTTGTGTGGTCATTGGCTGGCCGACCACAGTCGGAGTTAGCACAACAGGTGGAGGTATTACTGTTACTGGCTGACCTGGAATTGAAACATGCTAATGATACATTTGTTCCGCAACCACTCTGCTCATTAGCAAACCAACATGATTATTAAAATACATGTATAAACACAAATGGTATTCCAGTCTTGTTATGCTTGGCACATTCCTTCAGTTCTAAGAGCCAAAATTTAGCTCTATACATGTACATATCAATGCTGGCAAACGCTTTTCTGTTTGGGATCTGGTGATTGGGAAATGTGCCAAAATTCAATCCCATAAGCATGGCCAAACATGATGTCATCACCCATCTCAGGAAATGAGCTCTTTTGCACAGAACAAATGTACTCACATAGCAACACTGTCACAACAAATTGGACACTGAAGAACACCATGCTTATGCAAGAACATGTGGGTATTTTCACAGTTGAAGCCTTGCAATGTGGGTACAGCTACTGCACTTATTCATTGTTTCTCTTTTCAAATAAACCTCAACTCAAAAATGAAGCCTCTGGGAACCCATGTTCATACACTACACTGGTGCTGTGTGTACAGGAGCATCCTATATACATAGTTCTTGTTTTATGTGATTTCATTTTGCGTGACTTCGCTTTAACGCTACTTGAAAATTTACACCACTTTTGGAATTTATGCGATAATTTTTGGATTAACGCGATTTGGTATAGACGATCTATGGACATGCTCATCTTCTGTAGAAGGCTGGCAGGAAGTGACGTCACTGTCATTCCATCAGTTGATTACGTCGGTGATACAACCATGTGGCTCATTTAGTTTCAACAGCACTGGCTTTTCTTACCAATATGAGTGAGAAACATAGATCTGCATCACCTAGTGCAATCCAAGTGAAAAACTGGCAAAACAATCGGTACTGAAGAGAAATTGCATGTCATACGCCAACTTGAAAAAGGTGAACGAATTGTTGATATATGCCATAATATTAGACTCACTCGTAGTAGCGTACATACAATTCATGATAATGCTGATAGAACTAAAGGCAGTGCTAAGTCAGGGACTAAAGTGATTTTGTGTAGCAAGACTACCATAGTCCTGTCCAAATGAACCACACGAAAAGCTATGGATTTAAGTCTCTGATATTTTTATTGCATCAGAAATAAATATACTGCACAAATGTATGTACACTACCTACAAATGTATATATACTGCATATACAGTACATATATACTCTACAAGTCTGTATGTCCACTAGTAGTATACTCATACGCTACATAGGAGGAGGTTGTCAGTCCCCCAACCCCCAGGAAATACACTGTTTTAAATGATAATTTTGTTTGATTTGTGCGTTTTTCACAAATGTAATCCTGGTGTAAAACAAGAACTACCTGTATATGAATAACAGAGAACAAAAGATCACTCAACCATGAATCTTGTTGCGCAGCATCCCATTGTTTTCTCATATGAAACCATGAGTGCTGTTGTTCACTCAGTTAACACAATCTTATTGGTAAACAAATTTCTTTATGTTTACCAAGAAAATTGTGTCAACAGAGCAAAAAGCAATTTTGGTTTCACATTCAAATATTATTACCTGTATGTTCGCTTTACCATTGTTCGCAAGTATCAAATCTGTCATACAGTATTTACCATTTCATACAAAACACTGTAAGTACAAATAAATACATTTGTTAATATTACTTCCAAAGCTCTTTGACTGTGGCTTTGTTCACAAAGAACGAACACAGAGTTGCCAATTTTCATACTGTGAACACACCTCCAATTGTTGTGGTAACTGGAGAACTCATCGCTGGAGCACGGAACTGTGGAATTGCCAGCCCAGGAGGCGGAATGATTGCAGTGCCAGGCACAGATGAAGGAAGAAGGCTGGAATGGGCATGTGTTGTTGACATCCCTACAGGAGCTGCTGCCTGCAAACCTGACACTGCCTGCATTGACTGTAGAGGCATTGTGGGCATCACAGATGGAATTGCTGGTATGCTGGGGAGAAGTGACGGTGTTGCAACAGGTGATCCTAATTTTGACAATCCTGGTGGGGAGGAAGAAAAAAGTAATTTTACTACACTGTAAACCTAATGTGTGAATGCTGGTAGATTATTTCTTACTCTGTCAGGATGAGAAATAATTTGGTTTAACGTGTGCCTAATTCAAGACACTCCTCCAACCCCCCCCCCCCCCCAAATCTGGGTGTTGGTTACTAGAATTAACTGAATGCTCAACTACACTGGTTATGTCAAATCTACCCCAAATTCACCAGACGAAGTGTTGCCACATCCACCAGCCAGTCCACACAATGAAGTGATACCACAACAATCACATATTCTGACTGTAAGACGTTGCAATCCATATCTTGAATCTGAATGTTCCATATTTACTCATAGAATAACCCCCACCACACGAAGCACACATTGTCTTTGGAAGGAAAACAAACACATATTTCAAAAGGGAATTCATTTTGAAATACACCCACTTCAAGTGCTGTACCTTCACTTGCCCAGATGTCCCACCTTCTGGCAAATTTCTCCTCTCTTCCCTTTTTTATTTTTATTTTTGTGTTTTTTGTGCTTCTGTAGCTGTGTGTGCCCATTTTGAGAGAAGTCCAACATGCAAGTTACAAAGAAGCCAAACTTATCATAAAAGCAAAACAGCCACATAAAATACTGAACAATCACTACAAACAACTGCCTGTATCCAGGTAGTCCCAGAACGAGCCACCAAACTCATCAATGATGAATATACTTGCAGAAATGGGCAGCTAAAAAGGACTGTATCAGTGTCTGCAATAACAGGACAGCTTTGATAACTGGAAAGGCAAAACCCTTGTACTGACAATGTTGGAGGTGGACCCAGAAAAAAGACGTGTCTACTGCATCATTCACCATAAAGCCATTGCTGGAACAATTTCCTGCCATTCTCCAGAATTTGTTCAACGAACATGTAAAAATCACCGACACACCTCAATTCAGAACTTTTTCAGGCTTGTGCGAGAAATGCTTTCAAATACTTCTCTCTCCTGTTTCATATGCAAGTATGACAGTCATCATGCAGTGGAAAGCTACTATGTAACACTGCTAAACTCTGTGAACATGTGCAAGTGATTTTACCCGTTCAGGAGCACAAGTACAAAAACATATATAATGCTGATGAGCGGGTAGCTGGACTGGCATACTTGTCACATATTTCTGATCACTTAAAAGAAGTGAACACCAAAATTCAGGGCACAATCAAAAATATCCTGAGTAGCATGGACAAACCCCTAGTATCCTGACGTTGTGACTACAACTTGCTGCCAATGATCCACTACGATCCCCCAAACTGTTTGTATGCCGATGCAGACAAGACATGGTTTGGGATAATTAAACAACATTAAATTGCCTCAGTATAAGTTTCCACCAGACTATTTTGAAAGCAGTGTCAATGATTTGAAAGGGGTTCCTAATTAATACTGTTTTCTACAAGCCCAAGCAGTAGTAACTGATTTCAAGGCATACAGAGCAAAATGAGATTTCATGAGCTTTCACTGAACAAATTTTGGCTGGATGTAAAAGAATTCCATAAAAGTTATTAGGATCCTGCTACCACTTACAACACTGATGGAAATAAAAACCTCGGAACAAGAGAAACTCAGTGGTGGATGAAAAATGGAGAATGCATGCTCTACTGTTTCCCCAACATCAGTATCCCCTGCTTAAACAAGCACACACAAATACCATACTGAACCAGCAGGAAAATGTATTGAATGGTTCAGCTTATATAAAATGTGCTCCCCAAAATTTATAGGTGAAATACATTACCAGTAACCGCCCTTTCCCAATGCTTTTAGGCTGTGACAACTATCACAAGGCTTCACTACCCCCCCCCCCCCCCCACACACACACACATGCCTACACATGCATATTCAGTGGCAGTTTTATTCCACATTCAGTTTTCATGCACTACCACGCTTACAGTAACATAGGGCCTGGATTTATATGTTGAATCTGCATGCTTGTGGATACTTATTGCATTATACCCTCTTTCCACAGGGCAAAATTCTGTCGTGAGCAATCAGGTGTTTTGGACAAACTAGGGAACAGAACACTGCTCATCACTTTAACTGAACGTGGACCAATATAATACATGTAAATATTCATCTACTGAAGAATTTCAACGCTGCTGTGTTTAAAAAACTGCATTAATTTCCATGTTAAAAAAAGCAAGGAAAGGGACCAAATGATACATAAAACAAAAAACTACACAAATCTTGAATATGGTTTATCTGCTTTCCACTTAAATAAGAATCAGTGGTCCAGTAAGCAAGGCATTATCACATAAATATACACTTACCTAGAGCAACGGCATTGCTTGCTACTGCATCCATTGCCTGAATCTTGGCAGTGGCGGCAGCAGCAGCGACAGCAGCAGCTGTGGGCATCATACTGGCTGCACTTGCTGGCCCCTGAAAAAATACAATCACATTTTTCACCTACAAAATGAAACATATTGCTTACTTTTATCTATCTTACAAAGTACAGTCCTGCATCCAAGATATTAAAAGGGCAACAAAGCCCTCCAAGGGGCATGGTGGTGGGGGCAGCAGCAGCAATGATAATGATCCACGACATGACGTCCATTTGAAATAGGCAGAATGGCAGGGGTGGACTGAAGATGGGATCCCCGAAGTATACGATTCAGTCATGTCAAACATCTGCATACAATTACAGTGCGGCTGTTGTTTATGTGGTCTTGCCTTGCAAAATTTTGAAATACTGTGAAATCTTACTATACGCACAAAAATTAAAATAACGTGCTGCATGTCCACCCAGGGTTAAAAAGACTTAAAACTGATGACCACTCAAGGAACCAAAAGACTGCACTGAAGTCATATTTTCCCCAATATATGGGTAATTAGGTCTTAACTTGCACAAATCTTTATGCACGCACTCCAGGAATGCAACTCACACATAAATCACGACCATACACTGTAATGAGAACTTTCTTACTGAAAGCGGCAAATCTACAAGCCACTGTCTCCAAAGGCTGAAGCGGTCGGATCTGGGTTGAACAGCAGATAGCATTAGTGAACAATTTTCAACTTCTTTTTCCGACAACATGGATAAACTTGGCCATTTTTTTTTACTAAATCAGATACGCTGACAACGAAACTGACAAGCAGGTCGCAGCTGTGGGTTGGACAGCCTGTGCAGCCTCTGCCAGCAACACCACAGGATGTAACACAAACAATTACTTTGACAGAATACCACATTTGCCACTAATGACAGACATAATTAAATCATGTAAGGACAAAAAAATATGAACAATTTCATTATTTTTTCTAATATCATTTGCCACCAATAATCACATATCTGCCATTTCCAAAATGAAAAATGAGGTATTTCAATACAATACGCAAGAAATTTGTAAGAAAAGCACAACCTTGCTGGATGTTACTAATATTTCCACTATTAAATCCAAATTTGCACTTATTTAGTGTACAGGTACACAAACTGCAGCACCTGGTAATAAAGTTGCTTACAAACTGCAAATTTATCCTCATAATCAAGTGGCCAGAGTAAACTCTTTGCTATACTGTAAAGCAGTTTCTAGTACAACATGAACTTACACGAGTTTCATCTGCTGAATTTACAATACATATTCAATACCATCATGCTCCACCTCCCCATATATACATTCTGACACACCTGTGAATTGAACGTGTAGCTTGAATCAGTCCAACTGCACTGTCTCTCACATGGTTGCAGCATGCAAATGTGGCACAGTAACACATATTATGTTTCCATGTTCTGACGGTCCACCAGACCCTTCACATGCCCTTACACATGCTGGAGATCAGGCAAGATGATTTTGTGGACCACTGTGATCGATCTACAGCCCAATGAAGTCGCGACCAGATACATTTTCACAGACATGTCAAGATGTGTACTGAGACTAAAGGGTTCTACAACTTCCACATTTCACTAACTGCAAAATTTCAAATGTCATTCCACAATCATATTTACACCCACACGTGCAGTACCTCACAGATTACCTCAATTCATACATGACAGCTGTGTGCAGTCTTATGTGTGGGTATGTGAAAGGAAAATTGCATGCTTGAACTGGCACTTGGAATACTGTTGCCAACCTCAATATCATTAAGATGGGTACCAGTGAACAACTTACCACAAATAAGCTGTACAGTGCAATTTTTATATTTTCCAGGAAAGTGTCTGCAGTTTGCGCCAATACAGTACTCAAAACTACAGATTTTGTGAGATTTCCTGATAATTATTAAACACAGTCAAGTGTTACAAGATACTTGTGAAAACAACACACATTACAACCTGCTCATATTACAGAACAGTGATGACTGACTTCCGACAACCACACGAAATACAGTCACAGCTGCTGCCACACGGAGATGATGAGTACCAGACTGACCTTCAGATCTACAGAAAACACTTGTCGCAAATCAAATCATCAAAATGAACTTTACCCACAGGAATAATCTTCAACAAACTGCCACAAAAATAAAGGTGTTTAAGTACCTTGGGCTGCCTCACCTGCAGTGCATTGGGAGGGGTGATTGCCCTCCCTACTCTCAGGTACTGGCCTCCAAGATCAAAAAGGTTCATTGAGGCGATGGCTTCTAATGCAGCCTGCTGTGTCTCATATTCTATGAAACCATAGCCTTTGTGTCTACTCGGAGTGCTGCCTGGAGCCAGTTTGCAGTACTTGATTGGACCAAATGCTTCAAAAACACTGTGGAATACAAATTCTGTAATGTTAACACCATACTGGCAAAACTGGAGGGAACATGCATGAATTATAGCAGTAACAGTGATTACTTTGTTGATACATATTTGGAATGGAATTTCTGAAACACTGAACACTTGTGGTTCATAAATGTGAATTCTCTGCCATCTTCCAACTTCAAATTACTATTTAGTTTTGTTGCAGTATGTGAGTATGTAAATAATAATCACCTTTTGATGTCTTCTTCAGTTAGATCCGGATGTATTGATGCCACATAAATCCGGTTGTAATGTTTCGCTTCTTCAGTAATCTCATCAATAACAGATTGCGCCTGGGGCATGTTGCTGGGGCGTCCCACCTGCAGTAGGACACCGACAATTAAACTGTTAAGACATGGGTCGGTACGCCTCCGAGATTTCATCACGGAGACTACCAATTTTATATAGCAAGACTTAATTTAATCAGCATGGGCTGAGTTAACTCAAATGGTACATCATTCATTGCCACAGGCACCATGGTTCCACAGCCAAAGCCGACACGCCTCGCAACGACCCCGACACACGCAAGGAAACCTGTGAGTAGATAAAGCTGAAAAGAAATGTTTTACTAAGGCAGTAAACAATTCAACAAATGAATGTAAGACAACTAAAATGATAAGATAGCTCCACCATATATCAGTAATAGAAATGTTTCCTACAAGGCCGAACGTTTGAATGCAAATGTATTTTAAAATTTCACTACAGTCATATCTCCTCAGGGAATTACTGATAATAAAATGAAGTACTTTCGAAAATATCTGAACTGCCTTTATATTTTACCCCAAAACATGTCAAGTTGTTTCCAAGGAATATCATCAAATACCGGTTACTCCAAACATCAATGCTGAACTCAACAAACATTACCTTTGAACAGGGTTTGGTCTGCAGCTTGAACTTTAACCATGAGAACTGCATGACCTGTTTTGAGGTAACTGTACTGTCCATAATGTATGCTCTTCAATGCACACATTGCATTGGCAGCATGTTACTTGAAGCAATGAGTGGTGGAAGTTACCGTGTGGGTGCTCTTCTCTTATACTCACGGTCATCCCTCGCAGTTGGTGTTTCTCAGCCCCTGCCCCTGGCTCCCCCAACGATTATCATCACGAGTCTCTGAGACACACAGCCCCTGCTTCTTTCTGCTCACGCCACGATATTCTAAGGTACGAGACTTTGCGAAAGAAGGAATGTATTTGGGGCCAACTTAATCATGTTGAACGACATAAAATAAACAATTATGCACTACCATTAAAGAGTGTTTCAGTATACATAGAAAAGCTATCATGGAACAGTTGCATTTATTATGAATATCTGCCGAAAAATGATTCTGTCACACATGAATCCTGAGCAATTTATAAACAAAATACGCTGAGTACTATATGCAAGATGAGAAGTGGTAAAAATTTAAATATTCTGAAACAAATTCAAGAAATTACCATCTCAACTGTATGGTAACAATCTCCATAATAATCCAACAACAACAACAACAACAACAACAATAATAATAATAATAATAATAATAATAATGAGCTGAGAGTAACAGTGTAGCACTTTTTATCCAGCAAGGATATTTCTTGCATTTTGAAAGCATGCCACACAATCTCTTTTACTTCCTACAGCTTGCCCCTTACTTCATACTTCGTTTATTGATTCAAGTAATTTTTTCTGTAATACATGTGCTAAAATTTAAATACCCACCCCACACGGTGAATGTTAACCACCATGGAACTGTATTATGACCCCTTAAATGAGATTCCACAGATGAAATGAAGGAATTCTGTTTACAACTCAGTTACATTTAACAAAGGAATTTTGTTTGCATCTCAGTAAAATTTAATGCAACAATTACAGATAATGCAACAATGGTCCATTCCATAGCTTACCTATCTCAGAAGCAACATGGAATCCAATTCATTTAACATATATCAATTCACGTACAGTTTACACATGAATATTAGCATTATGCTGCTGGAATTACATGCCACAAGAGCAATTTTTAATCCCAACCCCTAATGTGTGAGGAAGTTCGTACTTTATTTCATTTTTAATCCCAAGTATCAGAGGTTTATTGGTTACTTACTGCCATTATATGAAACGAAGACACTTGTTAGCAAGAAATAAGACGACGGAATAATAAAGCACTCCGACATGATGAAGATAAAAGAGGCGGAAGTAGTCACAATCTACTTTAAGATATTATTTACCGGGAAAGGAACACAAAATTCAACTACCTTTTTTGCCCAGTAACAAAAAAAGTGATATGTGAAGGCAATTGCTCACTATGATGGGGAAGTAACACCCTTCCTCCTACTTGTGAGATAATTCCACTTGTTTCCACAACAGAAGCAAAGACAAAGTCTTCCATGTTGCATTCCATGCTGTGAATTGTGTGATGTGCAGTGTTAACGTAACTCAGCAGACCCTCAATTCTCCAGTGCAATACCAATGTTGTAAAACAGTTTACTATGACTTGCTGATGTACTGAACAGAACTTAGTCTCAATATATTCGCCAAGCTACAAAATTCTAATCAGCTTTGAAGCAGACCTCAAAAGGGTCTCTGCTCTTCTGGCAAGTTATGAATCTCAAAACAGTATAAAATTCTGCAACTTTTGCTGCTATACATACAGCAGCAGAACTGTACAGCAGGGTCTTGTAAACAAACTGATTATGTTTTTTTCCCTTCATAATGACAATTACCATGCACCCTTGTGAGGCAACATTTCACAACAGACCCAACATTTAATATGGCACAATGTTACTTCTATATAAAAGGATCTTTTTCCCCTCTTTGCAATTCAAGATGCAGCCAGTGGAAAATAGTAACACTGCATACAAATCCCCCCCCCCCCCCCCAAACTACACAATCACATAACATCCTGAACACTTTCCCTGTCCACTGGGTACACTTAGTATATTACAAACTGTGAAACAGAACGGGCTTACAAATTTCTCTAAGAACTGTAATTACTGTATACCACATTAACATCTTCTGCTCATTTCCCTGTGAACAATTTGAATAGGTGTTTCTGGAAAATTTTCATAAAAACTGTCTTAAGGGAAGAAAATATTACTGTGCAAGGTCCTACATTTGCTAAAAATTAGAACCAGCAAGTCACCACAAGCATTCTCAACAACAACCGATGGTACAAGCATGGAGAACTGAAGTTCAGCTGTTAACAACAGCGCGAATAAGGAACTTCTACCTTGATGTTTCTTCCCCCGATCATCACGCCGTTCATCTGTTCTAGTGAGAGCTGGGCAGCCTCTGGAATCTCATACTCTACGAAGGCAAATCCTTTATGTTTCTGCATTACTGGGTCCCAAGACATGTTGATTGATTTGATCGGACCAAATGGCAGAAACGCTTGCCTGATTGTGTCTTCCTTCAGTTCAAAGCTTATGCTCCCAACGTAAACCCTGCCAAAGATTTTCACCAAAAAATATTGTACCAAATCTCTACACTTCGAAGGGTAAACATTAAAGTATGTCACCTGCCAAGTACAGGTTTCATAAACAAGAATTTTTCAGAATAATAGAAAAGACACAAAACTAGGTGACCAAGAAATTAATGGGCTTCCATGCCTTTATTTCACAAAGCATACTCATTTCTGATCCTTGAAAACCGTCTTCAGGCAGAGCCTCATATTTCTGGTCTTTCAGTTTTATATTGACATTACGTCTCTGCTCCACTTAATTCTGAACAACAGTGGTCTACTACGTAAAACCAGGAGGTAAGACAATCTCTCTTTTTTGCAATCTTAAGCTGGGGACACACAAGCGCACACATCCACCAAATTCTGAAGTCAGATTTGAGGTTCTTACAAGATTGTTATTGAAGATTTAAGTCTTCTGGGATACTACACTGTGTCAATGGATAAATGGTACTTACCCAATGGAGTGTAATAGCCCACAACACTCAGTCTTCAAAAATTTCCAGATTTGCGACTAAGGAAATAAGCCACACAAGGTAACAAAAGAAGCAACCTGTGTCATACGTCTGAACTTTAGAACTAGCAAATTACGTGATGTTAAGTTTTCTTTTGCAATCCACATAACCCACTATTAAATCTCAACTGTATATGGCAGAGTGTAAGTGAAGGTAATGTGTGTGGCACCTCTCATAATGTCCACAACACACTAAATTGTGTGTCAAGACCATGATACAGGTAAATATAACAAAGACAATATTTGATTCAAAGCTGTACACGAGTATTAAAAAACTTGTCGCCCTACAGTATCGTGCGCCTGAAGGAACACCTTCCACTTGCCTCAAATATACACTCACATCAAGGGCGTACCATAAACGAAAACAAAACTTCTATTGCGAATCACTTGTTTCATGAATAACTACTCAACTTCACCCTAGAACAGGCCATGAAGGCCCAGAAGTGGGGATGGGTAGAGGTATAGCTCTACTCTTTCTTTTACCTTGGCGCTAGATGGCCAGTACCTATTGTACAGGAGGCTGGACAGGCCCCGAGGGCCGGCCAGAATGGATGCAGAATATCACCCCACCCCCGCCCCCTACCAGGATTCCAATTCTGGACCATCCACGCCGTAGCACGTCACTATACTGACTATGCTATCCTGGCCCACGAATAAATACTAAAACACATTACAAAAGCACAGCCCCCACATTAACAATGGGACTAGTGTGACGACAGTGGTAGGCCGCGTTCTGACTTCTTTAAATGTGGAGACAGAACCACCACCACAGCCACTGCACAGGAGACGTGACGGATCCCGCAGCTTTTCTGGACCAACCATTTCAACAACCATAACCACTTCCCACACCACAACCCACTGCTTTAGTAGCATTATGGCTAGTTTTCAGGCAGTTTAGCCATCTACAGGTACTCAAGGACTTTGAAAACAAATGCAGCTTTTTATATCAAGTTGTTTCTCAGAGGTACAGCTACTTACTGCAAACTACAGAATTTAACATTGTGGATTCTATTTGCAGTCAGATCTTATCAGCATTTTACCATATTGAATGGGAGTCATGACCAAGTAATGCTTGGTGCTCAACCATCCAATCTATAACCCCTGTTTCATCACTCTGCAATTAAGATAGAACCTCTTTTGCATCATACTACAAATATTTTAACTGAAGCAAAGTCCTTCTTGAGAGGCTACCAGCGCCTCAGTTGGCCAGGACATTTCCCATATGGAGCCCCATGCTCATCATCATGTTTGCAACAGCCCACCATTTAACCCCATCATTATCCAGCTGAATCCAGTCCACACCCTCCGAGCCTTTGTTTAAAATCAACACCAATGTTAACTTCCCATCTATTCCTAGGTTTTCCAAGTGGCCTCATTCCTTCAGGTATCTCCACCAAAACCCTGTACACATTTTTCCTCTCCTCCATACATTGCACATGTCATACCAATCTCAAGCCTCGTTGTCACCCTAATAATAACTGGTAACAGGTACAAATCAATAAGCTCCTCATTGTGCTATTTTCTCTAGCCTCCTCTTACTTCCTCCCTCTTAGTTTAAGTACCTTCCTCAGTACCCTGTTCTCAAACATCATAGCCTATGTTCCTCCCTGAAAGTAAGAGACCGGGTTTCACACCAATATAAACCAGGCAAAATTACAGTTCTGTAAAGTTTAACATTTAGGTTTTTACATAGCAAATGACAGAAGATCCCAAACTGAATGGCACAAAGCACTCACCAATTTTAATCTGCTCTTTGATTTCTTCAAGCAAGTAATTTTGGTTTGTGTCATTCCAGAATGGATCTCAAAAATGTACCTTCTACATTCGGACTGAAAAGTTCTGCTGGAATTTGCTTATAAACTGGTGATTTATGTCTTCGTATGCAGCTAGGTGCCACTAAAATTAAAGATACAGCTTCCACCACCCATTGCCAACCTCCCCACCTCCCCCAGAAAAAAAATTAAAGAAAGAACAGAACACCCTGACTGCTATTAGGCTGTGTTTAAAAGAGATGCTTTATACTTTTAACACAGTTACATATTACAACAAAACTTTGAAACATATATTAAATAGTGATTGTGTGTGAAAATTTTCTTTCAGTGTGTGCAATAACAGTCAAGAGTAAGGTCTTAATATTATTTATTCATTCAGTATATAGTTTCTATTTCTGTCTATTCAGCACAAACATCCACCAACACCAAACAGTTCTGTGCCAGTTTTATATTCATTTACTAGAAGAGAAAAGTTTATTGTAGTCTGTACTTATCTACACGTCAAAAGATTTTGGCCTTGATATGTTTACTGCACTAAAGGTACATGGACACATTTAAGATACATTTATCAACAACTTACTTCAAATAAACACCTTTAGTCTATTTAGAAAATACTAACAAACACCAGCATTCACAAACTGAAAATCGCCAGCTAATGAGCGACAACATGCAACAGCTGTTGTGTGGTGCGTCTTTCCCAACTTGTTTATATCTCACTTCAGGTTTTAACACTGTCATTGACAGCGAGTCCCTTTACATTTATTTCTGACAAACACTGATCAGTATATACCCAAATGCAAAAGCAATTTTCTCTGAATATGACACAGTTTGCTTCTGTATATTTCTTCTTAAATTCTATACTGAAAAACTTGGGCTCATGTTATGAAGCATCTGAGAAGGACCAGAAAAAGAGACTCAGAAGTGCCACAAATATAAATCTTCACCTGTATATGGTCCAGAACTAAAATATTTAGTGACCACATTTTGTCAGTTTCTAAGTCTTAGAGTATGTTACCTCTAATCCAGGAGACTCAGAGTCCAAACCATGCACAACTACCCTACAACAATGCAACACAAACCTTTATATTAAGAGTTACTGAAGTTGTCTGCTACTGTTAGAATCCGACTAAAATAAAAATTGTGAATGTTACATCTTCAAATCAATAAAAGAAAACTTATCAGATTTCCATGTTGCATAAAAATTTCTTAGTTCCAAACATGCAGTAGACAACATTTTGTATCGTACAAGAATTACTGTATCACAGGGGAGTGTGGGGAGGGAAAGTTCCTTCAAATTCTGCTATATGGGGATTCTACATATGAAAAGCTTTAATAACTAAAGACACTAATGGGAGTACTAAGCTGCTGATGACAGATGTTATAATACGACAATAAAAAAATGGATCTGTTACATGCATAATCCATTCGCAGGAAGACAGTCAGAGCCAGTTCCATAAAATCTGCAAGTCCTAACATTCTACTTCATGAAAACAGATGGATCTGTGAATGACTTCCAGGTGTAAGATGACCACCTGTTCCCAATGTCATGCCTAAAACTATTACGTTTTCCCAGTTACTACCATGTTACTTCTTTGCAGCAGCACACTTTCATGTGCAGCAGAAATGGTTTTCATTACCACCCTGTGTGACACTAACCCTTTGGTCCCAAATGACTGATGCCATCACACAGTGTAATACACAGAAAGCCAAAGGACAACTAACATTGTCGCCCATAACGTGTCAATTATGGCACATTCTTGTACAGTACTCAGCTGATATATAGTGCTTTGACATATGCAGCTGTCTTCACTCAAGTGTGAAGGCAAGTTTGTTTACCAGAACAATCCCTCCCCACCCTCTTAAACCCACAAATTTAATTACCGTGCCACTGGGTTAAACTAGTTTTTCTATTCCCAGGAAGTCTTCTAAGCTAAATCTGGCTACCTCATACCATTCACAAAGCTCAGAAACTGTCAAAACATACTGGCCAAAACATGGAGAGAAAATGGATTCATCTATTCTAACTCCATGAAGATGTGAAAGTAGTCACATTTAAATGACTGAAATCAGAGCAGTAATTTTGTAAATATGTTACGATTCTTTTGAAATTTGGGTAAGGAGCCAATGGGAGTATGAATAAATGTTTCTCAGCATGCATAGTATCAGATAAATGGAAAGTACGGTCGAAGGCAACAAGGGCCCTAATCACAAACCAACATTTCTACTAGAATGAACACAGTAAATACAGCAAAGCTTTCAGCAACTTTAGTAACAACTGTTCACGAGACATTTGGAATTAGTGAACAAAAACAGACTGTACACATATGACCTAAAATGCTACCACAGCTGTCTCAATTTTCAGACGTGACATTACAAGTTGAATGACTTTGGCATTCCATCAATGTAAGTTATAATAACTACTACTATATGTCCGAATAAAAACAATGTTTATTATTTAACCCTTACATCGCCAAACCCAGCCTAACAGTATCTCCAAAGATTCTCAAGCCATGTTTCCCTCCAATAACTAGAGCACGATTCATGAATGTTGTATTTCTCCCTAAACCAAACCTAACAAAGAGATGTGACACCTACACTCCTTCTCAAAATCAGTATGACATTGCTGCCTACTGGCAATATGAACATGATGTTACAGGAACACTGCACCGACTATACTGGCTCTGGAAAATTTCACATCTGCCAGTGTAATTGGCAGGTGGCAACAGTGGGATTAAAGAAACAAATTTCCAACAAAAAAACCTAGTAAAGTGTATGTTACACAGTAAATAATACACCTAATAAATAAAATGTAACCACTCCTTGTCCTGGGAATACAGGTATATAATAAACCACACACAAAATGGGACTTCTGGCAATATCAACTAAGTACCACCAAGGCCTGTTCTGAATATATGAAACCTCATTTGGTGCATTAGCTAAGATTCAAGAAAAATGTGATACACAAGATTCAGAGTAAGTACACGATGTGAAAAATAAGCAGCAACTGCATAATAATATATTCAACCTTTGCATGTCACAATTTGCCACACGTGAGACCTGTTCATATTTTCAGGCAAAATTTCGTATCTGTTGTATTCTTTCCAACTGCACCTATCAAGTAATGCAAAACCCACTTCTACATTCAGGGAATGGCAGACCGTGTGAAATATACCTTCTACAACATGGAAGGCAATTGCAGAATACATCAGAAACAACCCGTAAGGTAGAATATATCATGCATGACACTTTTTGGGCTGATACAGTATCTCTACTCAACCATACTATCTACAGTAGGATATTACATAAAATCATTTTGCTGTGTGACACCCAGTTTAGTGCTTGTTTGCATCAATAGACGGGTCCTGGGCTGCCAGAGAAAAGTGTAGGTGGGGGTTCAGAATGAAAAATCAACCTTTCAAGGTATATGTAAAATATATTTCACAAATGACCTCTTGGATGCAAAGGCCTGATACAGGGTTAGCTTCACTAATTTTCAGCCAAGATTGATGTACTGAATGCTATTCAGCTTGTTTCAAGTACTGCATTCTAAGCACAATGAAATTAAATACTTTCATGACTATGAATCTGAACAGACCTTTGATAACTACCCGATACTCCTCCAACCATCCAACACAAACAGGCCACAACATAAAGCAAAGAGTATAGTGTCAAGTATAAAATCAGGATTTATATGACTGAGAACGTAAATAAAATAAAGCATGTACTTGTACCACAACTGAACTTTTGTCCCTTCACGCGCAATAACTGGCGGAAGTTATTCTTAAATATCTGTATTCAGTACTAACCTATATTATCTACATCAGAACTACAGACAGCAAAGAATGTAAGAGCCCAGACAACTGGAATGATACACAGCGAGCATCTGAAACATCTGGCAAGTACGCATGTACACGTACATACATCTGATGTGGATATGACACATACACTTTAAAGTGCTGGCTGGACAATGCACTTCCCCTCTTATTAGTCTATGAGACTAATTTCACAAAGAGCCAACTGTAATATAAAGACGCACTGAGAAGTTGTGGAGAAGTAATTGCTTAAAAAATCTGTAATACAACATCTTTGTTTGTCTGAGACGTTACACCACATAACATAACACACAAACAAAGGTATCATTTACACCATGGTGGAGACCTGAAATCACCAAGTCTGTGATACCACCATTAAAACTTGGAATCCCACAATGAAGCCACTGGTTAAAGTGACAAAGGGTTGGCAGTTAATTTAACTATGTTTACTGAAACAGTAATAAGTAAGCATGTGTCCAAGAGATGCCAAGAACTTTCAATCAACACCATGTCCAGGCCCTTGCTGTAATGGAGCCACTTCTTTTTCTGTAGTTTTGCAAATCTGCTCTATATCTTCTTACAACTATCACACAACAGTGCTTCCATTTTCTGCCAGATTATCTGTACTATATCAAGCTAAAAGACAGACTAAAAATAAATTACAAAAAGAAAATGTTGTTTACTCACAAAGTGCCTATGCAAAAACGTGTCTCCATCCTATCTCTCTTTCATACAAATCTTCGGGCCCATGTCCAAAATGCAGTATTCAGTGTTTATACACACAATATTTCTGCTCACTATAGGCATCATGTGATGATGAGGGAGACTATTTAAATGTGCGCTCTCTGCGTCATCTGATAACAAACTTCATCAATATTAACAGAGGGAATACTACCGGCCTATTAGCACAGTCTGCCTTACGCAACTCTCAGAATTAACTTCATTTGCATAAATCAAGTCTCTAATCCTGCATTCACACAGGAAACACAGAACATGAACTGTCACATTAAAGACCTGAGTTTATGCATAACATGATGTTTTTCTGTGCCCCAATATGAGCTGTTCCATCTTCACTGGTCCATTCAAATAAAAGCTCTGGTCTTATATGCCAAAATATCAGCTCAAAGTAAAGACTGCCACTGAATGCCTGAAACTCCCAGTTTCCAAAAGTAAATTCACTGAATTTATTTGGTATACTAATAAAATTTCCTTTCACTAATACTGCCACATCACAGGCACACTGTGAATTCAGCATCAGGGCCAAACTGTAAAGATAAACAGAAGTTTGTTTCTTTTCTGCCAGCAGACTTCAGTGTTGGTACAGCAAATGGATACACCAATGTAGGAGTTTATACACACTCCTACCTGCAGAAGTCAGACTCTGTAACTTCATGTCCCTACTTCTTACATAAACAAAGACAAAGCATTCATGGACATGAGCCCTCACATTCACACACTCATGCTGAAGCTGTGACATGTGAGGAACTGTTAAGATGGAAGTCTTGTGAGTCTGCTAACCTGCACATGAGGGCGAGGGCCTGTTGTCTTTGAACCTGACTCCTTTGACTAGCCATTTGCTGCAACAAGAGACAAGTGTCACCCCTTTTGGTTTTTTGCTCCTCAATGTGGGAGACAAACAGACACAACAATACTTCACCTTGAGGCCCCATGTGGCCCGCCAGCTACCAGCATCCCACCTGGGAAAAGGACATACAACAACATCTCCACCCACTAATGTACAGATACGAGGAACACTAACCTGCACATCAATGCTATGGCTTGATGCCGCTGGAACGACTTAGCTTGCTGAAGAACAACACGACAATGAAAAGAAAAACAAATATTTATTATTTGAAACTCTGAAAGAACTACACACACACTTTTTCCTGGAAAAGAATACATTTTATCACATTCACAGGTGCCTGCTTACCTGCATATGGGCCCACTTTACAGCAGCACATCATTCAGACAATTATGCAATTCAACATATGCAACGTCACAAATTCTGTTCACAATCTGTGCTGAACTTTAAAATATCTACTAGCCTATGGAAGTGAATTATAAAATGACATAATCTTTCTCAGCTGCAGGTGGCCAATATCATCTGCCTCCCCTGCTGGTACTGTGGCCAGTGGCATCAAATAATTTAGGCTCACTGAAATTTCATTCCCTTCCAGGAATGTTAACTAATTGCCACAATTTTGATTGTCACCCAATGCTATTTAGTTTTCAAAACTGGAACAGCACAAAAGTTGGATCCATGTGCTACCTATTGCTACAGTAAGGCCCACAGATACAGGAAACTGTTTCCTGTAATGAATGTGTTAAAATCAGCCTTATGTTCTTGCTTCTGCATAATACATTTATGTTTATCTCAATGCACCAGTGTAAGTCACTTGTAAATAAACAGAATTAGTTACAGCAGTGGCCCCCAAATTGTTTATCAGTAGCATTACTACAAAAATATGTCACGGCAAATACTTTACGTACCAAGAAAGGAAATTCATACCAAACACATACTGGCAGTGACCCACATACTTACATTGGCGCCATTACTACAAAGAATAAAGTATGTGGAACACCAAGTTTGGCTGCGTGGCTCTTTTGGATAGAAAGCACAAATGAACTCTCTCTCTCACACAAAAATGCTTAAATTTTGATGCCTATTTGCAAAACTGACATTTCTGAAGGACTTACTGAAGTGATAAAATATGGGAACAAATAAATTATAGTTTTAGGAAAACTAAATTTTGGCACAATATCAAATCATTAACACACAACTCTGTAAACTTATGCAATCTGCAGCCGCCTTATAAAGGTATCAATCAAGTGTGCACACATACACAGGAAAGGATTCATAAATGGCTAAAATGAATGGCATTAGTTAAACAACTTACGTATTTTCCAATGACAACTAATGGTGGTGAAACAAAATTTGTAACAAAATTCTAGTGATGCAATTTGGAGTCATGTGACCAACCACAGAAATATGTCACCTACATGATGGGATGCCCATCTTGTAATCTGCATAAATCAATTTTTCCACAACTAAAAAAAGCCTTCAGGTAAACTACATTTTTAAGTTTAGCCATATACGATGTTTTATTAACATCTACACATTAATCATGGGGAATGATTACATAATCTCCGAACAGAGTAATTATGCCAAAACATACACATGGTCTCAATGATTTTGTGACACACTATATCTGCATTATAAAATGGAATCTTAATTCAAGATTTCACACCACAACATGCATTCATTTCTTGCTTTCTCCATGCGTACAACATGACTCATCAACCCACTCATTTTAATATTTCAAACAACAGAACATTAAGAGCTTACACAACACTCCTACAAGAATACAGATATTCCATCACAATACCGTGACTGCACATTAGCTTACGTGCAACATACACAGCACAAAGAATTACAGGATCTACATGCTGTACAACCAACAGATGTAAATCCCTCAGAACAGGCCAAAGTGCAGTGTTTCTGGCCACAGCTTTAATACTCCCCCACCCACCACCTGCAACTCTATGGTAAACCAAGTCTCCAGACTCCACTCACACTGGCTCATATAATTGTTATAATACTATGCACTGCAAAGACAGTGAAATCCCTATTTAATAAATCTCTGGAGTGAGATTACATGAAATCAATAAATGGGGCACGTACAAAATGCCATTATTACCAATTTTACTGTATATAGTCACTTATAACCAATTTCTTTTACTCATGTAGTTTTATAAAAATACCGTAAAACCCTGTTCAGACTTTTTGAAAATTCCAAGAAACTCTGAAAATTTCTTAAAATGGTAGGACCAAAAAGTTCAATTTTTTAAATTTTTTGTGAACTCATTACATACGTATGCTGAATTTATACAATTTGCAGCTATCTTTAACACATTCTCACTCGTATCTGACCATTTAACCATTTTGTCTGTAACCTTTCATTCATAAGTTTTATTCACAGCTTTACCTATACTATCACTGACTTTTCATTCACAAGTTCACATTTCATTCCAGATGTTTACTTTCCCTTGAAATATTTTTCAGGGGTGGGTTATCTTGCTCTTCCTTCAAAAACAGTAGCAGTATACACCTTCAGATTCCATAGGTTCACTTTTAGGTAGGCCATAAAGCGTGGTCAGTAGTTCCAGTCACTTTCACTAACTCTGCAGTGTCTTGAATTTATTTTCTGGAATTGCTGATGTAACTTATCTGCACGCAGTCACCACAAACGTTTCGCAATCATGCCACAGCACAACACGTTTATATTACCGCCAATAAATTACGTTTATACAAGTTGTCGCAATTGACCGCCCTCTTATCTTGTATCAAACTGCCATCCCCCCAACAAGGTGGAATACCGTGTCATTTCGACTAGCATGCGCCTAAACTTTTTCAAATGTTACTGGCTGCCTTCACTGACTCCAAGTCCCAGGCAGCTGAAACGACAAGTGACCTGCCAGACACAGGCTTAGGCAGGTCACGGAACTGCTAGGATCAGCTTCCGCCTGCCCGATACAATTTTCGGTCATCAGAGAGTGAGTAGTGGGATTGACTGCAGTCTGCATCGTGGAAGAAATATGACACCCCCACACTGGCCGCGAGATTGCATCATTCTGCTGTGTGAAATGTGGCAGAAATGACCTTGGAGATTAACCTACATGAACCGACCACGCCACTTCGACGCTGCGTTTTGGAAACAGAACAAAAGGAAACTCAGGGAAATTCTTTAAGATTTTGAAACAGAGAATGTGTTAAATGGTTAAAAAAAAAACCGTTTCGCTGTCAAATTTGTTACTTCTTAGGTGGGAAACGTGGGGATGCATTAAAAGGGCAACGTGTAATGTTAATCAAATGGGAGAATTTTGGTGCTTTTTTATCCTGACTCCTTAGGCAGGAAATTTTCTTAAACGGGGATGTCTTAAACGAGTTTTACTGTATACATAATTATGTGATCAATGTCAAATGAAAATGACATATGGAATAAACACTTACAAACCTCAATCAAAACCAGAGCAACTATAACACAAGAGTGGTACTGAATGGTTGAGTGCAAGTTCTATGTGTCACTCATCAAAGACTATGTTTATATGATAGTTATTTCTTGCACACAGAAAACATTAATAGTGATTGTCTTGACCAAAATCACATCAAATTGAGACACACGTTCTAGATGGTCAAAAATTTCCTACACAAAACACTGGTTATTTACTGCATAAAAAGAACTGAATACAGGGAAATAATGCACTCAGATAGAACGAGAAGAAAATAATTCATTAAATATGGGATTTCACTAAACACAGAAACACCAAATTCAGAGTTCACAGTTTATGCTCACCCTCAAACAGAACCATTTGTCTCCTCAAGGTAAGCAATGTTGTTAGGCATGTGCATACACTGTAATATGTCAATCTTGTTAATTTCAACAGTGTAACTGCAAGCAGGGCTGCAGAGTCGGAGTCAGAGTCAGAAGGAATTTTACGTGCAGCTGGAGTCAGTAAAAATGTACCAACTCCGGCTCCGACCTCAATTTTAAATCTTAACTTGATACTCCAAAGCCAGAGCCCTGATAGCTAAAATAACAAGTAGACTTATTCTTAAACACAGGTTCTAAGTCTAAAAAGCAGCCTGATGATTTAAGTGGTGGTGATGAAATATCTTATAGGTTTAGCATTATTACTGCATATTGAGCTTTTATGAAGGAGTCAGAGTTTTAACAACTGAGGAGACGGAGTTGGAAGTTTTGTGTACTGACTCCACAGCCCTGACTGCAAGGCAGTGTCAAGCAAAAGTGTGTACATATGGCTCACCAGATACAAAATACAAGATTTTCACCCAGAGCAGGGTAAAGTACAAATCTCGATTAGAGTTCGCTATTTTCTTGGTTTTAGGATGCCATCCTCAAAAAAAAAATGAAATCAATGACAACAGGATTGCAAATGGCGTATTCCACATTAGTAGACAGACTTTACCAAGGTGTTCTTTGCTTTCAAAGTGTCAGTTTCATGGTACACGTGTAAATATAATTTCATTTATGCACATCTGAAAAGTATGGCACGCCAGCACAGATTTTCAGGAAACTTAAAAATACACAACAGCATAATGTGCAGGGTGCCTGTAAGTAAACTGTGGCTTTTACTGTGCTGATTCTCATGAAACCCACAAATCACCCAGTAAATTTTTGTGAAAAGCAGTATCAAAGCTCACTGAAACTGAATGAAAAATGTACAAAATACAAGCAAAATTTTATTTATGCCCTGAAGTATGGCTACCACTACACCCATTTTCACAATCTTGCATCTCCACCAGTATTACACGAAGATCATCTATATCAAACTTCACTCAAAACTGGTATGAAATATGGGAAGTACCGGTGGAAATTCATTGATGCCCTTAGGTAAAGTATCATTCAGTAAGCCAGTTTTTATGAAACTCAAACCTGCTTGTGAACCATTTGTAAATAACTGCTATACCAAATCTTATGAAAATACAACAAATGCTTCAGTCACTGATACTAGGTTGCAGGAAGATGGATATAGACTTCACATAAAGTGCCCCCCCCCGCGCCCCCCCCACTACATAAGGAATGTCCAAAAAGAGAGTGATTCAAAATCAAAGTTCCTCTGTATGGCGTTACATGGCAGTCAAGTGTTGGTGTTAACAGCACAATGAGAAAACTCACCAGCTGCTGATGTGCCAGTGTCTGTTTCATAAGCACCATCTTGATGCTCTGTTCCATGGCATATTTCTTTGCACGAGTTACTGCTTCCTGCTGCTCTTGACTGAGCTTAGGAAGTCCAGCACCAAGCAAGCCAGGGATTGTTGTATTCCGGGCCCCAGGACCTAAGCGGCACAATCATAACATTAAAGCTCCTGCTTCCAAAGCTATCCTGATAAGGAATTGAATATCAAATAGGAATTAAAAAATGCAAAACAATAAATACTTCTTCTAAACCAAACTGGCATACAAATGCAACAACTAGGTGATATTACAAGACAATACCAAATGAAGTGACTGAAGCATACACAGATGGAAGATTTCTGCATTCCAAGAACAATGATCCACCACAGTGTTTCCCAACTAGGGCCCAATGGAACCACAAGGTTCTGCAGAACGCTATTAAAGAGGTCTGCGACACACCGTTTGACAAATAAATAAAAATTCTGAAACTACTGCAAAAAAATTCCAAATATCCCACCAAATACCATGGTACTTCCTGTCTAGTGATTCCCAGTATTGAGCAATCTCTGTGCACTACCAACTGCCTCTTTGTTTTGGTTTGGTCAGTTCATTTTTATTTGTACTACGTATGTGTTCACTTCTTTACTGTTACAGAGCCGCTGCACCAGTGGTGACAGAAAGGCTCCCTGCTATCACCTTTTAATGGCCTGGAAATATTTCATATGCAAGGGTTCCTTAGGGCAAGTAAAAATTATTTCGGAGGTTCCTCCATTAAAAAAAGCTTGAAAGCACTGCTCTATCATCTCTCAAAAATAGGCCAAACCTCTACAAAATACATACATGAAACATGGAGATTGAAATACATCTCTCCTGTTGTGTTTAGGCCACCAGTTTTTGACACCCAGATCTCTCCACGCCATAAGGAAATCTTGGGAAGTGGAGGCATACCTCCAAACATAACTTTGGCAACAGATGTCAGATGTGTTCAGAATCATGATGTGGCCTCTTTTAACCCCAGGAAAAAACATCTCGCAAGTGTCAAATGGGAGGCCAGGTGAGACTGTGAGCATCCTGCATGGTGCAATTCTTGCACAGACTGCAGTACTTGGTACAACTAAAATCTCAGGGATTGTATACTGGAGGGGAACAGTCTACTTTAAAGGATTCTAAGATGGTATATGGCCATAGTCATGACTGAAATTTGGACATGTCCACCATCTCATGCTAATAAACTGATGTTTCAGGGGCTGAACTTGCCCAGCTCAGGTAGAAAACAGAAAGGGAAAAACATACTTTGGTAGGCCCCATTCCACCTGAAGGCAGAGGCAGATGCAGCCTCAAATACTGTGGCTTTTCTGGCCTGACAACAAACATGTCTCAAATTTGCCATGACAAATGGGAAAATCTGTTGTTCACATCTGTGACATGTGACTTCAAAGAGTGAAGTATGGTAACACTATTTCACAGCATACAGGATGAACCCACATTTTAAAGGGAAAATATTTTAGCAAGACAACTGCCATACCCATCAGGTGTTAAGATGCATGCATATTTTAGGCAGAATTTTCCACGAAAAGTACATCCAATGCCCTGGAAAATATGCTAAATCAATAAACAAAAAATATACCTAAAACAGGGTTCTTCATTTACAGACTTACCTGCAACTAGAGGCCCTGACTGTGCTAAATTGTATATTGGACCCGGCAAAAATTCTGATGAGGCTGAATGTGATGGTTGTGCAGATGGTAGTAGTGGCTGGGCATCTCCTATAACAAAGGCAGAAACCAAAGTCACGAAACATGCTTTGGAGAAAAAAAAAAATCATATGCAAACTAGCCACCAAGCAATTTTCTTGTATGATACATATTAAGACGTAAACAGACATGATAATTACAAGTAATTCTGCAAAGTGCAAAGAACCATGGAGATTAGTTATAACCCCAGAGATTTACTACAATCTGTAGAAGCTTTTGGCACATGTGATGGACTGTATAAAGAAAACAATTGTTCAATCACAAAGTACTACTGTTGTCTAACTTGCAAGTCATTCCATTTCCTATCACACTCACTCATCTTCAGCCTTACAAGAGCTTGAAAGTATGAGTTAAATGAGAAAACAGCATTCATAATACAGCACACAGGCATATCAAGGATGATATGGGTATGGCACATATACTCCAGACGAAATATGAAAATTTTGGTACAAAAACTTCCCTTTAATAGATAAACTGGACATATATATGACATCATTAAAATGGTACATACAAGAACAGATATCAAAGGTGGGAACTAAACTGTGCTGGTTCAGAGCATGGTCCAACAGCAGACTTTTGTGACTGGGACAAATAACCCTCAAGTTCCACAAAACCAAAAATTTGTCTACCAAATAAACTGTTAAGATCTCACAAGTTAAGTTGGGTACAATACTGCTGCTTTCCAAGACTACAGACCCATTTATATGGCTTTTTGCCCTTTCCCTAACTTACAAACCAACCTTCCAGAGACTTGTGTGGTCATCACTCCACAGAACGCCCTATCTTCATAAAAACATGGTGTTCATAAAAATGTCCGAGGTGGGAACTACAACAGCAACGTGTATCAACTAATGTGACAGTGATGTGTACTTTTTGGATGGGAGTAGCACAACGACTGTAGTCTCTTGGAATTTTGTGGGGGTGAAGACTTTAAACAGACGAACTTGTGTTATACTTTTTCAAACACAATATTTGCTTTCCTGTAATGACAGTTAACTACTGCACCACTGCAGCTGAAAATATGAAACCTGGTACATGGTATGTAATATGCACACTGCTCTGCCTGAAATGTTTTATGCTGCAGACTACAGACATAGTGACGACCAAAAGAATGTCAGAAGTTGAAATTCTGACAAGCAGAGCTCTAGAATTATGAACATGCAAACACGCATTGTTAATTCAGTTGTTAGTGAAAATGGTGCTTTGCAGGGGGGGGAGGGGGGATAAGTGAATTCATACAAAATATGATTCTTACACAAGAGCACATACATTTGTGTTGCTGAAAGGATTTCGACCCCCGAACAGTACCTTCCCAACATGTGCAGCAAAACAGTCCTGAGAAAAATAGTCCTGGGACTGTATACCTTAAATCATCTAATATGTACATACATTTACACACAAATGGAAGTCTGCTCAATAAATTATGCACATTCCGTACATTTTCTATTCTGAAGAGACACTTACATGAGAGCTCAGTTTCATACATTTGTCGCATCACACACTGCTAATTTTCAACTGTTCACTAACAGCAAATTGTAACTGTACAGTGTCTCAATATTTTGTTTACAAAATGTGAGCAATCATGCCTTGCTCCTTAAAAAGCCAAAATGCAACTACAAAAAAAATCTTCACAATTTGGAAACAGAAGATGAAACACAATACTGGCTGGACAGACATGCTGTGAACTGAAGTCATCTTTAATGCTGTAAACAAACAAGCCAGTAACCTCACTGTCCAGGGCCCAGCAAATTACTAGAAATCCTACTTATCAAAGGGATAACTCATCACTTCACTGGGATCCCATTAACATAGTAACAGAAACTGTGGTGCATAAAATATAGCAATTCCAACTCAAAATGGTGCAGTGATTCGAAGTGTACTGCCATACTCTGGTCTGTCATTATACTTGTCATAACGTCTAGAAGCTACAGTGACCACAGCACACTAATCTCCATTATGAGGAATTCCATAATTCAGCAACTGCTAATCTATTAACAAGTCCCCTGCTATTAACTCTGACTCATCATAAGAATTGCTTGCTGGTTAAAAAAAATAGAGCATAATGCTGGCCCCTGTACTCCCCCAGTAAGCAGAGCTGGCCAAACATGGGTATAAGTAGGCCTGTTGATATAATGGCTCCAAGGGTCATAAGAAGCAAACCAACAAAAGAAAAATGGTTCTATGGCAATACTATGTAAATTATCCAGTATCTATGAAAATATAGTTATAATATCACTTCTGATTAGCTTAGAATCAAACATAAAAGCGTTTTTCCTGGGCCAACAGTGGGATAGATGACAGAAGGCCAACTCTGCAGGCAAAGGGAGCCTACGTAGAGTACACAAGCCAACAAACTATGACAAATACAAGGGAATGATGGATTATGGTAAGGGTAATGCGTTCAAATTTTTGCACCAAACTAATTCTGATTTGGACAGGGTTTTGCAGCGAATACCTCTAAAAGAGGACCTATACACTAATGTGACATTTTGAATACTGGTAGCCAATTGTACGCATCCTCTTTTATACACCAGTGAACGTATATGAACACATGCCACTGGAATTAACTGATATTCATGAAGTTCCTGAAAAAGTGAAATGAAGACTGGAAATCTGCCTAACATGAAAGCCAAAGCAAAAGTAATTTGGTGCTCAACACATTTTTTTTTGTGTATGGTGACACGAGGCTAAAGTTGACCTTTACCGCAAGGGGTAGCAGGCGGTCAGGGTCATGTTGGCCCCTGATTGGTTCGCCCGCTTCGCTGAAAACACCAGGACTAGGCTAGGCGCAACGCTACCCATGGAACAACACAGAAAAAAGAGGAAAAAAATGAAGAAAAACAAATGGATATTTTGGCAAATCACGGGATGTTAAAAAACCTTAAGCTGAAAATAACACCCTTCCTGGATTCAAAGTTCATGTTATAGTAGACTTCATCCACCTCGCAGCTCGAACTGAAGTCAAGAATCTTAAAAGCAAAAGCCAGAATAATAAGCTTGTAGAAAGCATGATGCACGCTGTCCAATTTCTGAAACGTTATTCTGGAAACTACTTAAGAATATTTCTGTTCAGCATACCTGAAGAGAGCTAACTTAAATCAATGCATTTGTTTCTGCAACCTCAAAACATAACCCAAACAAAATCTCTCTTTAGATATGCTTGCTCCAACTAGATGCACATATACAACCACACCTACTCTTACAGAATTGGTACTTTTGTTTTAGTAACTAGGAAATAACAGTACTGTAACAACTCCCAGTACTTTTTTTGTGGAGAGAGAAAATAAATGGCATTACACAAAATAATTAAATCCATAAACCTGGCACAGGGCACATTATAGGCATCTCACTGTATAGTCGGCCACTTGCAAGTAACACTTTCAAAGCATACACACTCCTCAAACTGACCAATGTTTTGGTAATGATGGGAATGACGACAGACACAATAACCAGTGATTAACAGAAATCTCTTAAAATTTGGAAGTATTGGTCAATTTACAAGTAACATGTATGTGCCAACAATGCGACACAAAACATACTCCAAAGTAAAAGTTCTGGATGTTGGGATATTCAGTACTGGATATAACAACAAAAGTTAGGGAACCCACAGACAAAATAACAATCACATCAAACCTCAAGTTCCCAACTCAAATTCTGAACTTCACACGTAATGAAAAAACCTGTAAGAGTAAATATGGCACACTTAACTCAATTTAATGTGTAAGATGGACATTCCACAAACTTGAACAGTAACTGTAAAACAAACAATTCTTAACATGAATGATATACCTTCAATGCAGCAGAGATTTCTATCTCCTGCATTTTTATTTAACCTTACAATTATAATAACTGAAAATATAATTTAACAATACAATAATCCTAGTTCCAAAGCTCTCTGCTCATTCTAACGTAAAACAAAATGCACACACTTCAGTATTCCCATACAACATATCTGCCGAGCTCCAAGCAGCAAATAACACCCAGTTTTCAGGTCATCAATGCAGTGATTGTTCAGACTATGATCTACCAGCCTGTAACACTGTGTAGTCTTGTAGACAAATCAACATGTTATTCAGTAAAATGCTGCCTCTATCTTCAGGGTAAAAATGGGCAGGGCAAGGATGCAGTTAGGTTATTCAGGGTCCTTATTGTACCTTACAAATATAACTTGTCAATTTCTGCCCCTATTCTGTCGCAGACATGAACTGGTGACTGACTGGGCAATGTTAATACTACATGCACGCTGACAGGACATAACAAATGATACGTCAGATAAAATGAGGACCCTACAGAAAAATGGTACAAGCACAGTGGCTACTCTGACATAAGGAATGGGTGAAGACAGAATCTAGTCCAGTCTAATAGTAGTCAAGAGGAAATATGAGGAACAAAACAAAAACAGCCCTTTTTACAGGCTTACAACTGTCACAAGTGAATCTAAACAGATTAGGCTAGCCTTTTTCCAAGACCAAAGCAGATGGCAATTTGCAAAAGAAATGGTGCTGCTCAGCACATTATGACAGGAGGGCCTTCACACCTGGAAAAAGAGGGGGCAACCTCTAAGACACAGCAGACAGCTTGTGGGAAGCATAACACAAAATGACCTTTCTTGAAAGCACATTACAGCAATGCCACCTCAGAAAGAAGTGACTTGTCTCTGGACAGAATGATCTTATTCCCTTCCTTCTGAGACTAGACATGATGTTTCCACATCCTGTTCGAGGAGAACCAGTCCAGTGTTCACACTGCTAGACTGCAGCTTAGAATCTAGAAGGGCAGGAACCGCAGTGACCCTGCGCACTTCGACTGCAATCAATCTTTTGTGCAACCCTTTAGCTCATTCATTCATCAGCCCTGCAGCTTTGAACAAATTGCAGTCCTGCTGACAGAGATGTCCTAAAATTCACCTGGTTTCAAAAAATAACACCCAAGGTGCCTGAATCTTTAATGTGGCCAAAGACTCACAGTCAAGAACATGTGAGGCCATTTCAGATACCTGCCTGCATCTATCACACTTGGGACTGTTTACCAGCCCCAGATTAAATAGGTGTCCTTGTAAATGACAGTGTCCTGTTAGCAACCCTGTCATTATTCTTAGTTGGTTTCTGTGTAGACTGAGCAATTCACCAGCTTTTTTAAGAAAGACTTTAGCCTGCCTTTGTCCACATTATGGACTGCTAATGCTCCTATGTTTCCTGCTCCTCCAGTCCTGGATCACACCCTGACCGACCACCTTTGCAGATATACCAATTGCAGGCTCAGGTCTTATGAGTGGAGGTGAGGAGCCTTCTCTGGCTAACTGATCAACTCTTCCATTTCTATCAATTCGCATGTGTCCTGGTACCCATACCAGTTGGATCCTGTTATGTTCTGCCACTTTCACCAAGGACTGATGGGAGTCCCAGACTAATTTGGAATTTGTGTGTAAAGTGTCAAGTGGCTTGATGGCTGCCTGCATACCCCTTTTCTACTTTCTCCATTATACAAGACTTAACAGCATATACTTCAGCCTCGAATACTGTGGTGTGGCATGCAAGACAAGCTGTGCCCCCTTCTCAAGCCCCATCTGTATACCAGACCAGTCCTCCTTTGCTGTCTGTGTTGAACACATTCTGCCATTCACACCTGCTAGGGAACTTCACTGTGAATGGCTTGTGATATGCACATCTTTGTAACATCCTGTCAGACATCTGTAGGATTGGTTCATGCTCCACATCCCGTGACTTTTTGGTGCGACCAATGTTAGTGGATTTAGGCCTCCGCTGTTGGGTACACATTAGCCTGTACATGCCTGTGCCTCTGCCTAAATCACCACATGAAGAGAAGGTAGTCCCAGGAGGACCCCCACTGCAACTGTTGGAGTCCTTTTTATTGCCCCTGTTATAGCCAGACAGGCTAATCTCTGTTACTTACTGAGCTCTGTCCTGCCAACATTGTAGCTCACCCTTGGCCACCAAACTGTGGAGCCACAGGTCAATATGGGTCTGATCACTATGGTGTAGATCCAGTGCACCACCCTGGGTTTCAGACCTCACATTTTATCGAATGTGCCCTTACAGGTCTAAAAAGCCCTGTAGGCCTTACTCATTACATATTTCAGCTGTGACTTCCATGTCGAGTCTTTGTCCACAGTAAGTCCAAGGTACCTGACCTCGGCAGTCACCTGCGATGCATGTCAGAAAGGGTTGGTTCCTTTAAGCCCCCTAAACCTCTTCTGGTTGAATGGTACTATTGCCATCTTTTGTGGATAGACAGGTGAGCTGTATAACACCACTGTTTTACTGTATTCAAAGCCTCCCGCAGAAGCTCGGAGATGGTGTTCGGAAATCTTCCCCTAATGAGGATACCAATGTCACCTGCATACCACACAACCTGGCTCCACAGCGGTGGCAATAAAAACACCCCCCCCCCGTGGACAGTCCCTGGCCACAGACCCCTCCACAGTTTCTCCTGCAAGTATGGCTGCGATTTTCCTGCCACCCATCATGGCGCCAATCCATTGGCCGATTGCGCCTCGAAGTCTGTGCCATTTCGCAGCCTTTATGATGTCAAATGTGGTGCTATCAAAGGCTCCCTCAATCTAGGCAAGCTCCAAATGTAACTTCCGTTTTCCACTGCTTCCTATATATGTGCTATCACATGGTGACCGCAGCTTGATCTCCATTACTTCCATGATAAGCTTGGTCCCTGTGCCTGAATTTGTCAGTCAAGATGCTGGTGATGAGCACAACTGCACAATGGACTTTATCACCCCAAGCAGCGACAGAACTTTGTAAGTTCCACGTACACCTTGCTACACTTGCATAGAGGCTACATATGCAAGGTGGTTTGTAGGCCGAGTTTCCTTCACGGAATGAAGATTGGGACTTCTCTAGATGGCATAACTGCCACTGTGATACGGTGTGCAGACGCACCCTCTTGTGGTTACAGGCATTTTGAATGAAGGACACCAGTGTGGGGGCCTCTCTAGGCACAACTTCTTGTGGTAATTTGAGAGCTCAGCATATCTGGCGATAGTCATCTACAACAAGGCGAGCCTCTACAGTGAGCTGGGCCAACAGCAGTGGACCTTCTATGAAAATGGTTACAGCACAAAGATCCACTGTGCTTGCAACCTATCTCACCAACAAGTCAAGTGAGCAGAAGGTACCCGCACAGCAGTGGTCTTCTTACCTTCTGCCCAGAACACCTTCAACCACATCAGCAGGAATAGCATCTCAATGGCAGACATCCCATTAAAAGTGACTCATGCCTGACAACACTGGGTTTATACAGCATTCTCTGCGAAGTGTGGGAAGGCATGTACTGAACAAACACATCATCTCCCTGGGAACGGCCAGGTTTAATAAATACAACTGTCACAGTACTAACTGCAATGTCAACTGTCGCAACACACAGCAAGGACCTCAGTCCCTGTATCCTGCTAAATACACCAGCATACTGAAAAGAAATCTCAGTGCAGGAACCAGCTCATAAATGACGTCCCAAAGATTGAGCTCCATCCTGACAATATCAACAGCAAGGGATGGGTTCTTCTTATGAAAGGCACTGAAACCCCCGATCCACTCATGGACCGACGGGAAAACTGTTCTCTCCAAGGGCAGCCACTTTGAAAGATTCATTGTAACAACAATGCTGTGACCCTTGAATACACCGCTTCTTGCCTATATGACCTAACTACATCATCACCCTTACTCACAGTGGCCCTAAAGATTTATGCAGCATTTCCTCTGAAATGGTGGTATCTACCTACCAGCCAAGTGTCACATCCCAGGAAGACCACACTCTGTAACATTAGGAACTACTGCGTATCAAAACATTTACACCAGCACAAGGTAACATGATGGCAAATTGCCATTTTAATTTTGAAAGATGCTTTTCATTACCCTTCGAAGGTCTGTTTATCATAATTTTTGCATGACCTTGAATACCATCATCTCTGCTCAGGGGAGCTGACAGATAATTTCCAGCAGCACTGTTGGTTACTAGTCATAGTGAAAAATGCCAGTCAGAATTTTCAGTACTTCACAGTGCTATTCACACAAATGTTGGCAGTTCTGAACTGGATGTGCTCCTACAGTTCTTGATACATGGCACAAGAAAATAAGTCTACACCAACATGTACAGTAACATCGCATGACAACAGGAACATCTACTGAAAGTACAACAAAACTGAGATCTGGGGTTCTCAGAATGGCACTCATGAAGATTCAATTTAGTAACAGGCCACTGACTTCTGTTATTAGTTTGAAAATTGAAAAGAAGGTTCTTACCATTTGAGTTTATGTTGCCAGTACTGATTTTGTTGTTTTTTTGTTTTATGACTGTATATACTAATTTACATACGGAACATTAGGAAGGCTGCTGAAGTCTCCTGGAATGTTGCACTCTGGTGACTGGTAAATACTGCAGTTAAATATTTTAAAGAAACTGAGTGCCTTCACCTACGGGATCAAGGCAAATGCACTAGTTCTTCCAAAACATCAGGCAACTATTTACCAGTCCATACAACATTAACACTGTAGAAGACTTGAATCTTCAACAACACTATTATTAAAACTAATCAAATAACAATAACAAAAATTATAATAGACTAGAAAATAATGTCTAGCCAAGATTAACCCTTTAAAGATGAAGCCTATCTGTTTTACATAAGGACTCAGTGCGTACCGCGCTCTAAACACTCTCCAGTTCGGTTATAGAAACCAGTCTCTTAATGTTTTATAAGGCAAAAGTTGCTGCTTGTTCTGAGATCCGTACAAAACACATAAACGCAATGTGGGCACCATGTAGAATTTTTTAATGTTAAACCTGGTCGTATGTAAAGTTACCGCTAGGCTTTAAAAGGTTAATAACACACAAATCCACAGGTCTTGATAATTAATATTTTAAATACTTCCTAACAACTTTCACATTACTGAGCATCACATATTATTATTTAAAGCCTTAAGAAATGCAGATACACTTGAACTCAGGAAACAACTCCCATTATCTGTGTACATGTAGCACATATGGAGTTAGAATATGCCACAGAAGAAACCACACGACATGACTACTAGGTCCGTGAAGCTGGGCATTTTATTATTTATTACATTATTAAAAACAGTTAATTATTACGAACTATAGAACAACAAAATTTTTCCAAGGGGCTTGGCGATTGATCTTCTATCCAAACGCATGATTACACCTCTTGCCTTCTATTTGCAGTATTTCATTTTTAAGAAATGATGCAAAAGAAGAGAATTTTAATATTACAACAATTTCATACTCTTTGACTTTAATAATACAGAACTTCGCTAAGTTTCTGCGGGAGCGTACCCCATACCTCATATTTTAGCAGGGGGTGGGTCACACTGTCTTTGTCCTGAGGCCATATTGTCTACAGCTGGCACTGCTACCTTCACAAGTAACTAGCAGGCCACTGCCCTGACTCAATTATGGCCCCTAACACAGTGTAGAGTTCCATTTGTCATGCCAGTTCCTGATTATGAACTGCAGAGAGCTTATGCATATGCAGTTACACATGTAACAAACATACCTCTGAACTACAAGCAGATCACTAAACAAATACATGAAACACTCACAAGCAACAAATTTTTAGAATTACTGCTACAACTATCTACCAAGTCAAACTTTCTTCAGAATGGAAACGTGAGCTTGCACATTGGCCCAACTATTTCCATTACATGAGAGCAATTTCAAATTTGGTACATTCAAGGCCATCATCAACTACAATAACCAGACCACCACAATGCCTCAGCAAGAACAGACTCTCAGCTGACTTATCCAAGAGTTACCAAAACAAAAAATCCACCAGGTAATGATTTCAAGTTTTGGTTGCATCACCATCAGCAAATCTCATAAAACTCTCCATTCTGCTACCAGGCATTCATTGGCTGTCAACAATTGTAATAAAACAAATGTCTGAATTAATAACAATTACACCATGCCAAACAGAAATGGCCACAAGGTAAACACAAGTTTTGGTTAAATCACAACTTCTGTATCTGCCATAAATATAATCCATCGGCAGTAAACACACTCAGGTTGAAATATGAAGTCCACTTTCTAAAAGGTATGAGCCCTCATGCAGCTGTGTTCTCTGAACTTCAATGGATCCACCAAACAGTGCAAATTCATTCATCCAAGCTTTCCATGTGGTTTTCACCAGATTTAAACTCAGTTCTGAAACTCACTTCTTGGAAACCTTCACCTTTATCCTACCAGGGTGGGTATTTAGATTTCAGAACATGGCTTATGAAATAAACAGCATTTTGTGGAAATTAAAACAGAGACTACGCACCATGTCTTAAAATGCAGTAAACTTCCTTGCTGCCTAAATAAATAAAATGAATTTCTAGGGCTCTTTTCCTACATGAGTTTGCAGAAGGTAAATAACAACGGTCCACCAGCAACAGGGGCTAGGCTACAGCAGAACTTCCGAATTTTGGATGTGGCAACAGCAGGATAATCGTGCAGGACAAAAAGGACATGCTAATTTAATGCCCTTACAAGAGGTCTATCAGGGACCTCAACACTCACTTGTCCTTAGATTGTACAGCAAGCCACTCAATTTGATTCCTTCCAGGTACAGTGCAACTGAAATGCTTTCCTTACCTTTACCAAAAACTCAACAGAAGATCCGTAAATAACCCACATAAAAGGTCTTATCATGACCAAATCTAGGCAGATTCAATTAACCTTGCCACATTCAAAATTACACTCGCAAGAACAAATTCTTGTGTCAACACATACCTGGAGTTTATCCCGTTTAATGATCTACTACTACTATCTGCCCTATAATAAAATTTTAACCAAAGCTGGAGTACAAAGTTTACTGTCATATGGTTGCTTCACTACTTTTAACATGCGTACTATAATACATCATCATTTACACCTTGTCAGCTATAAGAATTTTCTTCAAATGAATTCCTAACCCACTTAGGTTTCTCAGATTCCTAGTCTTGTTTCATATCCGGACCAAAATCCTAAATGGTCATATAATCTAGGAAGTAATCAATTGTATTTATAATGTCAAAATGAAAATTTAACAATGAGAATGCTTTCCCATTTGGTACTGGCAAGAGCAAAATCTCATGCAGGTTAACATATTGTGTGTGAACGATGTAGTCTTTCTCAAGCTGCAAAGTGAAAGCATTTTTCACACAAACACAAAATATACCTAGTCTTTGTGGCAGTGCTGTAGGGCTGGCAACTGTGAATATGTAACTACAGACATGAAATTCAACATAAACAAATGTCTGACACACAAAACAAACAACACAGAGTCTATACTGAAAGAGAAAAATTATATACTTCAGACACTTTCAAGGGTAAATGCAATGAGACGTGTAACATAAGGCAACAACTTAAATGGCAAGCTTAATACTTATTACACAATTAAAATACTGTTAATTACATGAAATGCTCTTTTCCTTGCATGAGAACATCCCTGTGATAAAAGTTCATCACTGTTCCATGCCAAAGAAAGGCATCATAGATTGAAATGGACTGTCATTAGAACATACAAGTGATCATGTTACTGAAGGTACAGTTCAATGGCATAAAGAGAAAGAGGACACAAAAAATCCACAGCTGGGACATGGTACAAACACAAAGCAATAAACTGAATCAAATGAAGTGCTAGCTGGTGACCCATGTGACTTAAGAACTCATGATCACACGCGTCTCGGTTTGTGACTCCCTCCCTCTTCTATACACCCTATGTCAAAACATGTGACAATCTGCAAAGACAACAAGAAAAAGAGAAAGATGCTCTTCAACTGTGCTCTCAATCTGACTTAGGTTTATAAAAGTCTTCATTATAAATAGTGTTTACATCCTGGGTGTACTGTAGTATTAACTTCTCATGAAAAAATGATGCATAACCTATAATCACAATGCAAAGCATTTTATGTTGAACCAGGATAGATCACAAATACTTTTCAACTTGATTTTATTATGTTACTAGGGAATAACAGCTTCAGATCCACTTTAATGGTTCTTTTAAATTCTCTCACACTGAAATATGTTTATAAAATTACGAATGCCTACAAACACTGGAAGTATCTCATTTCTGTATTATTACTACTTCACACAGGACACTATGCAATTACACTACAATGGTCAAGCTGAAATGTCTACATATAATTTACTGCAACATGTACTCAGATGGTGGCTTTACCACCATTCATTCATGTATATGAACAAAACTTTATTATATGGCAAAGCTACCATAATTCTGAATGTCCAATAGTGTGGCCACTCAAACTGACGAAAGTCATTTGTATACACGCCCAGTTAAAAAAAAAAAGTACCCCTGGCAAAAATATACACAGAACCTTGAAATGTGGACACAGGACTATAAGCAACAGCAAAATTTATTTCAAATGACTTGCAATGCTTTGATCAGTTCCACAATATTATGACGACAATCACCACCGAGAATAATCGGCACAATCTGGAATGTAGAGGAAGTGCAGAATCAACTATAATGGTGATATATCAACACCAAATAGAACAGTACCACAAAAATGTGCCCCCCCCCCCCCCAACCACACACACAATCAACAACAGATGCAAAGAACCAAAAAATTATAAACTCATTACAAAATATAGTTTAATATGACCCAGGGCTTGGTTTTTAAGAGACAAAAAACATTTTTCCCAGACAGGAAAAACAACTGCATATTTACCATAATAAACAATTAAATGTCCAGTTCCTATATGCACATATATCCACTATTCCTAACTTCTGTATTCTACCACATCCATTCCAAATACCTCACTGTATAGATAAACACATGCCAAACCACTCAACTCACTTAGGATAACCCTCTAGAAAGCTACAATGTCTACAATGGAAATCTGTGAGATGGCAGCCACATAAATTACAAACGTCATTTTCAAAACATTAGCATTTCATTCAGGCGTTTTCAGATCATAAAACGATTCTCTCCCCAGCCTCAAATGTCACCTATAAGTTCAATAAGTCAATCAACTCTGCAATGAGTGAGCACTATTTTTTGGGCAATTACTATACAGTAACCACCAAACCAAGCCCCATGATGATAGCAGGCTCTAACTGCCTCTTGCTGTGGTGAGGATCACCAAAACTACCGTACTTACTCGATCTAGACTAAATGACTGCAACTTTTGATCGAGTAACAAAAAATCCTGTATCACAAATTCAAAATGAGACCTGACCCTCTACTTTTTTATTTGAAGCAATCTTATTTGAAGAAGTTTTGTGCATACTTGCACAACCTACCAAGCAACTCTCAGTTCTAACATACATGGAAAATGAGACACAGAAAACACCCACTTTATTATACAGGGTCTATATATATCTTCTGGCATCCATTCCAATCAACCAACCAATATAAAAATTACACTCCAGTGTGACATGCAGAAGAAAATCCAATACAACAGTACAAAACCACGAACTCTCCAAAATGAGATTATTGTTGCAATGCCTCCCCAATCGTGACAGCAAGTTACACCCAATGATCCAACTCTGCTAACAGCTTTTCCCAAACTGCTAAAGAAAACATATTTTCTACCTGGACCCCTGCAACAAAACATTCTGGAGGATACTACAGGATTCATATAACACCGTGCTGCTGGAGAAATTACGAAGTATCTCTGGAAACCAAGTTAAGAAATAAATGCAGCCATGTACACGCTACAGAGTGCACCTCTGATCACTTTACTGAGCTTTCATATTAAACATAAGTCTCACGAACCTCCTTCAAAGGTATTACTGCAACATTCATGAGATTTCCCTGATACGAAAGGAAAGCGTACAGTTTCGAGTAAGTACGGTAAGTATATATCTACATATAATCCTGGCTTCTCCTGTTCCCAACCCTCCCAATGTACAACATAAAAGATGATGTCACATTTCTCCACTGGTAGTATACATAGTGCATCACTTGCTTTTGGCTTCACAGTAACCCTGTAACAACTCAGAAACAGAGAGAGACAACGCAGATTAGTATTCATTCTCTTTTATTGTCCCCCAGTTTTAATATAAAACAAATCAAAGTTAATTATGCTTATTAATATCTAATATTACAGCCATATACTATATGCTATACCATTAGACTGTTCTAAAAAACTTATGAAGCAACATTTAACAATGTTGTCCTTCACACATGTGAATAAACCTACACTCAAATAAAATGGATGTTATACATGTAACTCCTGTGTATCCTTAACCTACCTTCCACCTTAATCTTCTTGGCTTGGTGTTCACACTCATCAGGTGGTGGTGGTGGTGGAGGCGGCAATGGGGGTGGTGGAGTAGACTGCAAAATATTACAAACAGTTTAATTAACTGCACAGTGCAAACACAAAACTAATTCCTTCTGTGCTGAGCACACAAGGGTAATGAAAAGAACTGGAAACTGCTTCTCAACCACATTTCCTGACAAATGAAATGACCTGAAATGATTCCCAACTTCATTCAATAACAGTCAGAGGTGTAAAACATTATGGTGAATTAACATGAACTGGACAAGAACTACTAACAGTTTCCTATGGGCCGCTACCAGGATCAGGAGATCTTTTGCTACTTGTTCAAAACTATGGTTACTTCTTTCACTTTATTTTCTGTATTTCATGAGATTATGATTTCTTGCCCTTAAATTATCTTCCATTATGGGGTAAGATTTTAAGTGAGGTTTGTATCTCTGATGGTGGTAAATAAGCACAGGATGACCTTCAGGAACTGTTATGGAGGAAAATACATTTTCAGGGTAGGCTGGCACAAGAGGTTCCCTTGAAATGTTGGTACCCATCTATAATACAACACGGCATCACAGTCATAAAGACCAACACAATGAACACAGCCAAAACACAGGCGTCACCTCAATACTGAATAAGCACGTCTGGACAGCTGACAGGTAGTTGCATTCCTGACTGTGGTAAAAGGTGGGCCAATCATCCTGCACCATGAAAACCCAGTAGATTACAACATGTCAAATGGCTTTGGACTTGAACAGGTTCTCTGATTAATCCAAGCAATGGGAAATAAACATGTCATACCAACAGAGAAGTACTAAATTTGACTTGACCCCATGCATTTAAAACAAAATCTGGTGGAATACAGCCCTTCACAATAGTGAGTTACCTGGCCAATTTTTGGATGTGCAGGTTTAAGTTTCTGACCTGACATTTTGTGTTTTAAAAATGCCACTTCACAGCAAACCCAGCTTTTAAAATCCCAAACCTCTGTCCCTGATTGACGTACAAGCCCGTATTACAAAGAACACTGAGAAAAATATGCTTTTAAGGTCATCTACCTTGTCCATGACATCAATTTCACAAAATGTCATTCTCCAATGCGTTTTAATGTACCTTATGTACACTATCATGCTATAACATACCCTACAACATGATCATAATTTGGGTCTTGCCACAGAATAAGTTCACGGAGAAATGTTCCATCTGATGACACCACTGATCGCTACGATCATACAGCACCCATAAAACTCAGGCCTCCTCACACAGACAACCACAAACAGCCTTGATCAGTTGGTATAAAACCATACAATGTATGTAGTGAAAATGAAGGCAATGTTGCTTCTAATATCGTAAAAATACATTTTACATGGAATTTAACTCTTATTGGTGTGTGGTAAGAGCAGATTTTAAAGACATGAACCAGTTTCCTGGAACTTCTGTGTTGTTGAAATATTTTTAACATCTGCTGAGTCACCACAGTTAACATTACTGACAGAAGAATCCACAAAATACATGGATAAGGCAGAAAATGTATGATACAGGGCAAAAGGGCTGAAGAAAGATGACAATTCACTGCTTCTGTGGTTTTATTTAAGGGCAGTAAACAACACAACCACAGTCTTTTCTCTTCCCAAGCATACATAAACCCTCAACACCTTCCAAACTGAGCAGGATGTTCTTGTGAAGAAACACACTGTTGTACAAGTTCAGAAATGACTTGTTTCACGTGAAGCACACCTCTTTTCTATCGGCACAAGTGTGAAATGTTGTGAGCCACCAACAGGCCTGACTCTTGAGAAGCAGCTGGTATACATGCATCTTCTAAGGTTTGCTACAATGGACTGCATCCAGTCAGAGCTGCTGCATAATAAATAATCCCATCATAACAACACTACTGTAAGCTGGGCCTTGGGTGGCAACCACTTTACTGTGACACAAAGTCTACTGACATACACAGCTACCATGGAAAAGGGCAAGAAAATTGGATTATGCTGGGTTCCAAAACCTTCATCATGAAAATTAATTTTAATGGAGTTCATCCCATTATGTCACAACATTTCAGTATTACTAAACGTGTTGTTTCATTCTCTTCGTTCAATGTTCCCGGCATGCAGGAATACTGAATATTTCACTGAAGGAATAAAACATGGTTTTAGAAACATAATTAATTTTAGAGAATTATTTTGAACTATAAAATATACCAAAAACAAATATTCACCACTTATGCTACAAAATTATACAGAACACTGTAAAATTTGTGATCTCACAAATTAGTAATATTCAACTTGCATATGTTGTGTTTAAATGTGTTTGTTTACCTGATGATAGTCTGTGAGAAGGACCGTAACATGCAGCATTATTGATACAACCAACAGTCAATGTAGTTGTGTTCGACTGCCAACACATCTAGTAATATTGAAATAACAAATTAAATTTAAGAAGTTTTCCCTTTTTTTGTGCTGGACACTTAACTCCAAGAAATAAATTACTCTGGGAGCTATGGTTTTGCCAGTCTCATCTCACAGACCTTTCTAGGTACTGTAAAGAGAAAAACAGACTCGAGATGTATAATGCTTCAATTTGAGGTACTTCTCAAACTGTCATGTACACAACTCATTGTAGTGGAGTTATTTTAAACAGACAGCAGATGGATTGTGTCTTGCAGTTTAACTTCAATTTTATTCCACTGAAACCCCCAACACTTGAAGTTTAATCTTGCAAAATCTCACAACAAACTCTCCCCGGTATACATACCAGTACTTTCAAAACCTGTTTGCTGTGTTGCAACGAACAAGTGACAAACTGCAGACTGAAGTTCACTGCAATGTTACACCATAACAACTGGTAAACAGTTACTAAGGTTTTGAAGGAGTACCATCTCCAGGGTCAAGCAGTCCAGGAAGAGAAGCTTTCAAGAACGATACGGGTATGTTCTAGAAACTGACAACTGCAGTGGCCAGCACATGGAAGTGACAGTGCTGCACATTAAGCATGGCCTTGGTGGACTGGCAGGGAGATTGATGCCCTCACTAGTGGTCATGAATGAGGTTCAGAATGTTAAGCTACATGGAGGAGATTACGTGACAGAACAGTAGATGAGTACAGACAGGACATAAATTAAGATGGCTGGAAAGCAGAATTTATTTACAAATGCTATCAAAGATGAGATCACATAGCACTGTGTAAAAGCAGCAAGTTTTAATATGATCCACCCTGCTGTGAAATCCCTGTCAATAAAACTGCATAAATAATGAACCCAGAACAGTACAACACACATTCAGTATATTTACTTATATATTGTTTCTTATTACATGTAAGATGTTTTGGTCTAAAAGACCATCTTCAGGTGTGTTCACTAGCAACCTTTGGTACAAGGTAAACGGCATACTTTCTTGCAAGATCTCCAAGGTGTCTACTAACACCCAAAGAGTATTGTGCAATAAAACAAAATGATGTTATATAAGATTACATGAGATTAATCTCATATACTTTCCTACAATATATAAATATACTATATGATTATACAATATATAAATATACTGACTACGTGATGTGCTGTTCTGACTTCATTATTTTTTAAAATTTTATTGAAAAGCAGTAAGGGTATGGCAAACATTGGAATGGTACTGGCAGAGGACAAAAATTTACAAGCAAAACAACATACTGAAATACCAAATAAAACAAAATAAAATGGTCTGGGCTTCACTGGCACCATTAGGTATCCACCAAGACCAAGTCAGGGTGGCATGGTGTACAGTTTATGATCAGGTTCAGAAGTTCTGGCATGCCTACAATAGCAGACAGAATGAATGTATTTGATTTTAAAACTTTACTGCAGCCGGCTCTACTTAAAAGAAATGCTACAATGGAAATAACGAGTGAAAAACACCAACTGCTGATAAAAAGGCCAAAACTCACAACTATGCACAGTATTCATACACTGCCCAGAGCAGGCCACATTCATATGGGATTACGTACTCCGATCGATAGATCGATTAATCAATCAATCAATCAATCAATCAATCAAGCTAACAATAAGGCATACATTACAGTCTGCATACAGGGAAGGCAGGTTACCACATGGCTTGTGACATCTCAGATGTTTGTGGCTGACTCACACTTGAGATACCACAAGCTTGTCATGACAAGCAGGGTGACAAGACCTCTGCAGACACACTGCTGCTTTTACCATTTGTATGTTGCTGCCCCCAGATATGGGCACAGCCCCCTTCATATGTAGTCAAAGTACAGTGATTTAGGGCTGTTCTATGATCCTAATTCAACACAAATGGTTAAAAAGTAGCCTATTTTGGACAGTTGCATCCCTTACGTGACATTACCTGCCTCACTGCCAGTGCCACCCACATGACCTGAATCCAACACAAAGTTACATTACAATCCTGTCTAAACCTTTAATACTGCTCAGGTTTAAATTCCAACTGCTGCTTAGAACACAGGGGTTTTAAATTTACAGTACCCATAAATGGCACCAAAACTGCACAGTGTGCCAAAGCCAGCAGCATGTGAGCAACAAAAGGTGCATACAGTGCACCATGCCACACACACTGAAGGGTGAAAAAGTAAATGGCATCTCATACTTTGCTCCAGTGTTACGTGGGGTGGGAAGATCCCGCAATTCTAAGCCTTGAACTACATTCAGGAAGTCTGTACACAGCAAAAACAGATCTGGTGAGATGTCAACCAGTCTGAAAAGGTAGAATTTCAGCCTGTCTCTAGGACACTAGAGACGATGACCAACTCTGTATTAAAACTGAGCTGAAAGGATGTGGTCTGCATTAGAGGTTTGCTTATTTAGGTTACGAAACACATCTGAATGATCCATCCATTGGCGTCCATCTGTCAAAATTACTGCATGCCGGCGACAGTTTCTGGTGTGTTCGCAGGTGTATCACACTGGATACTTCCACGCTGCACCAATGAATTGCGGGGGTTCAAAAGGGATTACAGGCGTGCAGCAATATCAACACACCCATACTGGTCAATAGCCCAGTCACTGGCTGATTCCCATTTAGCTTATGTGACAGCATGTGCATTCCACATGATTTATCTACAGTCACTACGCAGATTCATGTATGGTACATATTCTAAACAACGGTGCCTACAACTGTTGTCACAAATTCACACAAAAATTTCCAGATGTGCCAGTGCCACGTGGCAAAACAATCTGCGTGTTTCAAAAAACAGGTTCCATTTCAGACAGTATCAGATCACACAAAAGACACAGGCTGAAAAAAAAAACTGAACAGATAATACATCGGAAGCATCTCCGAGAAAATCTTTGGCACAACTTACACAGCAAATGTGTCGTCATAACCATGAAAAGCAACAAAATTGCTGCATTTGAATCCATATAAAATAAGCGATGGTCACAAGCTCTGCCACTCAGCAGACATGTAAACTCTCAGAAAAACAGGGGTACCAATCTGCATAGAATTCCGCATTAATCCCCATATGGTCATTACATGGTGCCGGTCATGTGTGGTGTTACAAGTTACACAACTACTGAAGGTTTCGCGTTTTGAAGAACTTCAGGATGGTGAATTACACTTTATATGCCTACATACCACAGCCGTGGAGTAGGTACACAAAACCTCCTACTCCTCAATTTTTAAATCTCAAACTCTGATGCCTTCATAAAAGCTCAGTATGTATTAATAATGGTAAACCTACTAAAATGCTAAATAATATCGTACAATATTTCATCACCACCACGTGAATTATCAACTTACTTTATAGGCTTATAACCTATATTTACATATAAATCCAATGGTTATTGTAGTTATACCTTTATGGCTTTTTTCCTAAGGTTGGAGCTGGAATCGGCTCATTTTTACCTACTTCCAACTCCACCTAAATTCCCTCCTAATCCCACTCCACAGCCCTGCCACATACATGCTGGCATCTGTGACTTGAATGTCTGTAACTATGTACGTTAGCCACTGTAACGCAATTATGGCCTGAACAGTATCAGATGCAACGAATAAATAAATACAGAATGGAAACTATATGGTCATATCAACAAACATAGACAAAACCTTTCCCTGTGTGCTATCACCACAACATCTTTGCCTGTAAAAGGTCTGAAATCTCAATATGCAATACATCATTGTTCTAGACCGAAAAACAAACAGCTAGTATGACATAAATGCACTCTGCACATAAATTAATGATTTTTTATATTATGACAAGAATATTAATAACATACGTTAACAGTTACGACAGTGAAAAGTATTATGTGCCTTTTAAGACGTTTGTGTTGACAATAATGAACACATGAATGACCACTTAGTTGGTCGAAACATGTTGCCAATTAGTTTTTAATAAATTAAGAATACGTTATGAAGACGGTATTTATTACATTTATATTTTCAGTACTCACAACGGCATGCACATGGCAAAGGAAAATTTCCGCTGCTCGCATCGTTTAAGCTTGGTGTACTTCCCAACGCAAAAAAAAAATCCTTCAAGAACACTGCAACTAGCCATCATGATTTATCACATACGTTAGCAACAAGTCAATTTATGGGGGTCATAATTGTTACTTCACTCGTCTATAAAAGATAAAGATATGCGTGTCCAAACCACGAAGGCATACACAGGCATTACATCATCGTGAAGCGTTAACTTCGTGCCCCGGCCGCTTTATTCCGGCAAACACCCCGGTACACATTGAAGAAGTTGAGCAGGCTCCAAAGCCGATTTGCATGTTTTGGAGAACAGAAAACCCCCGGATCGCTCAGCCCACTGGGTAGCCACTGTACCGAACACGTTATCCCCACTAGTACATAACACATCCACAGATTCATCAAAATCTACTCGCTCTGAAAATCTAATCGAATAATAACTCAATGCGTTGGGCACATAACTGTTCTTTCAAAATTCTTGAGATTCGTCAAAATCTCTTCGCACCGAAAAACAAATCCAAGGTTGATCCAATTTGAAAATGCTCGCACTAAATTCAGGGCGACACGTATTTCATACAAAGCATCGAAATGATTTCAACATGTGCATCTAAACTACATAACAAACAGTGATACCCGTCTCCGGAACTTGAATTTCTAATAAGGGCGTAGAAAATCCCTTTCTACGTATCATACCAACACAACCGTCCATCTTGGAAAATATTCGACGCCATACGCCTTACTGAAAGACTGCGTCTGGCACAGGAAAAATTACCACCTAAAAACTATATTCTACTTACCATATCCATTGAACCATTCATTGCACTGAAATCTGTTGCATCCATTCCCTATATGTAGCTTAAAGACTACAAGTTTCTAAAAAATAGATATTTCCAACGATCCATTTTTACACCGCACTGTCTAACATGGCTCCACACATTTGCTATCGAATCGACTTCCTCTTGCGTGGGGTAACTACAGAGCCTCAGGTTACATGGAGTGCGTTCCACAAACTGCTGGCGGTTGCTGCATCCAATGCGACGAACTTTCTGAAGATACGTGAAAGGAGAACGTAGTAAACTCGTGTGATTGTGTTTCTAACGCGTACAAAATTACGTTTCGTAGGACCTTAATGTATATTTTACGCAATTCCGCGAAAATAAAATATGTTGTTTTCTGTGACGGGAAGAAAGAATGAAGTTGAATTTGTACTGGAAAGTAACCGTGACTGCCCGAGGCACGGTGAAGAGAAAGCATGGATCTGACATGAAGTGAATAAAAGGAAAGTGTTATAAGGCCGTAGCATCAGTGAGTACAGACTAAGATCGCTTAGGCAGTGGAAACGCCGTGGATACGCATACCAACTCGCAATGTACTGTTGGCGGCGTACCGTTCGCATGGAACGGAGAAAATTGCAATGTTCGAAATTATTACAAACCGAAATACACTTATTAGGCAATATATCTTATCATTTTACTTTATATTTGCTCCGATATCTTACTGCTCAGATCAAAACATAACGTAAAATAATATGGAATGTTTATTGCGTAAGAGGTGTGTCAGTGTGCCATTGCGATACGATGCGCGAGAAATGCAGAAAATTAAAGATTCAAAATTATATTCTTCCAGGTTATGGATCACGTAACCTGATTAGTGGGTACTGTGGTTTCGGTCAGGAGATACTCTGTCCCTCTTCTGAAGGGCTGTGAAGATACACTGCTGATTGCTGACTGCTGATTTATTCATTTTCCATAGATCCATACAGAACACAAGTTCGTAGGATGTGGAAATAGTCACAATAGATTAAAAAACAGTACAAGCGTACATATGGTCATACACATAAGAAGAGTATACGTATAATAGTAAAATATCTACATGCACAATAAATCATCTAACTAGCATAATTATTATTAAGTTGTAGTTCGAACATAGAACACAAGTAATAAAACCCAGTGACAGCAAAAAGCAGAACAATTTACAGATAACAACCCATCTGATATAATACATGTACATATGTGTAAAATCATAGTCAAATATTACAGTATAGGCTATAATACACCATATTTTACGACTCTTTCACCGTAAAATAATATCTTTATTGTTACCACGATCATAATATTCTTCCAAAGTATATAATGCATGACAGTACAAGAAGTCTTTCAAAGCAAATTCAAAAATTTAAAATCATTATATAATTGTTTCAATTGTGGAGGTAAGACTGTTAAATAGTTGTGTACCCATATAGTATGCTCCCTTCTGATATAGTGATAAATGAGCCAAAGGCTAATAAAGGTTGGAGCCCTGCCTAGTATTTCCGTTATGTACCGCTGATATGAATTGATATTGAGCCATGTTATTAAGAACAAAACATAAAAGAGAGGAAATGTATTGTTATTGGAAAGGGAGAATTTTTAATGGTTTGAATACCTATCTACATGAGCTTCTATTTCTAGTACCTGTCATTATTCTGATTACTTTTTTTTGTAGACGAAAAATATTGATGCTATATGAAGAATTGCCCCAAAAAATGATACCATAATTCATGATGGAATGAAAATGCTCCTCCAAAACATTCATAACCATGTACCAGACAATGAGGCGTCCTAACCTAGACATAGCATGAATTCTTACCACTTCAAACCCTGCACCAAAGAATATAAAGAACAAGTCAAGTGTGGATGGAAATGTCACGTTGGGAAAACTGAATTTTTGAAGTGCAGTATTTTTTTAAAGACAGCATTTAATACCACACTCTTTTTCCACCAACTCTATGCCCTTTTTTAATATTTCGCCTCTCAAACAAACTGAGGAAATGTAACATTATCACTGTGAATACACATTTTAGGGTCACCAATACATATGATGAATTTAAAAGTTCTACTATTATACATACATACATACATACATACATACATACATACATACATACATACATATGTACATACATACATTCCATGGATCCATAATTTTGTCACAAGACAACAGGATGTGGAATACGTCATAAACATACAAAAACATACAGAAGTGTACATTGCAAAATACTTTAAACATTTTATGTGCAGTCTTAGAGGTCATTATTGTAGTTTATCAGTACACATAGGAAATTCATCTACAGAGTAAAAGGAGTGTGCATTTAAGTATCTTCTTAGTGCTACTTTAAATTGTGCCTTGTCATTCTTAAGATTTGTGATGCTATATGGTAAACTATTGAAACTTCTGATGCTAGAATAGAATACACTTTTCTGAAAGCATGATAGGTTGGCAATTGGTCTATGAAGATGGTGCTTATTTCTTGTAGTACTGCTGTGTACTGATGACTTGGTTTGAAAATTTTCTCGATTATTAACAAAGAAGTTCATTAATGAAAATATATATATTGGCATGGAACAGGCAAAGTATCTAGTTTTTTAAATAGATTTCTACATGGAGTTCTAGGATGTGCACCAACCATAATTCTGATGATTTTCTTTTGTAATGTAAATATCTTCCTGCTGTTGGAAGAATTTCCCCAAAAAATTATTCTGTACTGTATAATAGAGTGAAAATATGTGAAATAAATTGACTTGTGAGTGTTAATGTTGCTGACATGGAACATTGACCTAATGGCATAACATGCTGCACTTAATTTAGGTATCATTTGATCAATATGATCCTTCCAATTTAGGTGGTTATCAGGATGTAAGCAAATAAATTTTGAATTTACTGTTCCTTCCGCATATTTATCTTCATAACCAATATTTAATGCACAATGTGGTGAATTATTCATTACAAATTTCATTATATTTGTTTTCTCTAGATTTAGGACCAACTTGTTTGCTGAAAAGCATTCAATCATACTGGAGAGAACTGAGTTTGGTATCATATAGAAATCTTCAAAATTCCTGTTAGAGATTATGACACTAGTGTCATCAGCAAATAATATTGGTTCTGATAAGGAATTTATTCTCAGTGGAAGGTCATTGATATAAATTATGAACAATAAGGGCCCTAGAATGGACCCTTGAGGGACTCCATATATCACGAGGAAACTTATTTCTGATCGTGAAATTTCCTACACAGTACACACAACTCTAATACAAAGAAGTTCCAGCACTGCTGAGTGTTATACAACAATCAACACACAACACAACACAACACCACCAATTCCAATGCAAACAAAAAGGTCAAGGACAACATGTATATAAAACAGCATATATGGCAATGCGCAAATTATGACGAATGTTCAGTGAGTGAGGCTCCCCTTTGTCATACTCATAATTTATATGATAGTCATGATAACATAAAATGAAGCTAAATTATTTCACTGCGGCATCATTATTTTTCAACATAATCACAGGGGACCCTGATCCACTTCTCTCATCTTGGCACGGTTTTTACAATCATCATCACAGCAATCGGCTCCTCCATTCTTATTGCTGTAGAACTGATGACCTACCAAGTGTTGCTTCATTGCCAATAATCATACTTACCATTTAGGATTGGTAGGAAACAGGAAGAATTTAAAATCACAATTTGTGTTGCTGTTTTAATACCCTCTGGCATAGCAGACCTTCATTCTAATAATAGTGAAATTATGAAAAAATAGCAATCATGCACCTTAATCAACAAAATGAACCATATTGTGCAACTGTTACTAGTGACTTTTCTTACACACCCTGCTCCAAACGCACTAATTACCACCACATTTCATCAATAACAAAAACATTACTATTCAATAACGATTACATCCTCTCACCTTATTCCATGCATACACCAGAATCCACTTACAAGTTAATACCTTTAAGGTTTTGCACCTGTGCTTTGGACCTTTACGGGTTGCACAACTTATTACGTCACTCACGTTGCAAGCGCAAATGTGCCTTTCCCTCCCATCTACTGGATACTAAACACAGCCACTGAGTGCTGGCTACCAGTAACACAATCATGTTCTGCTTGTGGTGCCACAAGACTTTGTTTCCAGGCATCCATTTAACCTGTACCATGCTGGCAATGCCTACATGGCACTCTCTGTCCCCAGACAGGAGTCACTATGACAGTGACAGTAGTTCCTATTAGGAGGGAAGTTCAGTCATCTTTAGTCAGTATAAGTCTCATTTGCCATATATTAAAAGCCAGCTTATTATTACGCATTTTACCTGCAGGTGGCGATATACAGATAATAATTCATTCCAGTGTTTGCACAAGTATATATCAAAATCAAATTTATTCTAACATGTTTCAGCTGATAAAAGTACCCTTCATCGGGGAACACACAGAAAGGTCATGTTCAGTTAATACACAGCAGTGTCCATTACTTAAAGGTACAGTTTATCTTCACCTTGGATAGTGAAGAAACATGACCTTTGTGGGTATTCCACTTTAACAGCTACATATATCAACCAAAACATGTTACAATAACTTCATATTGATATTTACCAGTGCAACAAGTTGAAATAAACTACCTAAAACTTCAACATTTTGTAGCACAATGTACTCATATGTTGCATATGGTTTTCACAATAAACAGCAATATCATCCCTTAACAGCTTTAACTGACTGGGCTTTGTGAGGGAGCTGCTGAATTTAAATATTATGTCAATTAATTTTGGGTCAAAAAGGATTAACTGAACTATGCTGCATCAGGACTATGCTAATGCTAATAACTAAACACCATTTAGACAAGGATCCATCACAGTCACACTGACATAATTTAATTGTGGTGGTGTCATCATTTTTCAAAGGCCTGAAGTCTCCCTTCTTTATGGAAGGGTAAAAGAACCAGGCATGAAACTAGCCACTCACCTCTATCTAGTGTTAAGGGTAATGATGTGTGGACCTGTAACTTTACACTCACATATACTTTCATTATACTGTACTCAAATATGCAGAGGGACAGTTTCACCTATAAAGTGTCACTGCACACAGTACAGACCTGATAGTGAGGTTCTCATTACAATGTATTTGAAGATTAACCCTTTAAAGATGGGATGTACTCTGTTTTATGTGAGGACTCAGTGTGTACCGCGCTGTAAACACTCTCCACTTCAGTTGTAAAAACCAATCTCTTAATGTTTTATAAGGCAAAAGTTGTTGTATGTTCTGAGATCCGTACAAAACACATAAATGCAATGTGGGCACCACGTAGAATTTTTTAATGTTAAACCTGGTGGTATGTAAAGTTACCGCTAGGCTTTAAAAGGTTAAGGTATTCTGGAATGTAACCTGCTGCCTCCACTTTGACACTTGAGAAGAAGGCAGTGGGTTATTCTGAAATACTGATACCCATCCACCAAGATACACAGTGTCTTGTATGAGAAAACATACCTACCTAAACAGTACATAACCCTGCTGACACTGATTTTTCACCATATCTGAAATTTGACTGCTTTGAAGACAAGAGTTACATAATGCACACAGCCTTAGATGCAAGGAACAATGAATTGGGTCCAGTTTACCAATTAGCTAAAGGTTCTGCTCACCAGATATTTCTCCACATGACTTCCCCATGCCAATATGCTCTCGAGTGGCCTACTTCAGTGGCTCATGAAATGTTATACCAGTATTCATATGCCATGTGGTTTACCAAGGATATTTTTGGAAGACTATTATGTGTCAACATTTTGCCATTATGTGTAAAACACCAACGTTCATACTATATATTATGTGTAAAATGAATCACTTACTATTCAACATCCATGGAGAAATTGAAAATAAGAACAGGAGTGTATATTAACCCTTTAAAGACGGAACGTATCTGTTTTATGTAAGGACTCTGTGCATACTGTGCTGTAAACACTCTCCACTTTGCTTATAAAAACCGATCTCTTAATGTTATATAAGGCAAAAGTTGCTGTTTGTTCTGAGATCCACACAAAACACATAAACGCAATGTAGGCACCACGTAGAATTTTTTAATGTTAAACCTGGTGGTATGTAAAGTTACTGCTAGGCTTTAAAAGGTTAATGAATAAATCAAATACTTTTCCACTGATCAGCCTAGATTTTTAAATTGTCATGGATGAACACACAAGTGGATGTTGAGTCCTTAATTGTGACCTGCACATTTGAAACATATAAGCTACAAACTCAAATCAGGATGTCCTGGAGGGGTTGGGAATGTAACACATTCAAGTTAATGTTTGTACAATCTGTAATTACACATACATACAGAACACACACTAGACACTATGAAAACCATCATGTTACAATGGACACGAACTTCTCTGGAGTCCCAAAACTGAGGAACATTTGTGACTGTATCTCACCACTGTTGCCACTATTTACAAAATAAATTCAATGGCCAGTCTTATCTACTGGATTGCAAAATTATGAAACATTATTTGTTATGTTTATGGCCTGCTTTAATACACATGCTTGAAAGTAAAATCTGTATCAGGAATCAGTGAGTCCTGGCACTCATACTTGCCAACAGCTGTGTGTGAGGTCGCAGAAGAGGATTGCTGTAGGATCAGTAATACAGTAATATCTGCGATATCTGGTATTGGATTATCTGGAAATCTCTATTAACTGGCAAATTGACAAAGAGCTTGAAGTTAAATAAGAAGCAGCTTACAGTGTTATGTTGCACGCGTGCAGCTACACCTTGTTACGTAAATAGTGGTGAAAAGGACTAGGAAGTGCAGCATGGAAAAAAGGACAGGATATCAAGTGACAAGTTGAATGGGTTGGTCTGTCCATGAGGTTGCTTGGTATACTAAGGTACATATTGAGTATGATACTTTGATATCCAGAAAACTGTGATATCTGGCAAACCTTTGGTCCCAGAGATGCTGGATACAGCAGATTTTACTGTATGAACATGGTGGAACATTCATGCTCTGATCTACTGGTTTGTGACACTGTGTAGTCTGGTAGGTGGACATCAACATTATGGAGGAAACTGTTGCTTACCTTTTCAGACTAGAAGAGACTTTTCTACACTGAACACACAGACAGCAGCTTCCTCTGAAACCTTAATAAAAATATATGAGGCTACACAGTGTCATAATCCAGAATACATAAGCCCCACCATTATTGTTGAATAAATATAATGAAGGATGTATGGATTGAAAGTCTGTAAATTTAAAAGTATTTTATAATATATATAAGCTGTTACAGAAAATAAAGAATGCATACAAAATTTTCATTGGAAATCTTGAAAGCATGGTAACATTTGGAAAGCTTCAGCGTAGACAGGAGGATATGTATCTTAGAAAAATACATCACGTAGGGTCTGGACTTCATTTATCTGGCTGGGGACAGGGAATAATGGCGTTGTCTTGTGAACATGCATGTTCCAAAATAGGCGAGAAATTTACTAAGTAGCTGAGTGTCTATAAGCTTCTCAAGAAGAACTCTGCACCATGGAAGTGGCTGGCCGGTTAGTTACGTTCTGGTATGGGTGCTAATTCTGACCCTGACCAGGGGCAAGAAGCCAAAGTTTTAACCACTGGGTCCCATGTTCAGTTGTCAATTACCAATTCTTTTATTAGTGTACTTACCAGAATTAACACATGACTTACAAATTATTTAACACATATGCTTGTGTCTACTTACTTCCTAGCATCTAAGAAGGCCATTCTTGTCTGGGCACGTTTTCCATCTGTACCTAATTTTCAAGGACCGATATGGGTGGAAATACCTGAACCAGATCCAGCGCACCCCTAGTGTTGACATGTGTTGTTTCATGCATGCATTGTGCACAGATGGGAAACAACAGGGAAGGTAAATGGACGAAGAAAGAACATGAACCTCTAAGACTGCATTGATAAAAGAAACAAACCTAGTCACTGCAAGATCAATTTGCTTTACTGTTACAAGATGTCAGTCATCCACACTGCCATGGCACTCTGCACTTGTGTATACCTATTACAAGATAAATTCTTGCACACAAAGTATGCTGTCTGTCCTTGTGAGATATATTTCTAAAAGCATTAATAACAATGCACCATTGGCCTTTGTGCATCATGTGACATGGTTGCATTTTGAAGCAATTTAAATTTAAAACTCCTCCATCCTGGGAAGTAGTTGCAGTTTAAACCCCAGAACCAGTGCAGGGTTGCATATGCAGTGTCAAGGATCTAACTTAGCTCCTGCCAGCTAAGTCACAATCCTTAGCTACTTCAGGGTCAAGGCTCAATAATCCTGCATACCACAATACGAAGTGTCATGATGTCAGCACAAGGTGTCCATTCCCTTCATGTCCAGCAGCAAACTCTCTCGCTTGCTACGACTTCAGCATCAACCTTTGAGACCAAATATTCCACAATCAGACTCTGGATAATCAATTCATAAAACTTCTCATCACTTCAGCTTAAATAAAATAAACCAATTACTTTGCAGTATTTAAGTCATACCCCAACCTGGATTATCTGTCCTCAGTCCTTCCACACTTACAACCATTTTGTGAGAGCTACTCCTTGCCAACAATAATCTCACATTGCAAGTCAATCTATTAAAATGCGACTAACTCAAATATCACTATTAAAATAATGCTTTTTATATTGTCTATCACAGTTCAGGGCTTCAGCCAACATTTAAGTCGCCATATATTTGTAACCAGGAAACCAACAACACACCAGTGTAGAAATGTGTAATCAAATCCAATGAGAAAATCCACTTGCAAATCCGGTTCTCCCTAGTGACTACACCAACATTTCCTACTTTTCCACCTACTCTTGCATATTTAGCACACCCCACATAACCAGCACCAGCAATTAACTTCAAGCAGCAATTTTTCATTCACGTATTATCAGTACTATGGAGTATACATTACTATAAAATTTGGAGCATCATTTCTTTCATGATGGCACTGGAAATCAAAAGTTTTAGCCACCACATTTTAGGAATCTGATACAGGGTCCATGACAGCCAGACAACAAATATTACACTGTAGAATATACACATTACCATAACATACAGTCATCACTATTTCCACACATGGCCACAAATCAACTCTGGCCATCAAGGTGCCTCATTCCACTGTCCCCTGTTAGACATTTACTTACACCTTCACTATCCTAACTGCCACACACCGATTCATCATTTTAGAGGTTGTGATGTAGTGTAATGACTAAGCCTGCAGCTTGGTCAGAATGCATGTAAAGAGACTCTTAAAATAACTCTACCTAAAAATAAGACACAAAACACCAAATTCTGAGACAGCTGGATGTGCCCACCTATGATTGAACTGTGTCCCTAACAAAAACAGTCCCAGCATGCTAGACTGCAAGGTATGTAATTCAGAAGACCCTTGCTGTGGAGACTTCACGTCTTAATCTCCATGTTTCTTCCTACCACAGCAAACAGACCCTAATCTTTGGCTGCAGGTCAACATATTGCTTACCCTAGAAGTATCTGTCTAAACCACCACCCACATTCCACTCTTCAGAGTCAGTTTTAAGACATTTCTGGGTGCAATGCAAAAATAAGTCTGGGGACCCTACCTATGCATAATCATGAACAGCAAATGTCAATACACCACAAGATGTGAGTGAAACTATACAAATGTGAAACATAACTAGAGTTTTTGGGGCTCCCAAATGATAACAAACTGTGATAGCCTTGAATCAGTCCTGTTGGTCATTTGTGTTGGAGGATCAGCACGTCACTAGGTAATAATAAAAAGAGCATGGTACGACTTTTCTTGAATATTGAATTGTAAAGGGTGTGGAAGGGAGCAGTCCTACATTAGTCTGAGATGCGGTTCCAGCTTCTGCCTGGAGGAACTGAGGAAAGCCATGAAACTCAGTCCGGATATTTTCGTAATTAAACATTGTCAACTTCGATAGATCGACTGATGGCTCAGTCTAGAAGCTTTGCGGCAAGCGTTCTTAAATGGCGGCATAAGGGGGAAAATAAACTTGTGTGAAAGGGTGGGAAGGGGGGCGGGGGTGAACTTCTTGTCGTCCCTGCAGAAAAACGTTAATTACTTATAAAGCTTTTTCTTCTTAATGATATTCTTTAAATATTTTTGGTAGGGTAATCATGACGTAGAAACTAAACAGCCACGCAAAGAAGAGTTGGAATTAAAATGCAAGACCAAATCCCAATTAGATACGCAAATTTCGACTGTCTTCTACGACGTGGCGGCTTCATTGCAGAGGCAGGTGCAGAAGTCTGGGTAAATATTTTTTAAAATATGTTTCAAAGCGGATTTTTTTTAACTATAGCCCAGTCAACTGCCAAAATACACATAATTAATTACAGTCCGGATATTTCGTAATTAAACGTAGCCAACTTCGATAGATCGATTGATAGCTCAGTCTAGCAGCCTGGCGGAAGTGTTCTTTCAGAAGGCGGAAAAACTTTCGGGTAAGGGCGGGAAGGGGGTGAACTTCTTGCCGTCCCTGCAGAAAAATGTTAATTGCTTATAAAGCTTTTTCTTCTTAATGATATTCTTTAAATATTTTCGGCAGGATAAGCATGAGGTAGAAATTAAATAGCCTCGGAGAGGAGATTTCGAATTAAATTTAAAACCAAATCCTAATTCGATACCCAAAATCGATTCTCTTCTATGACGTGATGGCTTCATTGTAGAGGCAGGTACAGAAGTCTTGGTAAATATTTTTAAAAATATATTTCAACGCGGAGTTTGTCTTTCTTAACTATAGCCCAATCGACTGCCAAAATACACGTGATTACTGTCAAATGTGGGTTTCGTTAGAAATGGAAAAATTACTGGGCAGCAAGAAAACTTCAACAGGTAGGTAATGTCAGCTATTCAATTTTCCGAACACGGCGGTATGTGAGCTGCACAGCTATTTGTCTTTTACATGGGCAACCTTCACAGGCCAAGTAATAACAAACGTAATTCACCGTGGATATTCTTATCGTTTCTGCACTGCATGATGCATTCCATAATTTTAAGAATCACCGAGCCTTATGTATGACGTCAAATTGTTACCAAAGGCGTCCCTGGTACTGTTTGCTCAGAACTGCCAGCACTGGTCCCGTTCGCCAGTTTGCCTTTTCGTAGCTGGGATTTGTAACCCTTCAACAGCCTACGTGTTTGTACCGTAGGCCCATGTCTTGTGGAAGTGAAAACACTGAACTTCATTACTGATTTAATAACTTATTCATCGTTATAATTTTGAAGAGCAGTATTTAATATTTATAGTTACAGACCTAGCTGTTTAAATGCACCAAACGGTGCTATATTCTGAAGGTATCCACAGTACGCCATGCTTTCAAAATGCTGCATATCATAGGCGTAACTTGGGGGGGGGGGGAGAATTCCCCCCTACTATTTTTTCAATCTGGGGAAAGTTTGAGAACTGCACAGTTCTCATCAACATTGCAGCGGAAGCCTGAAGTCACGGATAGGGATAATTTATTTGGTTACTGAATTGAATAATGGCAAATAAAAAAAACAGATAGAAAAATGAAAATGAAGAGCTTGAGGCTTATAAGACCAATTTTCCCCTCTTTCAAATCTGACTCCCTTGTAAAATAAAGTTCCTAGCACAAGTTTTGCCGCCCCAGTGATATTAGCAAAGTTATGCTTATGCTGCATACCATATGTCTAAGTTAAAAAAAAAACACAGCAGCATTATGAAAAGAAATTTCTTCTTTACTTAATCTTGCAGGTATTACTGACAACCGTTTGTTACAACCGTTTATAGTTACTACTTGATACACACGCATCCGAACAGGCCTACTGTGGACTCTCAGAAGTGTGTTATTTATATATGATGCTGGTAACTGCTAATATTATATAGCGCTGGTGACAGATGAATGCAGGGGTATGGGGCACTTGTGGTATGATACTGGCACGGGAAAACAGAAGTCCTTACACAACTTTGTGCACAATAAATCTCATATTGGCTGGGCCTGGGATTGAAACCAGGACCCCTCCGTGACAGGCTGATGATAACCAAAATGTTATATGTAATAATCTAATTTTACAGACTTTTTCAAAATTAAAGTGTCACATTTACTGTAAAACGTTCCTGCTGATACAGTCATGCATATATTATATATTAACTTACCACTCATGCTGATTTTTCGTTGATTGTGTAGTCACTGGCCAGAATTTAATCAGACATCAAGGTACGTGAAAAGTCGTAGAATTTAAAGTGCCTTATTGTAAGACCTTTGCTTTTGACCAGGCCAGTAGGAAGGGCCAACAATATGAGATTTGGAATATAACATAGAGGATAACACAGCGGTGCACACAGAAGGGTACAAAAATGCAAAACCATACTAGGAAAGTTCACAACACGTTAGTTTCACCAAAGATTATGATCGAAAGAAGGGCCATAAGATATGCGGGCGACGAGAAAGCGATCGGCCTGTAAACATTGTAGCTGAGAAACCTCAAAGAAAGAGACCCCATTGGATGGCTTAGGTGTAGGTGTGAGGACAATATTAAAATGCATGTTAAAGAAATGGGACGTGCGGATACGGATTTGATTCATCTGACTCAGGGTAGGGTTCACTGGTTGGGTATAGTTAACATGATACGGGACCTTCGGGTTCAACAGCAAGTTGGGAATTTTATCAGCTGAGCGACTGCTGGCTTTTCCAGGAGTGATCCGTGAAGTTAACAGGCTCGTTGTAGCTCAGTTAATGAGTGGACATTGGTTGGCTACGAGGCCTACCGGGTACTACAATTTTTAAAGCCATATAAGTATGTACAGTACATATATACACATATATAGATATACACATACATACGGCATATTTAAATATGTAACACTCCTTTCGACACCGTTTTGTGTAACGGTATAGGATGAACACCTGATCCCTGCGCACGTACCCTGTAGCTATCGTCAAGGTTACAGCCCAGCAACTAAGCCGCGTCACACGTGTCTGTAAACAGCAGTCTCGCCACCGGTAGGTCTAGCCAAGCTTGCAACCTTGCGTTATCGCTCGTCCTCTGATTGGCCTCTAAATATACGAACACCCGGCTACTCGTCCTGCGATTTGCGGTTTCTGCCCTGCGATGTCTCACGAACGAACTGCTTGTGATGTGGTGCAGCGATATCGTCTGTTCCTAAGCGAATGGCTCGCACACTGTGATCCGCGAGACAGGCAGATTTTGTTTCCACCGACGTACTTAACCCTTAAAAGAGTAATAAAGTGAAAATACTTTTCGATCCAATGCTCCCCGATTCCCGAAAGCACTGTTTTCTGGAAGGTTCCCAGGCTCCGTCCATTTGTCCTACTGGTAAGAGCAAACTGTAGATGAAGCATTGGAGCATTGGTGGAATGACACTGAATGGGGGAAACCGAAGTACTCGGACTCACATGGACTGGCCAGGGATCGAACCCGGGCTTCCGAGATGAGAGGCCGGCGACTAACAGCATGGACTTTTTTTAACGTTCGAAATTAACCTGAATTATATTTAGAAGTTTCAGCTCGTACCGCGCAGTAAGCACACTCCGTCTCGGTTATGAAACCCAATCAAATAACTATGTGTAGGGACATAAAAAACATAAATGCAGTGTGTAGACAGAAAGTGGAGTAATTAAACCTGGTGATAGACATACTACCCACAACATCTTAAAGGGTTAATAATCTGCCCTACCTTTCCCTGTGCATGCAGTTAAGGCATCCTGGGGAAATAGACATACAGCTCCACTCACTCTTCACCTCCGCGCTAATGGAAGTGAGTGGTGAACCTTACTCCTCGGCCACTTTATCCCAGGGAAAGAATGCTGGTACGCTTTCAACAGGAGCTGGTTGAACAACCAGACCAAGCTGCAGTTCTACCTGGAACCAGTTACCAAAATTCTCACAAAGAATAAAAACCACATATATCAAATGAAATTAAGTGACAATATCTGTTTGTCTTCCACCAAAAACCATCCTAATGCCACTTTCATCTCAAGAAGTGAATATCACAAAACTACGCACAGCCCTTCTGTTCAAGTACAAACTGGAGGCAACAACTGCGGCACATTGAAGAAGGCCCCACAGCAACCATCATAAACAGCTGCACTTGAATAGTAAAGTGACTGTAACACACAGTTCCTCATAACACCATCATTTCATCTAACTACCTTGCACTTTGGTGTCCCACCTCAAATTAAAGTACTGTAGAACTGTACGTCATGCAGTTCTAAGCTAACATACACAGTGGTTTCTGCCAACTTTCACCTGTACAGAATGCTTACAGGTGTGAATACAGTTTATAGCAATTTACTTCCAAACACCCTCCTTTAATATTGTGCACCTCAATATTGAGCGGTCTTTTATGTACCCAACTCTTCAGTCAGTCCACCTTATGTTGACCCACAAGTAATTTACAAATGGGAAATCCGCTATGTCGCTAAAGATTGATCAGTTATATCGATCAGTGTGTGTGTGTGTGTGTGTGCTAGTGTAGATGTGGAGGTCCGTGGAGAGACACCCAGGTCATGTTGTCAGGTATCACAGGATGAGATTTAGAATTCTACATACTAATACCTAGCTGCTGCCATAATATGAGAACTATATCCTCAATGAAATTTCTGGTCAAAAGAATATGCAGCCTGGGACCCTTGTATCATGTAGAACACACAGTAGATTTGACAGTAATGTTTATGCTTCTCATTTGGTGATAAGTAGTGCTGCTGTGATTTTTGCTCCTTTTTTGTTTGGTGCATGATGTAGTGGTGGCTGGTATGATTACAAGTAGGCAGTACCAAACATCAGAAATTTCATTGAGTCTGTACCACTAACAGATAGCCTTGGCCTACAGAATATCATGCAGTATTGATTATCGATGCCTGTCCCCACATGAAACAAGCTCAGCAACTGCACTTTCTGAGTACAGCTCAATGAACTCAGAACTGACCCCATGGCTAGAGGTACCAACATCAAATGTAGATGTACTCCATTCTTGTCAACCCATAACCCATTGCAGTAACTATTCCAAAGTATTCCATTATGCTACCTCATTCAACATACTTCCACCCATTTATGTGTTCCGCATATATTTCTAACTTAAGATGAGAATTCTGCATTGCCAGGAACACAGCACAGGCTTAATATGAGGCCACAGTTCTGCCACTGCCATTCCAACCTCCAGACTCTTCTCTACAACAGTGATCCTTATCTTCATTCTGCACTCTTCAGTACATTTAATCTGTGGTCTTCTGCAAAAAATCCAATGCCCTGGTCACTGGACCACATTTGTTCTGCTTCCATTGCAGGAGCAATCTGTATCTTCATTACACCCATCCCTTCTTCAATACCTCATGAAGCACACAACCTTCTAGTGCGGACATAATGTTCTCTGCAGTAACTTCATGTTCTTGCTGCAGAAGCATTCTTACCAAGTGAATGGCTCCAAGCACCACCACCTGTCCTACAGTTACCAGCTACAATTCTTTCTAACACACTACAACAGGCCAGCATTAAATACTTCCAGTAACCTTTCATTTACAAAAGACCACACACCACCAAGTGAAGATTCGTACTGCTACTAGTTTAGTTTCAGAAGGCCTTACTCTTTCAATGGCCATCTGCTTATGCATGTAAAAAGGACACAATACGTTTAAGTAACTTGAAGTGTAACAAGGCAAACAATAAATACGATGAACTATTCGTAAAGAGAGGCTGCAATAACGGTGGTAGTGTGATAAAATCAGTGTAGAATTTATGTGTGCCATGGCTTTTCTTATGTAGGTATTGATTTCTTCATGTTAGTGAGTAGGACATGAAGCCAGAATGGAGAGGATGAAAAACAAGAAGAGGATGAGGAGGAGGAGAGTAAAAGAAGAAGATCACAAAGACAAGAAGAAAAAAGTCAAGAGGGAGGAAAAAGAGCACAAGGCATGACTAAAATGAAATGTGAACTTAAATTACTGCGAATCTGTGTGTACACTGAAGTCTGTTGTGATTTTGTCTTGAATAAGTGCTACACATTATGCTAAAATACGGAAGGCAGGAATGGTGGGATGACTATTAAAAACATCAAGTGAAGATAGTGTGCAGTGTGAGAAAGACAGTGGGCTGTCATGTATGACCCTAGATTGCTGTGACATGTACGTGTACTAATGTGTGCTTTTCTTTAGGTTACCGCTGCAGCAGAAGTTCAGCCAGACATCAAAGACACATGCAATCACACACAAAGTAAGTTTCCCGACATACATACCTCTGAAGTAACTGGTGCTTATATGTTTATTAATGTGTGTTGCAAACAGCTGAGCAAGCGACAACCTACATACATAGGCCCTGCTCCATGATGTGAATTATTGTGAACAGGACAGATGAAAGAGTAACCAAACAAAGCAGTAAAAGACCTATGCACTCATTGCACTTTGACAAACATACCAGAATGATCTTGCAGTTCACCACTAATTCTGTATGTGTATATTTTTTAGGGGCAACAGGAAGAGGAGGAAGTGAAGAAACAACAGTGGAAGTTCAACAATGATGAGGAACAAGACACAGGTTTTTTGCAATGATATAATGTGAGATTTGATAAGTGAAAGTGAAGTGAAAGTGAAAAGTGAAAAGTGAAAATTAACAGTGAAAGTGAAAGTGGGAAATACGACTAGTGACAGACATTTGCGGGTGACCTTTTAAGAACAACGTGTTACTGGGTACTGCCTGCCCACGGAGTTGCTGGTTACTGGAATTGGCTCGCATGTGCAGCTCTTACCGAAAGGTAGGAAAGCAACAAGTTTTCTTTGGTACCACAGAACCAGGGCTGCGTACCAAACCATGCCAGACGTGGATGGAGATTACTGCAGAATGTGTGACAGTCTACTTCAGAGTATTGCTGCTAGTGCCCTAGAATACTCTGAGGTTCCTCTCTGTGTCCACCTGCCCTGAGTATTGCTGCTAATGCCCAGGATACTCAGAGGTTAATTCCCTTTTTCTAAATTACCTGAGAATTCCTGCTAATGTCCATGATACTCAGGGGCCATCATGTTCAATAAATTCTCTTATCTAGATGTTGCTGCCAATATGCACAACATATACCTCCTTGCCCTCCAATCCCTCACTTCAGCTCAAAATTACACTGTACCTGAAAATTTCCTATTGAAATCAGCAAAACAGGTCCCCTGCATACATTCTGCATCCACCTACTATGAGGTTTGAGGGTGTTTACCAGCATTGATATAGTCCAGCCAAGTCCCCACTTGAAATATGTCTCTGGCGGCATAACACTCTCCAACTTCCGTAGCTCACAGACAAATCCTACGCCACTCCACATGCAAATATTAAGGCAGTCCTTCAGCACTTGACTACAATTTCTGCTTTACCAGGAGAATTGATCTGTACTATGACTACATGATCATCTCCTGTAGCTGGCATGGAGCTACAAGTGCCAGGCTGTGGTATGCAAGTTGCAGCTACCCCAAACTGTGCTATAATATTTTCTGCCCTCTCTTTCAGGAGTGGTCTACTTCACGTATTTTATTGTTCGTGAATTTTGTTGTTGTGGGATAGCTGCACCTTGTGTTGCAGGAATCATGACTGCCTGAATGAACCAATCGAACAGCAGTGAGGCAAGCCTTTGCTGCGTCAGTACTACCTGGTTCTTTCTGGTCTCACTGTTTCTGCCAGAGTGTAATTTTGTGTGAGTTTTCCTATACAGACATTATTTTGGATGACAATCGCTTTCTTTTCAATAGTCCACGACACTTCTTCTATTGTAAGGACCACAAAATGCCAGATAATATTTTTGATGTATAAGTGTTGATATCTACAAAATTCGGAACCTGGACTTCTCAATGTCACATGCAGAGAAATAAATAGAAGCTGCAAACTACCCCTGAGAATTCATAAAAAACCTGAACATTTTCAGATCGTCATTCTCGCTGCATTTTAACATGCTCTAGCAAACCAGACCTTACTTCCAGTGGCACTCTTACGAAACAATATAGTAATCATACACATCAGTAAATGAAATTATAATTACTGACCAATGATTATGTTCACACATTTGCTCTGTCAATCATATTAACCACATCACGGTTCATTAATACCGAAACACCACCACCACCACCATCACCACTACTACTACTACTACTACTACTAAACACAGCTTTCACACACTTGCAATAACGAAAAAAATTGCCTTAAGTTGTGTTCCTAATACACCAGAGCCGCCCAGAAATTTCAGACATATATAAACTCCCACTCCAAAATCTAAACGCACTCCATACCACAGATTATCTAATATCAGCTCCACACGAACTACATTCAAATATCATAAGTTGCTACCATCATATAACAGAACTTGCCCGCAAATGTGCCTTTCTCTTCCATCTATTGGGTACCAATCATAGCCATTGAACCCCCACTACCAGTAATGCATACATCTTCCGCCTGGGGCACCACAAGTGTTTGTTTCCAGGGCTCCTTTTAACTTGCACTGGGTTATAGGTAAGCAGTGCTTCTGGTGGTAACTTAGGCATGACACAACATTTGTACAGGAGCCTGCTTTCACACTGCACTCTCTGCTCCACATCTTCGTTCATTCTGGCACTAAAACAACAGCAAACTTTGAAATTGTAACATACAAACTAAATACAATATACAAATCTGTTCTTTCTTGAAGAAGTAATCAGTCACAGCCAACTTTTCTTTTAATTCTTTTCAAACTAAAAGAAAAGTTGGCTGTGACTGATTACTTCTTCGACAGAGAATAGATTTTTATCTTGTACTTAAACACCAACTGGGATGATGAACATTAATTTATAAATAAAATATACCATACTAGTTTACAGCACATTTTCTCTGACATAGTTCTGTCCAAATAAAATATAATGTAAAGTAATAGTCTATATTTATTACATAATACACATATTTATTTGGTTGTAGTAAATGTGTTAGTGATACCATGTATGGCAAATGCAGAATATTAAGATTCAAAATTATAGTCTTCGAGGTTATGAGACCATGTAATGTGACTGGTGGGTACGGAGGTTTCAGTCAGGACACACTGCCAAGTTACTGTGACCAAAATGCTCCTCCAGAACATTCATAACCATGTACAACACTATACAGTGTCCTAATGCAGACTGCATTACAAATCCTTACCACTGTGAGTACCTCAAATCCTGTACCAAAGAATATTAAAGGCAACTGAAGTGTGGCTGGATATGTCACATTAGGAAAACTGAATTACAGAAGAGCACGAAGTGTAATGCACAATACCGGGACTGGCAGTTTGCAAAGTGGGATCTGAATTTACTGTCTTTTAGTCTTTTAAGGGAGAAATGAATTGCAATGAATGGAGATGGAAACTGTTGCAAGGAAGAGGCAGATCTGTTCAGGCTGCATAACAATGCGCCTTGTGCAGGAACATGATGCTGTAGAACCATGAATCCTCAGCTGTCCAGCCCACAGACAATTCACTATACCAGTGAAGACTTCAGGGTGCTGCAGAGAATGCATTTGAATATATTTGAATGCATTCAAATGTGAAGCTAGGAGGATATGTACTCGGATATCGAAAAGTGACATGTTGCATATACGAAAGTCTGAACAATGTTAAATAAGGAAACAACCCCATCAACATAGTTATGACTAAAAACAAAAACATAACGCTGCATAACTAGAGTATGAATTGAAGCTAACAACACTTTGCACACACTCTTCCACAACTTGAGATACAACATCAATGATCGACAGCAACATAAAAGGTCCTGGAAAGATTTACCATATCGTAGACATAGCAAACTTTTTATTAGTAGACCATGTAAGAGAAGAGCTGAAGACCGGCCTAAATTAAGTAGGCATCAACTAAAAATGGTAGCTGCAGTCCTCGTGGGACATCCTCCTGTGAGGAAGCACGTGCATGTCATGGGTCTGTTTGATGGAGATCCAAATTGCAGATTTTGCAGGTTGGAGATTGAAACAGTGCGGCACATTATTTGCTGTTGCGAGGCGTTGGCTTGTAACCACTATAATTTCTTTGGGAAGCTGTTTGATGAACCAAAAGATATAAGCACCACTTCATTAAAGTACATTTGTCCCTTATAACAGGCACAGGATTACTGAACCTGTGCTGAATGGCATACTTAGGGCTGCACAATAAGCCTAAGGCTGAGGTGCATCTGGAACATTAGCTGACAGGCCCTATGGAAGAAGAAGAAGAAGAAGAAGAAGAAGAAGAAGAAGAAGAAGAAGAAGAAGAAGGAGGAGGAGGAGGAGGAGGAGGAGGAGGAGGAGGAGGAGGAGGAGAAGAAGAAGAAGAAGAAGAAGAAGAAGAAGAAGAAGACAGTATGGCAAAAAACAATATTTTGTACTCTGTTGCCTACACTACACTATTTTATTCAATATTTTTAGTGTTTTAGACCTTCAAACTATACTCTACAGGCATTATACACCTTCTGTATCCTTATGTATTTTTTGTAGTGTATGTACATCTTTATTGCAAAGGCTGAGATCTATAACCTGATTACAGTTGTAATTAACCCTTTTTTATGTCTTGTAGTTCAGGCCCGATGATGGCTATCCTTCTACAGCCAAAACATGTAGCCTTTTTCTTGATGTATATATGTTGTGTTGACCGACTGAAACATTTGTTGTTTTTAATAATACAATGGGGAATTAAAATATACAGTAGCAGGTTAAAATCAGAAACAGGTTTGCAGCTTGTGGAGAGCTTATATGGTAACATGCACATTAGCAGGGCTTGGGAAAGTGTTGGAGAAAATATTAGCATTTTAGTCAAACGGAATATTGCTTACATTATTAGAGACTGCAGCTGCATAATTGAGGATGTGAGGAAGAAACATTACAAATTGTAAGATGAAAGGAGGAAACCCATATTGCAATGTTTACAAGAACAAACAAGGATTTCTGCCAGAAATCATAAAGGCTACCATCATGTGTATTTTAGTGGCAACTAATGCTGCTGCCACGGATGACACTCTCCAAACTACCTTGCAGTCACTTAGATTCTTAGAACTGCCCTGCATTGCAGTATTTTGGTCAAATAGCAAAGGGACTGGGACTATATTTGGGTCAATAAGCTATGGACAGTGAAAGCAGCTGTGCATCCATGAAGGCCTTGCCAACCAGTGTGTCATAACAGACAGCCATGCCTGTCTCATATGTGGCCAGTGGGCTACCTGGTTACTCACTTTCCCTGTGTGCACGCTCTAGCGTATACCCTAGTGTCTGCAAGGTGTCCAAGGTACATAATCACACATGAATGGGTTTACCTGCCGTGGATAGTGTAGTGTATGCAAAACTGCTTGTTAACCCTGAGTGTTTAGTTTTAGCCTTTTCATGAGCAGGTGACAATTGTCATCTTATATATTCCTTATTTTGATTTTAAACTCAAAGTGATGTCTACTGAAATAAACCCTTAAGACTAAGGAACATGAAGTGGTAGGTTGGCACAAATAGCCTCAGCAGCTGATGTGCCCATAAATTCATTACTACCACCACCACCACCACCACCATTACTACTACTATTGCTGCTAGTAGTACTACTGCTATTGCAACTGCTACTATTACTGCTGCTGCTGGTAGGAACTTCATTTTAATGCTGTGACACCAACCCCAGTTTGTTGTATTGCCAGCCTTTACCATTGCACGCTGTTATCACCACTAAGAATTGTCCAGTTATGTGACATCTAAAATAATTGGCACTTGTATGTTTGCTGTGACTTAGAATATAAAGGAGTAGTTTAGCATTTAAGGATTTGGCCTTGTTGTTTTTACATACATGTGTACACATGCATGTGTATGCATGCATGTACACACATGTACACACAATGGCCAGTGATTTTATGTAAATACTATGGTAACCTGTGCTCTAATTGCTGATGTTATTCCCAGCCATATGTGTTGCATGAACTTAAAATCTGTATATATGATATACAGAATGACGTTTTGTACACAGTATGTATATAAAATGTCACCTGTGTTGTGTATACAGAACGTCACCCGTGTGTACTGCATTAAGGTGTCCTGTGATGCTTGGGCTCCTTCAGGATTGTGTTCCAGGGGTCATTTGGAGCAAATAACATGCTATAAACTATAGGTCACTTGGTACCATGAGACTGCAGTGCTAGTTATCAAATCAGTAAGGTTTCAGTTAAACTTAATTAATTAACTAAGTCATATTTTTGACAAGTCCACCTTCTGACTGCACACATGATGCCAGGTGACACTCCACTGTGCCAGTACTGACTGTGTTCCACTTCATTTCTTATGCCAGTACGTGCTTTCATGATGCACTTCACTAGCTGATGTCTTGATCCTGGCTTACTGCTGTTGTACACCCCAGATTTCATGCAGTCACAGAGGAAGGAATATGACAAGCATAATTTGAGTGACTGGGCTGGGCATGCCAGCTATCCACCTCTTTGTAACTATCTTCCTTTAAAAGTTCTATTCAGGTTCTCCATAAACACTCCCAAAATGTGTAGGTGCTGTGTTATTTCGTATTGACATTCTTCACTTTGTTGCAAGAAGTCTATCCTTAAAAGGAAAACTGTAGTTCACTCCCTAGAAAGTTCCAGTTATAAGCAGGTGTTAAGCATCACTTAAGAAGATGTGTCCAAGCAGGTGATTTTCTAGTATTCCGCAGCCTTCATTTACTGGAAACCTTTCCACTGCTTCATGTCGATTTTGTTGTGATGAAGAATGAGAATTACCTATGCTATGAGTACCTGTACATGTAAGCTGTGTGTTGACTGTGAACAGAAGCTATTATTTCAGTAGTTTCCATGCCGACCAGGCAGACTAGAGATCAACAGTCTCACTTTCAACATCCAAATAAAATGTCTGTCTGGTCTCTGCATTGACAACAGAAAATATACTTCAGTCTGAGTTTACAGTCTACACAATTATAGCAAGACAGGCAATGTGCGTATAGACGTAACACTGAGGTGTGTTCGTGTAACCATTGTTGCCATGGAAAAGCAATAAGTATTACATATTCTGAGTGTGTGTCTGTAGCCTTAGTTATCCAGCATGCAAAGTGCATGTGCTGTATTATATAGTCACATGTGGCCTGTGCAGTTCCATCACATTTTTCCACATTATCTAATAAACAGCACAATTTTTGGAGAAAAAATTTACTGAACATAAAATATGCATTTTGATTTTCTGTACAATTTTTTCTCTGAAACATTTCTTGTTCTAGGAAGAATTCAGCAAGATATCAAAACATACACCCGTATTCACGTAAAGTACCTGTTATTCTTGTCAGATTTTAATGAAACTTGAAAGTTTCTTGATAGATTTCTGAAGAATACTCAAATATCAATGTCCATGAAAATCTGTCACTGGGATCCAATTTGTTCCATGTGGACAGACAGACAGACAGACAGACAGACAGATGGACGGACAGACAGATGGACATGACACAGTTAGTACATAGTTGCTCTTTGCAATTCTTTTAATATGCCTAAAAATGATGTTAAAACTTTATAGTACAGAAGACCCATATTAACTTACTTCCAGATGTATACTAAGAGTACTAATAAGTTACTGGGTAGAGTATTAGCTACTCTAAATCCTGTAGGCCCATATTTTTAAGTGGCTATATTTTTCTAGTGGTGCACCACTTAACAGGCTGGACTGCATTGGGGTTAAGTTGTGTTTTCATGTAATAGGCACACATACAAAAATTAGTTGTGTTTGATTGATTTTCTGTATTTTACTAATATGAACAACATTAACAATATGGATTCAAACCTCCAGTCAGCAGATCTGATAACCCCATCAAAATGATGCATTTATTTTGTGCATTTTATGCAAAGAAATGCACAGACAGCTACATGCATAACACAGATTCTTTCTGTTAGTACTGTAATGTTGCATTTTTCTGTAACTTGAGTTGTGTATAGTAAAATATGTCGGGTATATGTCATGAAATTCTTTATCCAGACATATGCATAAGTATGTAGAAACCAGTCTGAAATGGACACCATTTCCAGATGTATGACATTCTGCTATTAGTTTCTACTGTAATTTTAGACTTTTGAATATATTGTCAAATTAGTGCGCTGTTGACTGAAGGGACTGCATAACAATATTTTATGAAAGCGTAAAGTACCTCATTTTTCAGTACAGCCTCTTTACTTACCAAATACTACAGCAGCTACTAAAATTTGCATCCTCCAACCTGAACAAGACTAAGGTTTAAGCAAGGCATCTCTTTAGGTCGCAAGGAGTTAAACATATAGTGCTATACCTCTTAAATAAACACTTTTAATATCAGATAATGCATCTGTCTGAGATATATATTTATTTCGTGTAAAACTTTTGTACGTAATTTTATGTGGGGTTTGGGGATATAATCTGCAACATGCCTTACTGCGCAAAAATGCCTTGTCCCATCTGTTTTCGACATCCAAGTACGTTTCACACTGTTGTAATAACTTCTCTGATACACACTGTAATTCACATTTTGTGATTTGTTTTATATTCGATTTTGACACGTTAAGCCCACATAATGCATTGGCTATGTCATTAAGCTCTATGCTTCAAATTTCCCCTGAGATAAAAATCACATACATTCAGATCCGGGGACTGTACCAGCCATAGCCCTCTACTACAGAGTTTGTTGATTGAAAATAGTCCTTAGAGACCTCACTAAAGTTTGTTGCTCTTGTAGTTGTGGGGTCTAGTGAGACATGTCAATAAAATCATTTGTTCTTCAATTAATTCTGTAAAGAAGAACTTCAAAGTAAAATTTACATACTGTCTGATTTTACTCTGTCTTGAAGGCAACTCGAGCCCCATATTCACATACAGTTTACAGCGCATTGCTGTGGTGCTCTAGTGAATAACGTGGAATTTTAATAGGTCTATTCCGGTGATGGATATCAGTTAAACTGGTGGGATAAAATCAAGCTTTATCCCACAAAACGAAGCTGAGGTAAAGTCCTCTTCGTGAATATTTATAGAAAGCCAATTATGAAAGTTAGTTCATGAAACTATATCTGCAATTTGAAAATGATGTACCATCGGTGTCCTGTATGTAGGAAATTTCAGAATTATGATGGCCCTGTCAACAGGCACTTTATTTAGGCCTACATATGTATCTTGGGATAATCGATGAAGTGAGTTCCTTGGACTAATTCAGAGTCTTCTTTAGATAAATTAGAGTGTGTTTTATGTTAGCAGGCTCTGTGATTGGTGTTTCTTTCTACCAGTAACGGACCAAGCTTTGAAACATGGACTTTGTGGGTAAATGTAAAGGAGGACATAACGTGTAATTACAGACTGGAAGCAGCGATTGCGACCTTGTTCGTATCACCATCTTAGAATAAGCCTTGAAATATTAAGGAAAACGATGGAAAACACCAGGATACTCGGCAGAAAAGCCGGGATTCGAATTAAACACCTGCTGTTTTCTTTAACGGGTTAAGCACTTTTCGGTATCTCCCCTCCATAAACGAAACACTGATGGCCACAGATAGGGTTGTAGTTGACTTCTAATAATGGAGGTAAATTTAAAACCCACAAGAATATTTCAACAGAACATGAAATAAATTCAAAGTAAATATTTGACTCACCACGCAAACACACGTTCATATACAATTTGAACATTCATATAATACAATGTATAGCTATCTAAGGGGAATAGACTAGGAAACGTTTCGAAGTCTGTTCTTTCTCGAACGGTGACATACAGTGGCGAGTACTGACTCTAAACTTCATCATTGCGGGTTCTCATTTTATCGGCAGTACCATCAGGTACATGTCATCCACGGAAGGGGTCTTTCTGTCTATACCACTCCGAACACCCCGCACAGACTCGATGGAGTCGTATATTTTGCAGTCAATCGCTGCAGACCATTGAGCAACGCGTTGAGCCAGTCCTGTAGCTTCACGTCACAAAGTTTTCCGTTTTTCTTACAATCCTTGCTAGTTTGGACGGCTCAGTGCATCCCTCACGACCACGATGGCGGCGGGTTGCCGCGAACGGGCGTACGTCAGAAGGCCGAGTCGAACACGGCCATGGATTGAGAGATGTCTTCGTCACTCATGCAGGAATCCAGGAATTCCTCCAATGTAACAACGCCATCTTTGTTTTGATCCATCTTCTGAAAAAAAAAAAAAAAGAATGCAACAATGTGAATACATGTTCTGTGACGGTTCTGCTTTATTCCGACAAGTAAACAAACAAGGGCTGTGCGGGCGACGGCCTAGGTCCTGGTAAGGCCACCGACGTTGGACAGGTTTAGAGAGAGGGGGTGCCGGACAGAGACAGACAGTCTGGCTTTCCAGGTTGAGGGATGGGGTGGAGCTGACATATCCATCTCGTGAAAACTCAATCATAACATAGTTTATCATAACGAACCTCCGTTTTTCTAGTTGTCTGTCTAAACAGATGTGGGCCTATGGATTATTTAGATGGTCGTCATTGTAACAAATTTCTATACTTTACCTTTTGCAGGTATAATTTATTTCCGTATCGTTTTCATATTTTCCAAGAAATGAGTGGCTTTCTTTAAAATTAGATACAACAACTGTGATGTTAAAGTTTTAGACTTCTCCTTGCTTTGAAAGGGTCGCTTTGCGATACTCTTCTCTTTTTTTTTTTTTTTTAGATCTGCGCTCTTCTGGGATATTACGCAGCGTCGAGTGGTAATGCTTTACCGACGCTTAGGGACACCATATCAGTCCCATCTTCAAGGATCAAGAATTCTTCTTGTCAAGGGTCAAGAAGAATTCTTGACCCTTGAAGGTGAGACTGATACGTTGTTCCGAAACGTCGGTAAAGGATTACCACTCGACGCTGCGTAATATCCCAGAACAGCCTAGACCTCTTAACATAGTGGTGGAAACCTGAAATCACTCTTTTTTTATTTGTGCTTCTAGGCCAAACCATTGCTAGTGATCTGAGAAAAACTACAGTCCTTATTTTATTAACTTCTGTTAATGTCCAGGCATAGACTTCAGAAAATTAAATTTGAGAGGATAAGAATTTTCACCTGGAAGATGCGGTCCACCTTGTCGCGCACCGTGCTTTCGTCGACGCACGGTTCAGTAAACTTGCCCATGAGCTCATATATGGCTGTGACGATATCTGTCATCTCCTCACGGGTGATGCAGCCATCACCATTGATGTCGTACAGAGAGAAGGTCCAGCGCAGCTTCTCGTCCAGAGAACCTCGCGACAAGATGGACAACCCCTGCACGAAGTCCTGGAACATTCGACAATGATGCTATGGGGGGCACATTCTCCTACCACGTTTAGCCATAATGGATAGGATTGGGAAATAATGCTTTTTTAAGTACAGTCGAACTCGGTTACAAGGTCATGAAAGGGATTGAATATTTTGTGTCGTTATAAACGAGTGTCGTTATAACCGAGGAGTATAATGTTATAGTTAACAGTGAGGAATTAATTGGTACCACAGGACACCTGACGCTATAGAGGAGGTGTCGCATTAACCGATGTCGTTATAACGGGATTCCACTGTACTTAGACGTACGCTGTCAGTGGTACAGGGGTAGCAAACAGGCGAAAATATGAGAACTGACCACGAAAAGAAATTACGTAAACCGACAGCGACAGTGAGGGAACTACAAATTTTTAATGCTTTTGTGGCTTACTTTAAGGATATAAGATTAACGCATTAAGGACAGGCTGTGCTTAATGGTCTGTTTCTCCTTCGAAGCTACTGAAAACCACTTCTAGGAAATCTGGTATTGACGTTAACTTAAAAGTTAATGAGAACTGTAATCGATGCTCGGTAAAACGGACATTGACGTCACTCGTACAAAGTACTGCACACGGTATAAAATACATATTCCTTAATATCGACAGTTTTCCTTTAAAGCATTTTAACGCCATGAACATTCAACAATGTATAAAGGAACGTAAAATTTTAATCCGTGTAGTGTGAGTAATCTTTGAAACCGAGTTTTGATTCTGTACTATAACAGAATGGATTTTTAGGTTAATTCGTATTTTTGTCTGTTGGTGTAGGAAATAACCATGGCTACTTAAAATACACCATAATATTAACCTGAAGTAAATAAATTATTTTAAGAAAATAACTGAACACTCGTAAAAGGGTCTGACTGATATTCAGAACTCGCATTAAATGGCGCCCTGAGCGGAAAAAAGCTCACAGTACAATAATGAACAGTTAAACAGAAAATACTTTTAATGTAGAAAGAATTCAATGTATTTCAGACGGATAAGAAGACTGAAATAAGTGAAAATATAATTTAAAAATATTAGGAACCAATAAATATTAAATGGTGGAGTGTAGGGTTTTGACCAGCAGAAATAAACCGCACTTCATTAGGCGTATATAAAGCCTCAAAGAAGTAAACTGGTATAGACATTAGCGAATCATCTTTCTCGTTTGTGTCCAAAATGGAGGCCTACGCATTTCGCTCAGTCGAGATTTGTACTATCACTGTCTCTTAATTACGAAGTTAGATTTTCTTCAAGTTTTACTTCATTAACTGATGTCAACTTGAGCAGTCCTTAAAAATATATCTCATAGAGGCTCCTCACGGAAAATATCAGAAGTTCACAGTATTTAATAAAAAGTTTTACTTATTCTTTTGATATTTTATTCTCTGTGTTATAAATTTTCCATTGTCAAAACGTCCCTGTAGAAGCTCATAGCATTTCTAGCCAGCCAAGAAATTTATTGTTGTAATGAAACCCCAAAATTTAGAACCTCCTTAAATAAAAATGCTACTGGATCCGAGAATGATTCAGCCGAATCCGCTTAACACGTCATAGACATCTAGTTCCCTAAGGTCCATTATAATAATAGTAAGTCTATACTTCCAAAGAAGTATTTTCCCTGGAGAGTTCCTAATCAAAACTATGTAAGTATTTCGTGTGTTCAGATTAGAGCCTTCTACTTTTGACGTTTGGAATTTCGGAAATCATGTTTCGAAAAATACATTCCAAATATAACGCAGGAATGTTTACACATTGACCGAGAAGTTCGGTGGGACAAATAATCATCAATTATTTGTTGGGAGGGATCGGGTGGCAAGCGTCCGCTGTCTCTCTAAACTTTCTGTTTTGGTGTTTGGAGACAGAACAACTGACAGCAAGCTTGTCGTCCGAGACTGGAAAAGAAGATCACTCGGATACAAGGCTGAACTCCCAATGGTTCCTTCACAGTTCAGTGCTCCAGATGTCGTTAGAGTGTTGTCGGATGTCCGGATGGGTGATAGGTTATATACGTCAGAAATATGTGTAAAAATTCCAAAAAGATAACTGATGCAGGCTGTGAAGTCTTCACAGTCGAGCTGCTGAAAATTCAGGTCGTCTGGAAGGTTTTGCCTAATGTCAGTGAGCGTAAATATACAAAGATCTTCGTTCACAACTGAAATCTTTATAGCTAATCGTCATTTAGTACATGTTTCGGCCTTAATAACGGCCATCATCACGTACTGCAACGTACAGACACCTTGAGGGAGAAATAATGTTGTACAAGCATCAGGTTGGGATTTAAAGTAAGATTTCGTTCTTTCCAAAACATTCAAATACAAAATGTCAGTTTCCAAAACAAGCCATGTTATAAATAAAAAAGATGTATAAAATATTTTTTATTTTTGTTCAAAATATTTTCCGTGTAATATTCTTGTATACTTTCTATTAAGCAGTTTCCGTAAATGGATTTCTGAGTTTCTACTAAGTTTCTGAAAATGGAGGGTGCAGGTTTAAAACGTTTTAAAGACTGAAGTCGTAGGCAGAAGTACTGGCCATATTTTTAACAATATTTTTAACAAAATATTTTATTCAACTTTTGGCTACCTTATAACATGATTCGTTTTAGAAACGCACATTTTAAATTTAATATTTTTTGTAAAAATGAGATACTTTAATGTCAACCTGATGCTAATACAACAGTATTTTTTCCACAAGATATTTCTGAGTGGTAGTACTTGATGATGGTCGTTATTGAGGCCGAAACGTGTCGTACTATGTGTTGTTTACTTACAAAGATTGGTTTGGGAAGGACGACCTGTGTACTACTTACTTTCATTTATGCATTCACAACAGGATTTATGAGCTATCTGTGTATGTTTGGCTGTGAATTTAAGGCAGTACGATCCTTCACATCTAGGGGAACTGCTAACCCAACAACCAAGCCTGACACACCATGGGACTTGAATTTTCGACAGAGTTGACATTTCAACCTCAAGTATTTGTAATTTCTTACTGGAAACTACAACAATAAAAGGAAGTAGGTAGTCCAGTGGAGTATTCATATTTAGCAGCTGCGTTATTTTCGATTTTGTCTAGATTTTCTCCCAGATGTTCGTTTATTACAGATAAAAATTTGTGTTTATAAGGCTAACGGCTCTAAGATATTACATTACACAGAGCCAAGACTTTCTTCCTCGTGTTTCATTAAACATCTACTCACTATATCAAATAAAGTTTTCAGATCTTAATTATGTACGTTTCAAGTCTTATACAAATGTTTGTACCATGGGCCTTTTTCGAAAAAAAGGCATAAAACTGGATTTTATCTTCATGTATGATACAAAGTAAATTCTTCCAAAACCTATCTGTGAAGACCCCCACTGCATCGCCAAACTTAATGCAAAGCTTCTCAATAGCTTAGGGAATTAAGAAAGCGGACGTACAGACTGAAGCGTATAACTTCCCTTCATACAAACACCTATACAATTAAAGTAACTTTTGTGTTCCTCTAAAAAAAAAAAGCCTTACCTCAAAACTGAGCAGTCCACTGTGGTCATGATCCAGTGTGTTGAAGACATAATGTGCGTACAGACTGGTATTTGCTGCAACAAACAGAGGGTTGTCATCACTGTTTCGGAAGCTGAAGAGAGGCATAGATTTAATGTGTTCCATGTCCGTGCACTATATTATACAAAAACACTAATCACCAACAAATGCACAAAGAGAGTTTTATCATCAATTGTAACACACTCCTACATGTTTCGACCCTGCTGGGTCATCTTCAGGGAGAACTTTTTGTTATCGTTACACTAAGGTTGCACTTTGTAGTTGAGTGAGAATGTGCTGTTGACTGAGTACTGTGTACTGGAGGCGTGAACTGCCTGTGGCCTCGGCCTGCAGGCCGGGACCACAGACGATAACAAAACGATAACAAAAAGTTCTCCCTGAAGATGACCCAGCAAGGTCGAAACATGTAGGAGTGTGTTACAATTGATAATAAAACTCTCTTTGTGCATTTGTTGGTGATTAGAGGCATAGATGTTGACTTTTGACCTAAGAACTGGAAACTGGGTTTACGTATACGTAGCAACGGCCTACACTTTCTTCCCATATTCACAATTAAACCAATCCTGAACTCGTTCATTCCAGCTCAAAACACCGCACTGCCTTTCTTTGTGATAAGTTTTAATATTATAGTCCCAAATACACCCAGGTCTGCCAAGCGGTCTGTTCTCTTCATATATTCAAACTAAAATTTTTATAAGTATTTCTCATCTTCTCCAGCTGTTATACACGCCTCGCCCATGTTTGTTGCCTTATTTAATCACAATAATATCGAACGAAAAAGTCTAATTGTGCAAATTTTCATTGTGAAATTTCTTCCATCCTGCTGTTATATCTTATGTCTTTGGTTCAATTACTTTCTCAGCTCTTTGTTCTCAAACATTCTAAATGTACGTTTGTTTTTTAGGGCAACATGTTCACATTTGTATAAATACAATAAATAAAACCATGACCAATTTCATGGATAGAGATTTAGAAGCTAAGGAGACGTTAAAATGGTTGGGATTTTATGGAACGCTCTGACATTACACCCTTCCCAGTGGGATGCCTTGTTGATATGCGGACGGCTCCATTTCTCGGACTTCAGAGATGCCATCAATATTCCAGTCAACCGTGCGTAAAGAAGAACTTCTCAGTTCCTCTGCACTCTAATGTCAGTCCAGCGTTGCGCTGAGGGTAGCGTTTGATGTGATTCCATTTTAATGGTGGTTCTATGCGTCACTGTGTTACAGCTCTGTGATTCTCTTTAATGCTGTCTGTTTGTTTCAGTAGCTTCTGCCTTACACTGGACCAATGGATAGAGAAGTAACCTTATAAAATACAATTCATTTTATAAAACCGTATATATAGATGATAACGAGCAGTGGCATCTCATAATAAGCCTCCTCCATCCATCTTATGACACTACAGCCTGTAGTCGAAACTTGACGTGCCATAATTTACCGCCTACCCTGACAAATTGAAATTAGATGAACGATCTGAGCGCCTAATTTTACACCTGAAACCACGGCGGGCGGGCACAGTACAGTGCAAATGTAAATTTATCCATATGCTGAATTAAACACCACACCGTGAAGATGTAAGGGGAGTGAAGGTACCCCTTCGTCACCTAGGCACTAGGAGGAGTGAGAATTTGGTTTCAAGCTCCGGCCGATTTCCCTCTTGGAAAAGACCATCGTACCACAGCATAGAAGGTCGGGTGGCTTCCAAACAGGGTATGGACGCTCTTTATGGGAGAACAATTCGCGCTCTGCTGCGAATAGATCTTCTATTGGCCAGTCGTCAGGCTCGTAGTCTAGTAATGAACTGACTGAGCTAACGTGCAAAACTGACGTTAAAGGCAATAAAAATAGTTAGTATGAAGAAATAACTCCGGACTTGTGCTTTATCAAGGACTTTCGTATGTTTGAAACGTGTCGGATGTAGTATAGAAAACTATAGCAAATACGATCGTTGTACTGAAAGATGAAGGTCCCTATGCATTCAAAAACAGAACTGTATTTGAGTGAATATAAAACATAGTGTCACTGTATTTCCATATTACGGCTTTCCGTATTGTCACAAAATTTCATTAAACTTGTCAAGTAGTGTTTCGCCCATCCTTTACACCTGAATATTTCTATCTGCCTCTAATAGTGGGAATTTTAATATCTCACTTTATGGTGCGAATACACTTTGATGTTTCTGGGGGAAAACATGGTGAGAATAACATTTGGACCTTAGAGAGACAGAGAGCTACAGACAGTGCGGAAGTTACAGGAGGATGGTAGTAAGGAGCTCCGTGATTTGTATTCCTCACCAAATACCATTACAAGTGTGAAATGGAGGACGAAAAATAGGACATGCAGCACTCAGGGGTGAGATTGAAGAGGCTGGTTAAAAGGGTGTGGGGGAGGGGTGCTTATTATGAAAGTAGGTTACAATCTTTTCCACTGCAGGCGTTGGTATTAAAGGCGTTAAAACTTCAGTTTCGACTACTACAGTGTTAATTGTTTGGTTAGATTTTTAGATCCTTAAAAATGTGCTATTTAATTACATGCAAGACAGTCTTCATTGTGAAACAAATAGTCGTTCAGATGGCACAAGAATTCTTGTCCTGTTACGGAATCTAAATTTTAACTACTGTTTTCATAAAATATCTCCACTGGCCCCATATCATGGGATAGATGTACATCGGCAGCTGTCACCTTATCAGTCCTCATAGGCTGAGTCAATACAAGCACTTCTTCTTTTTCCTTTTCTCTTTGTCTTCTGCTTCTTCTTCCACGTCATACAGCTGAAATGCAGCGCAAGATGTATCCATCGGAAACACTGGCTTTTCGGGCAATGTTCCATGTGCCTTCGTCAATCCCCATATTATTCTTCTGAGTTGTTAATGTATCAGTGGAAGGACACTGAGACGGAAAAAGGGGGGGGGGGGGGCATTAATGCTGTTCCGGCGGGTTTAATGTACAGCGTTTCTTCTCCCCGTGCTACCGCGTCAGTACGGCGTCACTTCCCCACGAACAGAGAGCATAAAACTCTCTCGTATCCACTGCAGAAATCCTGTTGTGATACGATACTGTACGCGATTAAACGAGGTGGGCCTAAGTTGTAATTATATTTTGTAATGAATAAGAATTTGATTTGTAAAAAATTTTGTACTTGTGATGTGTTCTTTGAGATTCTGCATTCTTAATTCACTTCAGTTTAATTTATTTCAGACTAAGAAGTGTTACTAAAAGTTAAGTGTCTCTATACATGCAAAGAGAACGGTGATATTGTTTCAGGCATCCTTAACCTCTACACTGCCTGCAAGTTAGTGCTCCACACACGTGGATGGTGTCAGAAAAGGCGTCTTACATCACACAACTTTACTGACTCCTCCAAAGTTCTGTGTTTGCCATAGGTACTATGACGTCTCATATCAAAATAGTAGCAGTTTCCCCATAGGCTGTATTTACGTGTTTCTTATGATAGTAAAAGGAGGTTATATTTTCCCTGTGCACTGTTAATTCGAATGCCTTTATAATGGAGACGGCCTGTTTTCTCTGAAACAAGATCCGAATTCTTACTTACAGCTGGGATGAATTTGTGTCTTTCAATGGTTAAAGAAGAGAATGTGGGTTTGTAGTGCCTAAGGATTTTGAGGCACTGAACTTTCTGCAGTGCGTGATGTTACTAAGGTAAAATTAAACAGCAAGAAGCAGTTAGAGTCGGGGCTTAGCGAAATGTATGATTAGACTGTAAAGCTGTACCATTACGTCACTCCGGGGAGTCTTCGTTTCAACACTGCCGTCTACCGTGAGGTAATGGAATTTGTGGCACGACTGATATTGCCTTATGTGGAAGGCTCGACTTGGGACATCCGATCCGCCTTATCCGGCGTCTTGTTGCTGCTTGGTTTGTGTGCATCCAGTCGAGAATGGAATTCTGCCACACAAGTGGCGTCATGGTTCTGCAGCGCAGCAGATTGCTAAAATTCGCACTTCCGTCTCTTTGAATTTTCTCAAGCAAAAGATGCAACAGTCGTATTAATTTTCACTGTGCAGTTTGGTGTAGCGGTAACGCTTGAAGGCTTTTATTCCACCGTGTCTGAATTTGCTCCCGGTGATATCTTTTTCAATGTAAATACTAAAACAGTACCTTAACCTTTAAAGCCTAGCGGTAACTTTACATACTACCAGGTTTAACATTAAAAATTTCTACGTTGTGCCCACATTGCGTTTATGTGTTTTGTACGGATCTCAGAACAAACAGCAACTTTTGCCTTATAAAACATTAAGAGACTGGTTTTTATAACCGAAGTGGAGAGTGTTTACAGCGCGGTACGCACTGAGTCCTTATATAAAACAGATAAGCTTCGTCTTTAAAGGGTTAATTTAGCCCAAGATGATTTCCTTTCTAATTATTATCTGTTAACCATTCACGCTTATCTTGCAAGGCCATTCTACGCCATTCTAGCACAACCATGTCATATGACTGGGTAAGCGTGATACCTACGTACTGGTCCACAACGTTTTTGACCAGGTTATATTGTAAACATTGAAAAACCGTTTGTGACGTCACTCGCAAACTAGCGCTTTTTCGTAACAATTGAAAACCGGAACATGACGTCACTCGCAAACCCTAGCTCTGTCGTAATAAATGAATCCCGATCCCCGTTGAAAGCCAGAACGTGACGTCACTCAAAAACCAAGTTCACTCGTAACAATGACAACTTGGTAATCGTGGCAGGCCTCGTCTGGACGTGACTCGCAAACCAATCACTACGGTCTTGTGTATAGAAACCAGGTAAATTACGTACACTATTGTGCAACAGGAATTTGAATAGGGAAACATCCGCATCACAAGTGCGCTCAGGCAACAAGAAATGTAAACCGAACTGCTGAATCTTCAGTTGTGTATAAATGCCATCTTAGCTGTCGTAGTCACCTACCGCACAAAGTTTGAAGAAAATCAAAAGATCCTAATTCCGGTCTGTATCATGCAAAAAGTCACATTCGCAAAACGAGTGCTGTAAAGCCCGGCCTTTTTAGGGTAGGTCTATTCACGAACAGACAAAATGGCTACTACAGTCTGAGCGAGCCCCAGAGTCATATACCTAATGTTGGATAATATTGTGATGAAGCCGCTCAGATTCATTAAGACAGAGCATACATTTACCACTAGCGCAGAATTCTGTCTGGGGTTCTTGATAGTCAGGTGGACTGAGATTCCAAAGATCTGTTGGTTACTCCAGTCATGAACATTTCCTGGAGGAATTCTAATTCGGTGTGGGACTGGGCGGTCTAAATTAACTGTCATTCTACAAGGTATGTGCCATGGTGAAACTGCAGGGTAGCTGTTCACCGTATTGTGGTGCTTCAATTCCCAATGAGCCATTTGGTCTTCTGTCTGTATCAAGCAGGGCTGTGGAGTCGGTACACAAATGCTCCGACTCCGACTCCTTCATAAAAGCTCAATATGCATTAATAATGGTAAACCTATAAGACATTTCATCGCCACCACGTGAATCGTCAGGCTACTTTTTTGACTTATAACCTATATTTAAGCAGAAGTCTAATGGTTACTGTAGCTATCAGGGCTCTGGAATTGGAATATCTACTTACGATTTCAGACTGAGGTCGGAGTCGGTACATTTTTTCCCGACTCCGACTCCACCTAAAAATTCCTTCCGACTCCGACTCCACAGCCCTGGTATCAAGATACAGGAAATTGAAATCACAATCTATAACCATCTGATTGGCGAATTTGATGTTCTGGTGTACAGTGTTTACGTTCAGGAGAAACTCCTTCAGTTTTGCCAATCCTTGATGTCACAAAACGTGACGTCATTGCAATGGATCTCACACAGGGGCTTAAATTTTCCCTGATAAGTGACTCCTTAGAAAACACCCATATTTGCAGAATATTACACCGGAATTCTAACTACTCACATTCAAATTTGAGTCACATGCCTGTAATAACAGACATACGTTCTTTTACCGCATGTATACACCACATACACATGGAGAAGGACAGATTAAATCGTGGCTTTATGTACGCTTTAGTTATGAGACAGCCTATACTCACCTCCCTGAGGAAAGAACTGAGAATAAATGCCTTTGAAAGTGTCCTCCCGAACTACTCCCGTGGGACATTCGGCTTTGAAGCCTCGGTAGATTCGCTTCAACTCTGCCTCGGTGAACCGCGTGGCTCGGCAAAGGGACTCCAGACTGTCTGGGCGATATCGCGGTGGCGTCTCTAGGTCCTCAAGATCCGAGTCTGGAAAGCAAGTAAAAAATACTACCAAGTGGGCAAATCATATTACTTTGTCATGTGAGATAGGCCTACAATCGGAATCGCAGCTAGATTCTCGTTAAGGATGGCACTTCATTCCCTTCAAAAAATTTGTGTATTTTGCTGGTTCAGTGATTAATAAATAAAAGGTAAAAAATCTCATTCGGCACTAGAGCTTTTTTACTTATGATATATATATATGTATATAGCTAAATGTTACGACGCTTTATTATTCAGGCTAATTAGGCTTGTGCCAAGTCAGATATTTCACTATTTATTTATTAAAGGGTATGTATTGATTAAAAATCATTGATTCAAGACGAATGACTACTGGCTATGTACGTGTGAGCAAAATTTAAGGCTTTAAACCTGTGAAATTTGAATTGTCCATCGGCTGCCTTGATCCTTGAAGATTCAAGGCTTCTGGGATGTAATGCTACTCATTGAGCGAGGAGTTCTCGACGTTTCGAAGGATTGTAGTGCCTTCATTTTCAGGGTCAAGTAGCTCAAAGGATAGCCATGCGGGAGAATTGTGAGGTGTACTGGTACAGCTGCTATTACACATTATTTATCATGCAATGATTATAGACCTAATTACTGTCACGCATTCACATAGGGCAACTAACTGCTTCTTCTTCTTCTTCTTCTTCTTCTTCTTCTTCTTCTTCTGGCATTACGGTCCTTGGCGGACCTTAGCCTCTTTCAAAATTGTTCTCCACTGTTCTCGGTCCTGTGTCTTACGCCACCTTGCCCTGAGTTTTCCGACACGTCGAGTGCCCTCTGGTTTGTGTATTGTTAACTTTCTGCAAGGGTCCAGCTCTTGCATTCTGAAGAGGTGTCCCAGCCGCCTCAATCTTCCTATTTTGATCACTCTGACTGTCCGGTTCATTGTAGGGCTTATAAAGCTCATTATTGTACCTTATTCGCCAGACACACCGCCCTTATTAATTGGGCCATAGATCCTCCTTAAAATTCTTCTTTAGAAGATTTGAAGAAGATTTTCGTCTTCCTTTGAGAGGGTAAAACTTTCACTTCCTAACTAACTGCTACGGGGTGATTTTGCTAGCGCTGTGAATTAATTCAATGCAAGAGATAAATCTTTCATGAGTAACATAAAAACGTACTAATTTAAGTATGAGTAGCGGCATTTCATGCCCTACAGGGGTAATGTTGACACCCGCATGATTCGATAGTTGGAACTTCGTTAGTTGAATCTGGCACACAACTTTGAAGTAAATTTGGTCTCAACGTAGGGCATGTCTTTCACTGGCTGTCGTATATTTTAAAACTCATTTTTCTATGTATTAAATTGCAGGTCTCTTTCAAACCCACATACCGCGAAAAAACACTGTACGTAAGCATACAGGATACTGTCCGACCTGTCTGTAACTAGCAACACGCTGGGATGCCTGAAGCCAAACTCCGCAGGCGAGCGTAACGGGTTTGACATCGTCTGTGCTTTGCTGTACATAAAACCCATAAACACGGAACAGAATGATTCGTTTAAATAGAGAATAATGTGAACATTTCCTGCAAATGGTGGGACACTGGGAGCCAAAAAGTTTGTGTTGAAGGCGTGTACATACAATAAGATAGGCAAGGTACGTATAAAGTAACCTTGTGGCACGTTCGCGTGACCACTTTTGCAGTGGAATCACAATAAGTATTACATATTATGAGTGTGTGTCCGCATTCTTGCCTTAGTTATCCGGCATGCAAATCGCAAAATGGATCTTTCCTGCTCCGTATTATATTCTCATCTGTGGCCTGTCTGGCTGTACCATATTTCTCCATATTATCTGATAAACGGCACGATTTTGGGGAAAAAAAATTATTGAACATAAAATGTGTTTTGATTTTCTCTACAAGTTTTGTCCAAAGCATTTCTCATTCTAAAAAAAAAATTCAGCGAGATACTATCATACTTACACACAGGTCTTCGTGTAAAATACCCTTTATTCTTGTTATATTTTAATCAAATTTGAACTTTCTCGACAGTTTTGCGAAATTGTCAGATACCAGATTTCATGAAAATCCATTTAGTGGGAGCCGAGTTGTTCCATGTGAAGGGGCTGACACACATGACGAAGCCACTAGTCGCTTTTCGCAGTGTTGCGAACAAGCCGAAATATGTAATATTGATTTCTTGTAAAAATTGGTGTAGCAAACGGCATTGGTTCGTAATGGCAGACAGATCACGCAGGCCAGCTGTTGCTCCTCTTTCTTACCGGAAGATCTTGTGTTCGAAACTTTGTCTGAAGAAACGTATCCTTATTGCAGTATTTCGGTTTTTAAACAAATTTCCGAGGAAAGCCCTTGGATGGTATTGTAATATTTTCCACGTCTTTCTAAATTTAGCAAATAAATTCGGTCCTTTGACCCATGAATAAACTACACTGCTGACACTGTAGTTAAATAAATTGTTCCAGCTTTTTATACAGCCTTATAATTTGCCAATCTCTATAAATAACTGATGATCCGACTCTTGGAATTTCTGTTATTTTTCCTCAAGGATCTGAATGACGCACAATATCTGATAAGCACGCAGTTGATCAATAATGTTGGCATCCACAGTCATGTTCCCCAGCAGTCTTGCCTAACCACGGGGTAAGTTTTGAGAGATTAATGTTGGATACATATTTATATGTAGTTTATAAGGGCATATGTCTAGAAAATTACCGCAATCAGTTTTGTCACTTTTTTCACAGATATATATAGTAACAGAATTCTTCCACTGTTGAGGGAAGTTGTCCTTATCCGACGTAGATCTAATAATTTCATGGGTTTAAGCAGGTACTGTCTTACCTCCTGATTTAATCTGTTACGCTGGATTTCGATCAGTGCGTGGTGCCTTATAAATTTGCAAAATCTCAATACGAGAATCGACCTCACAGTCACCATAAACAGATAGTAGTGGCTCCGCTGTATACACAGTAGTTTATTCCGCTTAACACCACTAGAGTCATGTACGTGAATTCAACGGATAAGGATTTATTTTTCTACATGTTCGAAATAATGCAGAAAACAGCAATCAGATCATCACTATTACCACCACCTCACCTGCGTTTCTTGTGATGCTATAAACGCCTCTAATTTCCTGTTCTTACTCTTTGCTTGAAGCTCATTATCTTTATGTTCCAGACATTTTTCCCTTTTCAAGTCTTACATTACCCCGATCACCTACACTGGTTTTGTCTGAATCCCGTAAACATCTACAGATTGTGAACATACGTAGGCGCGTTCGCAAAACTGCGAAAAGCGACTATCAGTTTCGTCATGTCGGTCAGTCTGTCTGTCCGTCCGTCCGTCTTCCATCCGTCCGCATGGAACAGCTCGGCTCCCACTGGACGGATTTTTACGAAATTTGATATTTGAGTATTTTTCGAAATTCTGTCGGGACAAGTCAAGTGGCATTAAAATGTGACAAGAATAACCGGTACTTTAAATGAAGACGTGTGTACATTTATGATAATATCTCGCTGAATTACTCTTGGAATGAGAAATGTTTTGGACAAGATTTTGAGCGAGAATCAAAATACACGTTTTTTTTCAATAAACGTTTTTAGAAAATAGTGCTTTTTATGACATAATGTGGAAAAATATGATAGAGCCGGACAGGCCACAGATGACAATAAGTTGCATGCTGGGTAACTAAGGTTACAAGCACGCACTCAGAATATGTAATACGTGCTGCTTTTGCACTGCAATAATGGTTAGGCGAACGCGCCTCATTGTTATGCTACACGTATGTTGCCTGTCTTGTTAAATCATATTTTCTGACGCTTCAGTTCCAAATAACTCACAAATTTTTTGATGAAAAGTTAATATCTTTTTTAATACTTCCCCTTTTCTACTGATATCTCACCAAACTCTCAGTTCTCCAAAGCTGGAAACGTTTTTGAGATTATGACTTGACATTATTCTTTAACTTCCACGTTGTTTAGCTTCTTGGGATAGAATCTCTGCAACTCAAAATTCTGCATTGCTCATTTAATTACTGACAGCCCCTCCCAAAGTTTTGTAGCCATAAATTGTGATCTGCACTACATTCAGCTCCTATGACAGATCAGACATCGCGTAGAGTTGAACGCCATCCCCTCCCTGTCAAGATGTGGCCAATAATATCACTGTTTGTACCTCCACATTACGTGAAGAAAATATCGAAATTTATGCAATTAAAACCCGTGAAATCAGAGAAGACCTACACGTATGTGCGAAATAATTACAAGTTTATACACTCAATTTACCTTATGTGATCAAATGTTAATATTTATCAAGAAACATAAAATGGAAGATCCCGAAATATAATTTTCTGTATTTTACAGTTCTCAAAACGTGTACTAATAAAATATCCTTTTAAGAAAAGTAAAGCATATGTGTTTAGTGTGGACTAATTATAACTATTATCTTGGGTTCACAAATATGGTCACTGACGAAAAGACGCAGGCTGGAGTTTTTGCTTGACCAGAGGGTCCAGAGAGTGAGAAAGATTTTTGTAGAAACTTGTGTTGAAGACTGAAGTCCTGGGGTCAATAACACTGCCTAACATTCGAAATTTGTAACGTAGTTTGTGACTTTGTATTACAATGAATTAGATGTCACGGTACTTTCCATAATCGCGAAATTTGATGAAACGTGTTCATTACATTTCAGAATTTAGTGCTGGGTCCAACATGAATAAGGTTATAAATTAGAACAAAGGATTTACTTTCAGGGCTATAGCTGACCATTAAGAGGTGGAACCGGCGACACCCTAATCCAGCAACTGGGAACATTGCCAGGAATTAATTCCCATCTTCCGGCCCGTATTGAATCTCTTCGCTGGTTGAAGCACGGCGACCATTGTCTGGCGCCTATATATATTGCTGTGAATGACAGAATATCTGGCTGAAAAGGTTCTGAGGTACACATAAACTGAAAGTGCTGTTACCTAGAGCAAACTTGACTCCGGTCCAGGCCTGCTTCACGTAGCTGACGACTCGCCGATACAGTGACCGAGTGACTTTTGTGGTGCTGCCTTGGTGCTGCCGATGGCGGCTGTGGCTGCTCACCATCCCGTACATCACGGGCTGCCACTCCGCCCCGGAGGAGGAGCGAGGAGGCCCATCGTGTCTTCTCACGGTGCCCCCAATTCCGCCGGAGTTTTTCAAAGACAAGGCTAAACCAAGGCTCAGGCGTATAACACTGCTCGCAAAGGTTGCTTCTTGGAGCAGCCGAGGCGGTACGGCCTTTTTTTTCTTATTTTACTCGAAGATGCTTTACCAAACGCACAGGTTACTTAGCTTTGACAGGGAGACCACGCATCGAAATTCAAAATACAAAGTGAATACTGTCGATATAGAAGACTTATTCGTGTATGTGTATTTATGTGAAACTACCTTGCCCACTATTGTCAGCTTATTACGAAATTATGTTTCCTTGTACAAAAATAGAAATATCAAATTCTGAGCTAATTTTTTAACAATTGCCTTCAATTTCTCTTGATCATTCAATGAGCTATCTCATGAAACAAAGGATGTAATAAAAATTAAATAAACTTATTACCGCAGAAATAAATTTTTCTGCCGCAATTTAGTACGTATAAGAAAGAGAAAGAAAACTTGCACAGCCAAGTATCACAGTATTAAGGGAGACTGCTTACATGTAAATGCTTGATTACATAAATACAAGACTAAAACACTGAGATATTTCACTCGATAATATTGTAAGATCAGACTTTGTCCAGCAGACGAGCGTTTTTTAATTGCTTAATTTAACAGTGTTTAATGATGTTAGTAGAAGTCAAAGTCGTTACTTTTTTATTCAGTTGCATGGGAGCGTCTGAATTGCAGTGACTGATATACAATGCATCTGAAGCAGAAGTTCCTTGAAACCACACACAATTGAGGTGATTTTAATGGAAAATAATTAATGTTGGTTGAATTAAAATACCTGATCAGGTATTGAAGAGATGCCAGTCACAATTATATGGCAGTCGATTGCTTTGTTCGCCACAAATTGCTGCAAGATAGTGTGCAGACTTCTGAATATTACTTAGAGTGAAACAAACGTATATAACAAAATTTTAAGTATTCATACACATCAAACACCCTGGAATGAAATTAAAGGTCTTTATGACTCAACACTGAGATATGAATATTTAAATATTAGAGACGTATGTTGTAGGAATTTTCTTGTTGATGATATGAATAGAAGAATGTTCCTATTTCCCTGTCGCAGTCAAACTGGATATAGACGATTGTTTGTAGGCGAACCCTCGGCCTAGGGTTGAGAACGGCCGAGGAATTTATAGCTAATTTATATCAAATATAGATACGATATTAATTAATGGCGCATAAAAAGTGAACACAACATTAAAAATATTTTCTCTTAGAGATGGCTAAAAACCAATTCATTGCAGTGATCTGAAATGAGCTAGTTAGATTTCTTTCTGAATCCGTACACTGTGGAAACTTCGAAAGAAGCTCGCAGCAGATTGTTAAGGAAATCCGCAGCTCCTTCCGTGATGGCCAGTGGAGATTGTTAGTGGGGTGGGGCACCTTGATACAGACGTCTTTCTATGAAGCGGGTTCAGCACGTCTTCACCTGGGAAGTACAGCAACAACCATGAATAAACTCCGAATGTGTCAAGATGTTGCAGCAACCTTATATCTTTATTAGTACTGCTAAGCAGAATATACGGCTGGAGTACCACTCATGATGCAGGGATCAAGTCTTAAATTCATAAGAAGGGACGATCTTATTCTATCCTATCCATTTTTGTGTTCTTCTCGCGAAGGCCTTAAAGCGAACTATAATGGGAGGATCATATCACTTTGTACGTTTCGTCTACCAGTTACAAAGATTTATATTAACCCTTTAAAGACGAAGACTGTCTGTTTTATACAAGGACTCTGTCCGTACCGCACAGTAAACACTCTCCACCTCGGTTATAAAAACCAATCACTTAATGCTGTAAAGGCAAAAGTTGCTGTTTGTTCTGAGATCCGTACAAAACATATAAACGCAATGTGGGTACCACGTAGAATTTTTTAATGTAAAACTGGTGATAAGTGAAGTTACCGCTAGGCTTTACAAGGTTAAGTGCGCACAGAAAGTCTGCAATAAAACTTATCAGGTGAATTTAGTTTCATTTCATATTTTCCAACCATAATCTGTAGAGTACAGGAATGTGAAATAAAACTTCGTTACGCTTTTCAAAAACAGCTCATTTGAAAAGTAACTAAATGTGGGTCAAAACATTTAGGCCTGTAACTCACAACAATAGAAATTTTCGGTGTGGTGAATAATCAACAAAATAAACGCGTTAACCTTTTAAAGCTTAGCGGTAACTTTACATACGACCAGGTTTAACATTAAAAAATTCTACGTTGTGCCCACATTGTGTTTGTGTTTTGTACGGATCTCAGGACAAACAACTTTTGCCTTATAACACATTAAGAGATTGGATTTTATAGCCAAAGTGAAGGGTGTTTACAGCGCGGTAGGCACTGAGGCCTTATATAAAACAGATACGCTTCGTCTTTAAAGGGTTAATCTACATATGCACCTTAATATTTCTCTTCCCGGTTAGCTGCATCGTGAACAACATGTTAAGTCTATGCAATTTAATATCGCTTTTGTTGATGTTATCGGCCTGTGGTGTTTTAGCAACCTATTGCAATAAATGTTGTTGTTTAAGTAAAATATACAATTCTGTCTAAGAAATAACAATTAGTTTATTAACTTAATACTACCTAAGAAAACCTCATCATATTAATGTGTAAAATTACCATCTGATATAAATATAAAAAATTTAACCCTTTCAGGCTAAGAGGTTAATATAGGCCTACGCACAGCCAGGTTTAAGACTAAAATCTCTGCATTTGTTTCAAAGAATGTATACACATTTCCCTTAAAATTCTTGCAATAAAGAACAATTTTAACTATATACCACTAACCTATTAGTCTTTCTAATGGAGGTACTATTTTCTCCACGACACAATTACTGAATCTGTATACAGAATTACATTACTTCCATTCTTCAAAGACTTAGCTACAGCTCACCTCCTACGCTTAGAGTATATTTCTGCATCTTCGTCAGTCATTAAGATACTAATAATTTGATGTAATATACAAGTGATTACGAAATTTTGGTCTAAAGTGTTCCAAATAAAAAATTAACTCCTAAAATTGTGAATTATTTCTACACATTTAATAACATTCATTTTAGGGGGATCAGTCAATTTTAAAGTCTATAAAGAAGGATTATTATAGACTTTTATCTTAAAAGAATATTAAAACTACATTTAACAGCTATGCTCACATTCATGTTGAACTCCTTATCGTAAAGTCTTTTATCTAACTTAGTTCCACGAGTTCCGATATACTTAACAGTATTAGGCTTAACCTTACTTATTATTTATTTAACGACCCTTTGATAGCTCAAATTACATGGCGTCAATTGATGCGATAATGGTGAAAAAGGAATTCGAAAGATTGTGGGAGGAAACTGTCTTATCATAAATTCAGCTACGGCAAAAATAAAATTTATCTTAGGTGCGGTTTTTATTCATCAGGCTTTCAGTTGCGGACTCTTGTGAAAACAGTAAGAGACGTTCGGGTTCTGTAGATTCAAAATTAGGGAACTTTCTTGAACAATATTGAGACTAATCTCGTAGTTTCACAAGAAGAAGTGTGCTCCATGGAGTTATTTCAGTTCTGCAGTAGTGACATCTGCTTTGTGTCCTGCCACATTATGTATAGTCTAATGTGATTCTGAGGTTGAGACTGATAGGCCAAAGGGCTTTGTGGCCCGACAACAATGGTATTTGAAGCTTGAATTAATCCATCGTTGATTGGGTGCGTTGTACGCTACAAACCACCATTGCGGCTTGCAATAAATAAAATATTTGATTACAGTCACACAGACAGTTTCATGTTCATTGTCTTGTTGTTGAGTTCATAACAAAAGACGTGATTATTGTACAATGATCTGCAGTAAAATAAAACGCACCGTACCGAAAGCCATACTGTAGCTAAGTTCAGAAAATAAGAAATGCGGTATTGAATGGATAAAGCTACAGCGCGCTTCATAACTGAATGACCGACAGAAAGACGTTTTTGACTACACGGTAAATAACTAATCTTTCCAGGTTGCTAAGAAGCCACACCCATTCCTGCCCAGTGTGTGAATCTCAGTACGCCATATATATTAGATCAATTTAAGGTGTATTCCAATATATTTTTTTCAGCCTGTCCCTCTCACAGTAATATTTATTTCAATTTATTTCAATATTTTTGCTTTCCCATCCATTTAGTTAATTATTGTCCTATTAATTTTGTCTGGCACATAACCGTTGTAAGAAATCGGGGACACAGACGCCACGCTTGCTGTATTTCGAACTTCTGACACTAACAGTAAGCTGCGCGCGCACCTTCCTTTCATATCCGGTAGCAGAAGAGAAGTGCTTCTTTTCATGCTTTTAATTAAAAATTTCTGTTTGCGTCAGGTACATGTTATTTTATTCGTGAATATACACAATATTCGCATTTTATATGTTACTCTCTTCGTGTCATATGTGACTTTGAAGATTAACACGGGTTTTTAAACTATTATGTCTGTAAAATCCGTACTAAAAGACTTAAAATTGCCTCAATTACTGCTAGGCTTGTGTTACGGAAAGTGGAATTGAATGTAATCCAGTCTCGATCCTCCGAGTCCCGATTTTTCGAGGTTACATTTCATCCAAGCCGGTGCTCTGTAGTCAAGTTCGGTTCTACGCTGGGTTCAGAATTCAGATGAAGTGTGTATCTACGCTGCGTAAAAGAGCAAAAAGAGGCAACCTCGACTAATGTTCTGGTCCTGAAAAGATGGCGCGATCTGCGGCAAAGAAGTGACCACAATTTCAGCGGCACACTAGTCTTAAAGACCTTGTTTCTTCTTCAATGAGAGGGAGGGTTTTGATTTCTTTACAGTGAAACTTAATATTATGTTCTATTATTATCGTTATTAGTATCATCATCATCTTGCACTATTGTATACGAGGCACGGGGTGGTACAATTGGCTGAGGCACTGCGTTACAAGCCAGCAGGTCGCGGGTTCGATTCCCGATGGTGTCATTGGAATTTTTCATTAACATAATCCCTCCGGCCGCACTATGGCCCTGGGGTCGACTCAGCCTCTAACAGAGATGAGTACCAGGAATATTTCCTGGGGGTAAAAGCGGCCGGTGCGTAGGGTTCAAAACCTTACCACTTTCATGCGCCGATTATCTTGAAATCTGGGAGCCTCTACCTCCTGGAGCCCTCAGGACCCATCCAGGCCTGTAATGGGATTCCTCTACCTTTTGCTATTATATACACTGATGTTCTAATAGACTGTTGTGCTCGTATCAGTACACATCAATGCAATGTGTGTATCATCCTATATATGTAATCGTATGTTCTAATTTGTCGTAGTCCTTACAGTCAGACCTTCCGGCACTTCGAGACAACGTTAGTCCTCTTCACCTCGAACTAGCGAGATTCTACTGCACAGAGTTTCATGAAATCTGCGCTATTGCTGGCAGCTTGTGTCCACTGCAAATGGGGTTAATACATCCCAGCTCAGTAATTTACTGTCGCCTGTTTTCAGTTAGATTAAGTACAGAAGTGGAATGCACACCTCACCCTATCCGTTGTTTAATTGAATGCGCAACTGTAATTACTCACATTCGAAAGAACGCCCCGTTTTCAATCTACTGCACTAGTCCCTTAACAAACGTTCGACTGAAAACAGGAGATTGCAGCAAAGAAATTTACATTGAGTACTAACCACAGTAATGTCCCTTTATCTAGGCACAGTAAGTACATGAATAGAGCTATTTCTGTGCATCCTCGCACCAACATAGAAAACGTCTGAGCTAAATTTGCAAATTTAACTGGAACAATCGCCCTACTAATATCAGTAAGATTAGATTCAACATTTGTAAATACGGTTTTACAAAATTTCACAAATTTAACTCCAATGGCTTCTTAGGTATTGCAATTAAATGAAACCTGTACATAGACTTTTGAACCGCCACCACAATCTTTTGCATTCTACAACAATATTTCCTTAAGAGACTGTGTGTTTTTTATGGGCTATTGAAATTACAGGACTCTATACTGAAATATGTAGTAGCTCTCCTATTTAAGATGTTCTTCCACGAACTTACAGATTTCGAAGTTTGAGTGACCGCTAGCAGCATTGCAGTCACATCGTAGGCCAGTATGATGAAGGAAAATAAGTTGATTTGGGCGAACAGTTACAGTGATATGGGCCCGGATAGCGTAGTCGGTATAGCGACTCGCTACGGGCTGGACGGTCCGGGGATCGAATCCCGGTGGCAGGCGAGATTTTCCGCAGCCGTCCAGACCGGCCTTGGGGCCCACCCAGCCTCCTGTAGAATGGGTACCGGGTCTCTTTCCCGGGGATAAAGCGGCCGGGGCGTGGAGCTAGCCACCCCATTCCCTTCTCGTGTCGAGGCTCACAAACGGGTAGAGCTATACCTCTACTCCCCCTCTTGGGCCCTCAGGGTCTGTTATAGGATGAACCTTTACTTTTAGTTACAATGACGTGGTGATATCAAGGGCTTACATCTCGTTATAAAACAAGGAGTGGGCGAATAGTGACCTGAATGTGTCTTTCAGAAAGAGAACTGAGTACATCGTACTGCCTCTCCTGACAACAGTATTTCACTCAAAGAATGATTTTGCTCTATTCTGGTAATACAGACAATATTGCGAGTACATTCTACTTTAAAGGTCGAGTACAACGGAAATTAGATCTAGCCCCTCTGATTCTCATATTTCCTTAAAAGTAGAATGCCTGAAACTAATATTTGTATTTTTATTAGGAGAATATGTGTGATTAAATAAACACTGATCAGATTCCCTTAAGCAATTATTGGTTGCACAGTCGAAAAAATCTTTCTGTTCTCCCCTGTATTGGATACAACTAGGAAGTACTTGTCTTCTTCACACCAGAACTGAAAAATTTAAAGATATGCGTTGAAATAAAACAACTGATTGATTTTGCCTCCATAAGAATCAGCCTATACCTGTGATTTCATCTACTGTGACTGATAATGCTGGATGGTAGATGAGACGGCATGCATTGATACGTGTAAAACTTAGACAATGTATTGGTCTATTACTCCTCTTTTAAAAGTGGAAGAGGGTATGAAGAAATCGTCACTCTGAAGATGATTTAGCCTTGACACAATTCAACCGTAGCGAGCGACAAGGGAGATTTAAAGAAAGAAAAACAAAGGAGCAAGTTAACCGCCACTGCCGCGCCACTGAACACAGGCGGCGAATTGTTTCTGGTGTAGTGCTGTATCAAAGTTCGCTGTCGATGTAGTATAAGAGAAACCGCTTGTCTTCTGTTAACAGTATCACACAATGAAGGCGCGGGGGCATGGAGATAAATTTCTACGGATCCCAGACTTTGCGCTTTATTAAGCCAAGTTGTTATTTTTAGGCTGCGCCCGCTTTATCGACTCGTTAATAATATCCGGTGTCCAGCAACTTGGACGATAAAGGGACCGCTGAGTAGAACTGATGGAACATTTGTAACACTTCCGAGAAGCGAATCCCAGCCACTAGCTAGTTATTTTAATGACTTAAATCCCGTAGCACAAAATTTTAAACGAAACAGGAATATAAGGTAGAATGATACTATCCTGATCAGGGTTAGGACATCATTTTCGTGATTTTACTCACTCCTGCCAGTTGAGTGAAGTAATAACGTATTTTAAGATAGGCAACAAAATCTTCCTCGCAACGCCTTATTCACGATTTTACAACACCACTGATCCTCAGTAACTTAGTACTTTAAACAAACTCACATAAATAGTAGGAACACCCTGCAGTAAGAACACACTGTATAGTTGTAATGTCTAACTAGATGGGAGTTGTGACATGGAAATGAACTCAACAAGACTCGGCGACATAATACAGGTGAAGCACAGCCTGCACCTTCCGCGTCCAAGTGAATCAAGGAGAGATCACATTAAGTTGTCTCTCTTCTTTCAGTAACATTTGAATTTGTATGTGCATGAATATTCCATCAGGCACTGTAGTGAGGCAAGTAGAAATATTCGCTCCAAAGTAATGCATTCACCTGTCTGCTAAACTTTACATATGCATAAGGAATTTGAAACACAGACGACAAAAAAGCGAACTTTGTTATCAATTTTTTATACAGTGATAGAAATGAGACGGGGCATATTTGAAGGTTTTTATCGACTTTCATAACCACAACATTTATTGTTATATAGACGCCGAAATTTCTTCCGGAGGATTGCGAGGATAACTTAGGCTAAAACTGAAAATTGTGTTTGATTATCGGGATAGTTGGAACATTATCTTTTGGAAATTTCTCCACAAAATCATTCTTGCTGCTACTAAAGATCTGAAAACAAAAACAACGTTGCGCAGCATAAAATGTTATTCAAGCTTAACTACCAGTTTAAGAAGTCAATATTTTCTTTATTTTATGCATTGAATAAAACACCTCAGTGCCTTTAAAATCCATGTTTATTAACGACCCTTGGTGTACAGTAGTCTGTTCTATCCTTAGTCACATATGGCGTAAGAGCCATTCATTGTTTTCATGGGCCCCTTTCCAAAAATTCAAGGTACGTTCCCAGTTTATATTTCAAAATTCGGGGCTCTAATATGGAGTAGTCTTTTGTGGGATTGTATACTTTATATGGTCATTGACTGACTCCATCTTCATCCTCCACATTTATCCCCAAAATTTAGGTTGCATGTTTCTCCAAATGGTCGGTACAGCTTGACACAAAACGTTTCGCGATACGCGCATGGGACCATTACGTGACAGGCAGCGGACAGGGACGAAATTAACCGTTTAAAGACGAAGCGTATCTGTTTTATATAAGGACTCAGTGCCTACCGCGCTGTAAACACTCTCCACTTCGGTTATAAAAATCAGTCTCTTAATGTTTTATAAGGCAAAAGTTGCTGTTTGTTTTGAGATCCACACAACACACATAAACGCAATGTGGGCACAACGTAGAATTTTTTAATGTTAAACCTGGTGGTACGTAAAGTTACCCCTAGGCTTTAAATGTTAACTACAAGCTATACTAAAAACATAGTCATAAAAAAGTAAACACACAAGGATATTTCACGTAAATAGAAAAAATATGTTCATGAATGCACGTATTCGAGCAGGAAGTTTGTTGTCGTCGATCCCAGTGGCCGCGCGGGCTAAGGCGTAGGTCTGCGGCCGAGCGCTTGCTGGGATCGTGGGTTCGAATCCCACCGGGGCATGGATGTTTGTCTCTTGTACAGTGTCTGTATTGTCAGGTAGAGGTCTCTGCGACGGGCCGATCCCTCGTCCAGAGGAGTCCTACCGACTGTGGTGTGTGTCTGAGTGTGATAAAGTGAAAATAAACAACCTCGACACCTACTGTGAGTAGGTAGAAGAGATAAGGACTATGAAGCGAAACGAAGTTTGTTGTCTTGAAACACAGAGGGACATAACCATCCGTTCTGTCAGTTATCGTTACTCTTTTATTTAACGACACTGACAGTAGCTAAGGTTACATAACATGAATGGTAGAGCAAAGAAATACGACTATGGAGCATTGATGGAAAGATACTGACAGGGGAAAAGAGAAGTATACGGACAGCAACCTGTTTCAGTGCTACTTTGTCTGCCATGTATTCCATTTGGACTCCCTGGGACCGAACGTGGTCTCGCGGTGACAGAATACCCTGTAACGTCCTCCACATGGTCTACATCATTAAATTCATCACGCTGGTAACATTATTATTAAACCTTACATATTAATAATGTTAGACCAGGTTTAAGACAAATTGCTGCCGGTGGTTATGCTTATTGAAAAAACGGGTCGCTAAGGTCAGATAAGCCGGATGGAGCAGATGAATGTGGAAAGCTGAAACAAAACAGCGGGCACTCAAAAACGCCGTATTGTGGCAGTCACATGTACCCTTGTTCATGATCGAGCTTGCTGAAGCCTTATCCGATATCTTATATAACTCCGCATTTCCAAGTCACTTTCAAATTATAACAAGTGTTATGGTCACGGGTGGGGAAATTAATGGGTGCTGAGAGACCTGCAATTGGCAAACCAATTTTAGAAGCGTCTAGTATTTCTAAAGCTACACCAATCTGATAGTATCATGTGCAGGAACTAATAGGACGAGCCGGGATTAAATTGCGTCACGCAGCCAGCTAAGATCTCTTCAGACACGTGTTTCAAATTATCTGGACAGGGCTCCTCTGCAGAAAGACAGACATAAAAGGACCTGCATGTGACAAAGTGAATTGAACTGTCGAAAAATGTAAGAATTAATATTCTTATTCCTCTATACAATGGGTTAATTATCTTTAAATTCTGTTGTAATTGTAATTTTAATTGTATTTAAACAAAAATATTTCTTATAATAAAACACTCTTACAAAAATTAATATATTCAAACCTGTTTCTTGTTTGTGGTGGCCTAAGTTGAACAGTTTTGTGCGCAAGCAATGCATATCAAGATCGTTTAAGGAGATGGAAGCCCGGATAACGCAAATGGCGCAGTCTGGTTGCTAACTTCCTGGTTGAATGACAGAGGAATATGAGTTTCGTTTTCTGCAGGAGCATAAAATTTTCTTCTCCACAGCACCCAAAGAGGCTTCGGGGTCCACAAGGCTGTCTAACCCAAAAGCACAAGAGTCCCTTCCCCCCATGTAAAAGCGGCCGGGACGTGAAGTTGGCCGTTTCTTTTCGTTCAGTGTCAAGGCTAAAAACGCGCAGAGCAAGGCGTGCACACAGAATTTTTCACTAGAGGGGAGGGGGCTGATCCTGGGGCTATACCTAATGTATATTTAATTTTAAAAATTATGTTATAAAAATCATGTCGTATTACAACATAACACTGTTTGCAACTGCATTTGTGTGCACAAAAATATAAGTACACGTTCCGTGACTGACTCACGTAATTTAAATCAGAATGTCTAATATTTTGTTCCTTTAATTTCATCTAAGACATCCCAGGTTTTCATTTAATTTTTCAGTGTTCCAATGTACAAGTCGTCAGCCGATTTCATGGGGTAATTTCGGCTGAGGGGAAATTCAATTAAAATGCTTGGTACCATATTGTAAAAAAATCTGTGTTTCTATAAATTTCGATTTGAAGGGGGGGGGGGAGACTGCAGTCCTGCAGCGTCCCGCCTCCCTTCGATGCACCCCTGCGTAGAGATATAACCAAACTTTCCCACACGTGTTCATGACGTGGTCCTTAACACAGGGACGACTACCTTGATCTCGATGTTAGTATGGAGATACGTTTCTATCAGCATCATATTTCCGTAAATTTCTTCCCTATTATAATCCGAACCGAATAGCAAACTTTAATGCAATATGGCAGTGTTTCCCAACCAGACTGCCGTAGAATATCGTTAGCCTTTCAGCGAGAATTGGTGGAATAAATATAGAAACATTTTTACTCGCAAGTACAGCGAAAAAATGCCGAATATCCCCCGAAACAAAGGGGACATTTTTGTCCGGCAGTGGGCAGTACTGGAGTAATCTCCGTGCCCTACCACCTGCCACTTTATTGTATTTTAGTTTTCATAAACATTGGTTCTTCCATAGAGAAGAGTCTGGGAAACACTTGACGATGAAGTGAAAATCAGGCCATTATAGATTTTTGTCATCTTTGCATTTTTTTTAATTTCCTGGCACTAATACTAATATGGCGGTCTAGCGGACTTGTGAAGTGTCGGCTAATCTAGAAGTATGTTTATTGTCTTTTATGCAGGCCTTGGGAGATCCATATTTAGCTTTCCGTTTTTTGGAAATAAATGTGACACACAGGAGCTATGAATGTGAAATTTTGTATGGAGATGGAAACCAGATGTTCCTAGAAATTTTCCTTATTCACAGTCATGTGTGCCAAAATGTCCGCAGTGGTGTAATAAATTATTTATCAGCACCACAGTTCTTGCTCCGAATTCTTCAAAATTTCCGCGCAGGCAAAGAAGTACTGAAAACACATTTTAGACCATTTTTTTGCTTCAAGCACATAAAAATCTGAAGTTTGCAGCATAATACTTCCCTCCTTCTCTCTCTTTACAATAGCAACATTCAGGTATTTTTACGCATTACAAATAGGCTCTTCCTGTACTGGCTGCAACCTTCTAGAATTGTAAGGACTGCACCTGTTATCTTAAAATGGGAACTGTAAAATTGTCACTTTAAAATTTCAGAGCACGTTATAAGTAAAGTTTTAATCACGCATTTAACTGTTAAGGTAATGAAAGAATATAGGATCCTGCGAAACGGAAACAGTAATTTCCATTAACTTTTCCTAATGTTTCACAAGTTTAACAGCACAGGAATGAACAAAACCTCTTACAGGACCATGTAAAGAAGGAAAATATATTTTTCTCATGTTTTCGGAGATTCTAGTGCAGAAATAGGGGGGTGTCACTGCAACTTGAGGTAACAAATATGCCTTTGCAAAGAAGATCACACCATAACCAGCACACTGAAAAGAGCCATAAAATTACTGAAATTTTTATATCCACAATGGGAGGAGAACGGAAAATACGTAAGCGATCAATTAAGTTGTATTTTCGTTTTAACTAAATTTATAAAATAATCAGCTACCTTTGTGTTGACAGTATTGAGTGTGAGATATACAAACTCTTAAATAGCAGGTCCATCACGTAGACCAAATTTCGTACGTAACTTTTTAAACGTGAAATCAACGGTGCGAACAGTAGGTAAGATTATGCATGTATAGCGTCGATGATAGGTAAATGGATATTTATGAAGCACCTTTGCCATATATGGACAGGAGAAGCCAAATTACTTGGAAAGAAACCAGTTCCTATGCCACTTTGCCCACCACAAATCCCACCGTGCATGCGATAAAAACGAAATGGTCACAGCAGTAGTGTTTTGTCTAGAGTGACGATAAGGCGAAAAAAAAATGACACGGTATAACGGACTAAAATAACAAAACACAATATACGCGAACATGCACAGCACACTGACAGTATTCTGTTAGCCACAAGACCATAGACCACAAGTTTCAATCTGCCCTTTCGACCTTTGTGGAGGAAAGACTCATTCCTTTCCTTCCGCAGTGGAATTTAATTAAAGAAAGGAAATTAATAACATTCGAGCATTTCCCTTCTGATACATTTCTTCACTCCAGCTTATCTTCTATACCTTCTGCCCTTATATACTACACTGAGCTGTTAAAACAAGTATGAAATACTGATTCAAACAAACCTATTTCCAAAATTGTTTTTATAGGAGCAAGTTGCAAGCATAATCTTTCTCTCTTTCATGGCACAAAAGCCCCCAGTGGGCCAGGGCCTACTCATTATCGAGGCTGCACGATCATACTCAGACACACCACATTCGGTAGGAGTTAATAAGCAATATCATTAGAGTAAAAATGACAGTCTCCCACGCATATAAACTTTCTTTATATATTCATTTGTCAAGAAGGAAATTCTTTATTTTATAGCCACATTTATGCAATTCTTAGTTCTCAGTGACTTTCTTGGAGAGAGGATATTTGGAGAAGTGATGTGCAAGTGTGGCGATATTAATCTGAATTCTAAAATACGTTAAGCAGATCGACTTGGCTCAGGATCAGGTTCAATACAGATGGTAAGGGACTGGCAATGGAAATTTTGGGACACTGGGTTCTATTTTCAGAGATTTAGTTGAGTTCGCTGTTTAGGTATAACTTTCAACTATAGTGTCCTAATAAATTAATACTGACACAAAGAGAAAGAACAGCCGGAGTGCCCTGTAATAAAAATATTCACCAATCGTGGCCACCTGTGTGAGATTGTAGTACTCTACGTAAATATGCTGTCATTTACTAAGATTCTATAGTGTCGGTACGAAATTAATAAAATATGAGTGTGGAGCACTCGTGAAATAATGCTGGCAGAAGAAAACCGAAATGCTAGGAAAATAACCTGTTCCTGTGCCACTTCGTACACCATAAATCCCACACGGACGGTCAGAAAACGAGCCTGTACCTCCGCAGTGTGCAGACTTTAACCCTTTAAAGACGAAGCGTATCTGTTTTATATAAGGACTCAGTGCGTACCGCGCTGTAAACACTCTCCACTTCGGTTATAAAAACCAGTCTCTTAATGTTTTATAAGGCGAAAGTTGCTGTTTGTTCTGAGATCCGTACAAAACACATAAACGCAATGTGGGCACCACGTAGAATTTTTTAGTGTTAAACCTGGTGATACGTACAGTTATCGCTGGGCTTTAAAAGGTTAACGAACTGCCTGAGTTACGTACGGTCCCGTGTTTACTTCGTACGTAGGAACTGGGCGATGAGAAAGAATGTAACACATTTTCCAACGCACGTCGAGAAGGCATGTTGGGGAATGGGGTTCGTCTCATTCTTAACCTGAACACTAGGTGGTGAGGACTACTGAGCTTCACGCTTCATCCGCTTTGCCCCAGGAGGAAGTATCGCCAGTAGCTATTGTGTAAGAGGGTGGGTGGGCCACAGAACCGGTAGGAACACTTTGGAGAAATTACTTACACCTGCCTGGAATCGAAATTAATTTCCTTGTTTGTCTAGCCAGTAGCGTAGACGCTAGACGAAACAGATGAAGGCGGGATCGCACAATTCTATTTTGGAAAGAATGTTACCTTGAAAAGAAGGAATTCCGAGAAAGGTTTTGTGACGCTTTCTTTCTTTCTTTCTTTCTTTCGTTCTTTCTTTCTTTCTTTCTTTCTTTTCCTTTCATTCTTTTTTCTTTCTTTCTTTCTTTCTTTCTTTCTTTTCCTTTCATTCTTTTTTCTTTCTTTCAGATGTTTCGGTCTAAAAGACCATAACGAAAACTAAAAATGACTAATATTACAGCACTCTTTTTGGACATATTTCCTACAGAAGGGTTTGGGATCATAAATCCTCCTTCTTAAAAATACATACTTGAAATAAGTAATGACAGTTGAAGGGTGAAGCCAAGTTTTCTTCTCATTCTTGTGTCGAAGTCTGAGCACTTACTTAACGTCATTATGCTGGATTTATATAATTTAGTCTAGGCGATTGCTGTGGCAGTGCCTTTAACCTTTTAAAGCCTAACGGTAACTTTACATACGAGCAGGTTTAACATTAAAAAATTCTACGTGGTGCTCACATTGCGTTTATGTGTTTTGTACGGATCTCAGAACAAACAGCAACTTTTGCCTTATAAAACATTAAGAGACTGGTTTTTATAACCGAAGTGGAGAGTGTTTACAGCGCGGTACGCACTGAGTCCTTATATAAAACAGATACGCTTCGTCTTTAAAGGGTTAAATAAAGCACAATCAATTCCTTCCCAAACCCCTACCAGAACGTCACACACATTCATTAACATCTAGTTCCATACGACGATATAAAACCTTATGTTTGATACACATCAATTAAATAACATTTTTCCTCTTCGACACGTACATTATATCTTGTGATTTTTATGGCTCCATTTCTTAATAATTTCTTAATCTGCCCATCTCTTCAGAGGTCTACTTAATTATTACTCCCTTCTGCTTTGTACTTTAATCGTCATTTGACTCATCTTTTATCTCAAATTCTTGGAATAGAATCAGTCTGTTAGTGTCTCCCATCATCTATAAAATTTATTCTTTCACAAATATTTACGCTCATTTTTATGTTCATGTTTTTTATTTGTCTACCAACATCACCCCTAATAACTGTTTCCGAACCTCATTTAATAAAGTTGATTTTAATTTTTATTACTTTCATCACATAATTTTTACATCCATACATACCGACCGCAAACCCCACTGCTGTTTAAAATGTTGCTTATGAATCCTTCCGGAATTTTCTTGTGGAAGATTGCTTTTACGATATCTGTTAAAGCCTAGCGGTAGCTTTACGTACCACCAGGTTTAACATTAAAAAATTCTACGTGGTGCCCACATTGCGTTTATGTGTTTTGTACGGATCTCAGAACAAACAGCAACTTTTGCCTTATAAAACATTAAGAGACTGGTTTTTATAACCGAAGTGGAGAGTGTTTACAGCGCGGTACGCACTGAGTCCTTATATAAAACAGACAGGCTTCCTCTTTAAAGGGTTAAATATCCCATTGACCCCACGTCGAAATACTAAGACCTTGTTTCCCCTGCACTGACCTATTTTGGATTTCGTAATCACGAGTAGACGTTAAAATTAATCTTTCCACTACCAGCATTGCAGGCCGTCATTCAAATACACACAATAGACCTAATTCGGATGACGAGATGGAGGTGGCGCCACGCCCGATAGCATGTCTCACGCAGGGGCTCAGTGCAGAAGAATGCTCCACGTCCACTGGTATAATGCAATGTACATATAGCGTAACATTGAAGCGCGTTCGCGTAACCACTTTTGCAGTGCAATAGCAATAAGTATTCTGAGTGCATGTCTGTAGCCTTAGTTATCCAGCATGCAAGGAGCATGCGCAGTATTATGTCTTTTGTGGCCTGTCCGACTCTACCATATTTTTCCACATTATCTCATAAACGGCACGATTTTAGGGAAAAACATTATTGAACATGAAATGTATGTTTTGATTTTCTCCACAAGTTTTGTTTGAAAAAAGTTTCATTCTAAGAAAAATTCGGCGACACATTATCATAAATACAGAGGTCTCCATGTAAAGTACCCGTTATTCTTGTCAGACTTTAATGAAACTTGAATTTTCTCGACGGATTTTTTAAAAATCCTCAAATACCACATTTCATGAAAATCCGTCCAGCGGGAGTCGAGTTGTACCATGTGGACGGACGGACAGTCGGACATCACGAAGCTATTAGTCGCTTTTCACAATTTTGCGAACGCTCCTAACAAGATTTCTTCACTTAAACACTCTTCCATTCTTTCAGTATGTCTTAGGTGCTGCGAACTGTTATTGGTCCATTTTCCATCCCTCGGACGATGGATGATCGGATATGAAGCAAGGCGTAGTGGTGACTGACAGCGGGAAACCGAAGTATTCGAAAAAAAAAACCTATCCTTTTGCCACTCACATATCTCCCTGGGAGGAAACCCGAGCTTCTGCGGTGGGAACTCGGTGCAATATTTTCTCATACAAAAGTTCCCAGTCGGATGTGCATGCCTGTGACAGAGTTATTGAACGATCGTACGAGAATAGTAGGAGTTCAAGGTGACCAGAAACCTACTATCCTACAAAGCAACAACGGTTTAACCCTTTAAAGACCAAGCGTATCTGTTTTATATAAGGACTCAGTGCGTACCGCGCTGTAAACACTCTCCACTTCGGTTATAAAAACCAGTCTCTTAACGTTTTATAAGGCAAAAGTTGCTGTTTTTTCTGAGATCCGTATAAAACATATAAACACAATGTGGGCACCATGGACAATTATTGAATGTTAAAGCTGGTGGTATGTAAATTTATCGCTAGGCTTTAAAAGGGTTAAAAGCGGCCAGCTCCAAATAGCAGCTTTATGATCAACTCTGCATGTGATCGTACAAACCGATTTCTGCTGCTTAAGAACACACTTAAAACATAAGAAATAAAACGCACGCAAAGGTTTGAAAGCAGGACGTACGTATTATACAAAACAGCTTCCCATGACTTGGAACTTCGTCTCCCATGAGAATTCCTCAACGTTAGTCAAGGCGGTTATAATCTAGTCCTGGAAGTAATCCATATAAAGCCAGCCGCTTAATTCTCAGAGTGGATCGACGCAACCATAAGAGTCAAAACCCTCTGCCACACGTGTGTTGTTTTCAGCACTAACTGTTTTGAATCTGAGTAAATTTCTCCTACAGATTTTCATATCATTCAGTCCGTGCATAGTGACTAATTAAGTATATATCCCAAAAAATGCACTTAAAATGTACAAAGTTACGATTTGTTTATGTACATTTTCTCTCCTACATGTTTCGGCAAATGTTTACCAAATTCAGGGAAAGGATAGTATAAAGGATTTTATATATTATGTGTATATACAATTAATCCTCCTACAGAAGTTTAATTTCTGTATTCAAGTGTAGCAACTGTCGTTATCCTCCGTTTTTACTTTTTTGCTTTTTTTAAAATTCCCAATTATTTCTTGGTATGGTAACGATATGAGAAATACGAAATGCCGAGTATTTGAGACTCGAATTTTTTCCCATTGCGCAACAGCCCCAAGTGGGCCAGGGTCTCCTCGTTATGGAGGCTTCACGATCACATTCAGCAAGACCACACCTGGTAGGACTCCTCAGGAAGAGTGATCAGCCTGACGCAGAGAATTCTACCTGACAACACAAAACACTCACAACAGACAGACATCCATGCCTGCGGCGGGATTCGAACCCGCAATACCAGCAAGCGAGCGGCTGCAGACTCACGCCTTAGACCGCGTGGCCACTGGGATCGGCAGCACTTAAATATTGTTCCTTAACCTTTTAAAGCCTAGAGGTAACTTTAGATACGACCGGGTTTAACGTTAAAAACTTATACGTGGTGCCCACATTGCGTTTATGTGTTTTGTACGGATCTCAGAACAAACAGCAACTTTTGCCTTATAAAACATTAAGAGATTGGTTTTTATAACCGAAGTGGAGAGTGTTTGCAGCGCGGTACGCACTGAGTCCTTATATAAAACAGATACGCTTCGTGTTTAAAGGGTTAATTTAATTTACAACAATTACTGACATTGAGTTGGATATTTTTCTTCAAATGCTGTCAGCCGTAACTGTGTTGCTGTTGGATTCTTTTAAACTAATCTCAAGACGAAGAATAGTCTTTTTAGATTAACATCGATACCTGTCCAGCCTTCTCCTGTTTGTGGAAAGCAGTTTCATTATCGGAGCAGCGTTAATTGTGCAGGATACTTTGTACTGAAATGAACGTCCGAGGTGACCGATGTCATTTTTCTTAACAACGAATCTCGAAAAGTACAACTACGGAACTGCAGGACACATGGAGTGTTCCTAAACTAGGATACCTACGTTTTTCGAGCCACTTTATTCCCCATTAAACAAACTACAAATGACGAAAGATTATGATACATCAATTTTGAGTAACTTTAAAATGGAAACCCAGCAATTTTAAAATGAAAAATCTGGATATTGCTGATTATCAGTGTGGTGTTGCCCACTGATTTTTAAGCACCGAATTTATTTTTGAATCGTTTGAGAAGTCGCCCACCTGTTGTGCTCTCTTAGTGATCCCTTCCTGCAAACTTTTGGACCGCTCCGACCTGCCCCTCCCAGACTATCGACGCATCAACAGGTGCGTCCTGAAAGGTCAGACTGCTGCTGCGATTCACAACGGCTCGAAAGGCCGTGCACTCGCTCCTGAACTACAGAACGTGAGGAGGATTTCTGCACCGTCTTGCCCATACACACCAAATATTATTTTGTGTTCTTTGCACATATATTATTTTTGTCTGAAGTTACACATACATCCGGCCAAGTGGTTCTTACTTTAGGGTCCAGTGAATGAGAACAAATAAAGCCAACTTTTCGAAAATATGGAAATACTGAACTATTTTTAAAGTATAGTAACAAATGAAAATTACATTCACTAAGAAATTACGAGCAGTTAAAATTAGGGAGCGCCTGCTAGTACTCACTTTGGACGTTTTTGTCTTCCGGCCCTTAATGCAGCGCTTAGAGTTTAAATACATAAAACTTCAAATTTACCAGTGTTTTTATTTGAATATGCAACTTGGTTTTTAACCTTAAGGAAAGAATATAATTTGAGGATATTTGAAAGAGAATATTGAGAAGAATTATTGAAATTAAGAGATACAAAGTAACAAAAGGCAGGAAAAATATATAATGAGGAACGTTATCAATTTTAGATCTCCCTTTTACCAAATATTAGACTATATCAGGGTAAAATAATACACGTCCGATAATCTAGTTAAAAATTTAACATACTTGGAGGAGATAGAAATAAACGCACAATTGCGGACATTAATGGTCGGTTCACATTACACAGCACGGCACGGCACGGCACGACACGACACGACAGAATATTCTTTTATGGTTTTCACATGCTCGAATTCACACTAGTCCGTCACCGACAGCCAACAACAAAACAGTGTCGTTGGGTTTGACAGAAGAGAATATTTTGCCTGTCTGTTAACTCACGGAAGATGTGAATGCACATTGGTCTTTGTTGTGTTGTGTCGTTGTCGTGTATTGCCGTATAATGTGAATCGACCCTAAACCTGAAGGGAAGAAATAATCTGGGAAACCTGGGCGTAGATGGGAGAATGATAATGATAATATACTGAGCATAGAGCAGTTTAGTTTATCGCCCAGTGCTCCAGATTTGTATCCGGGAGGTCCTTGTTTCGAACACTGATTGGGTCACCGGCTATACTGACTGAGGTTTTTTGTGGCTTTTATGTCCTCTAGGGCAAATACCAGCATAAAGCTTCGATTAGGCCATGATAATTTTCTTACAAATCCTTTGATATTCATCATTTAGAAATATTCCTAACATCGACGCTGCATAGCCTGAGACACTCATAGCATCGTGAAAAAGACTAAAAAGAAATAAAAAGTAATATATAAATGCAGGACACCTGAAATTGTTTTTATGATTTGAACTAGAGTCTCTAATTCAAGATAGGGGGCATCATGAACTTTGCAGTGAATATTTGATTTCCATAAAAGGCTGGGAATTTGTCGGAAGATGGAGCTACTCTTCATCAGTTTCTTTTTTGAAATCATTGTTGTCCACGGGTCCACCAGGACTCATTCTTTGCATAGAACCGGAATTTGAAAATTAATTCTAAAACACTGATTTGACGCTTCTCAATTCATGGTAGGTTTTTGTAACACAAAGTCTGAAAGTAAACTTAACCCTTTAAAGACGAAGCTTATCTGTTTTATATAAGGACTCAGTGCGTACCGCGCTGTAAACACTCTCCACTTCGGTTATAAAAGCCAGTCTCTTAATGTTTTATAAGGCAAAAGTTGCTGTTTGTTCTGAGATCCATACAAAACACATAAACGCAATGTGGGCACCACGTAGAATTTTTTAATGTTAAACCTGGTGGTATGTAAAGTTACCGCTAGGCTTTAAAAGGGTAATGTATGGGGCAAGAAATCGGGTTGCTACCTTTTGTCGTAAGCGCATACATTTTCCATCCCGCCAACGCATGGGACCATCTTGGGTGAAATGTGCCATTATATAAGTTCAGCGTAATTGATCACTGCGACGGAACTGAGGGGCGGTGCGCGATATTTGTAAATTTACGACATGAGGAATGGCAAGACGAGGAATCCGAGCGTAAGAACGTCTGCGTGACGCGGCACGCTGCTGTTCCAGACGCATTATTTGCGATATTACATTCCTCACTGGGTGTATTGTTTCATTTAACCCTTTCACAAATCTGTTGTTGGTAGAGCAACGGTAAAAACATTGCGGTGCGAGAATTACAGAAAGAAGCACGCACAGATGTACGCATATTCAGGTTGTCCAAAAATTCCACATCATTTACTGGGATGAACTTTCATTACCCTTTTCATAAGCCAACAACCCCATCATACCCTGATCCCAGTATATCCACTGTACACCTATATGCCTTATTTATGTTTACAAATTTCCAAATTTTACAATCACTGCCCTGACTTAAAAAGCAATAGATACGTGTTCTTCTTTCCGATTCAAAGACCAGATAAAAATTATGAAGCTATACAAAAAACATTAATCACCAACAAATGCACAAAGAGTTTTTTCATCAATTATAACACACTCCTACATATTTCGACCCTGCTGGGTCATCTTCAGGGAGAAACTTTCCGTTGTCGTTACACTGGGTTGCACTATACAGTTGAGCGAGAATGACTGTGCACTGCGGCGCAGTGCACAGCGCCGCAGTGCAAAGTGTGTTATAATTGATGAAAAAACTCTTTGTGCATTTGTTGGTGATTAATGTTTTTTGTATAATATAGTGCACGGACATGGAACACATTAAATTTATGAAGCTATAGATATTCATCTTTAGGTCACTTACCTAATTGCAGGGACGTTCCTGATAACACCATATTTTCTCCAGTGTATATCCCCTTTTTTAACCTTAAATTTTATATTGTTTATCATACAATACCTTTTATTTCTCATCCTTCGCCTTGAGTTTTAACTTCTATATCTGGAGTATGAGTCTTTGAATACCGTTTCCATCCTGCTTACAAAATACGTAGTTCTTTTTCTCCTTCAAGCGTCATTTCTTTTACCTTCATCTCTCTCAAGATTACATTTGACCTTTTACAAAAAAAAAGTACCTAAATTTGCCAGTTATACAGACATATCGATTAGTTTTCTGAATGCTATTTCCTCGTTCATCTTTTGCCCTTCATTGTACAGGACCTCTAGGTACAAATTATGAAGACTTTAATTGTGAAATTCTCTCCTTCGTCTTATTTCTTTCTCTATGTCAGGTCCCATTGTCCTCTTTAGTATTTTTTGTCAAATATCCTAAATCCAATCTTTCCTGAAATATTTTGTCTTCATTTAATGAGAAAGCCCTACTGCGAGATAGGCCTGACGTGACTGAACATATAGCGGCCGTACATATGTCTATAATAATCAATGAAGCTATTCGAAGCGGAGTCGTTGCATAGTTTCTCTGCATCATATTGCGTTTTCTTATCTTACACATCGGATTAGTCTTCACATTTATTTATTAACCATTAACCCTTTAAAGACGAGACTCTTCTGTTTTATATAAGGACTCAGTGCGTACCGCGCTGTAAACACTCTCCACTTCGGTTATAAAAACCAGTCTCTTAATGTTTTATAAGGCAAAAATTGCTGTTTGTTCTGAGATCCGTACAAAACACATAAACGCAATGTGGGCACCATGTAGAATTTTTTAATGTTAAACCTGGTGGTACGTAAAGTAAACACTTGGCTTTAAAAGGTTAAGTATGGCATAGAACACCAGAAGCGTGAAAGAGAGGTGGCACTGTGGAGCGCCACTGAGCTGTAACTGTGGCAATATGAACAGCTCTCCCCTGCTTAGTGTGTTGAGCTAACACTCCGACAGGAGTATGGTTTATTACCCAGCTATGGGTTTGACAACCAGGTGTTCGATTCCCGACAGGATCAAGGAAATTTTCATTGGAGTTTACTGCCAACCCTCCCACAACAAATGCCCACCTGGGGAAGGGACAAACAGCCGGAGCGTGACACTCTACGTTCACTTTTATATAGTGACAAATGTTTAAGAATACGTGGAGTTACGTCTTTATTTTTACACCCATCTTCATAGTCCGGTGCTTAATTAAACACAGGGATTAATTTAACTCTCCCTTCTTGAAATTGAACATCATATTATTCAGCTTCCATACTATATCTAAATATCTGTCTTGTTTCCCTTTGCGTTAAGGTATACGTACACTTATTTTCTGTCACTAAACAGGGCCCTCCACGGGCCGACAATGGCAACTGGAGGGACCTTAGCCGCTCCTCAGTCCCGAACATCCATGGGACCGCCGCTACTTTCAGGTAACCCAATTTAACTGTTGCGTATTTTTAAATTTGTCAACATATAATTCCAATCTCAATGGTAAATATGAATTATAAATATCGTAATGTAACATAAATAATAAACTGTTCGAAAATGAGTTCTAGGTCATTCGAAACCTTTTATTGGTTCGAAATTTGCGCCAATGAAATTTGTAGCTCTGACAACTGCCAGTCATATCTTTGCATATAGCGGCACAAGCTAGCAGCAAAGAATGCGCGTGCAGTGTTTCTTTGCTTCTACTTTGGTGGGATAAAGAAACACGAAATTCAATCAAGTAAGGGGCTGCACTCGGAACCACGGGAATTTCACGAAACTAGTACGTTCTAAGTAGCCTAAATACTTGCAGTCTACTTACTCACCTACTTAACTGACTGACTAAGTAAGTACAAGTAACGAACTAACCACTCAACTAATGAACTAATTCCATGGAGCCGAGTCCTTCAAAAGTTAATATTTTTTCAGGCAGCCCAATTTTTACACTTTCGTTACTGAAATTAAAATTACGCTACTATTCCAGTACCACGTAAAACTCATCCTACAGCTTAAAATATGCCTTCGGATGATTGGAAGTTTTAATTTACATCAGTTCAGCAGTGAACTGCATGAGCAAACTCGATTATCTAACGGACGCAGTAAATTCCAGTCACATCATTTGGGTTTTCAGGTCTGCTGGGGGCAGCCTGTAATCAGTCAGGCTAGAGGATTCAAGGCGTGTCGGCGATAAAAACAGTTGGATAGTAATGCATGGCCCAGTACCAATCAGAATACTGGAATCTGAGTACAAGAAATGCGTTGAAGCAGCACACATGACTATCATAAGCGATACTGCAATTGCAGAAATATTTAACGTGTAAAGGGGAAATTAGAGATTGTATAAATCATCATCATCATCATCATCACAGCGAATGTGTCTAAGGTTAGGTCCTAGAACTCATTCCTTTAAAGCTCGAGGCTTTTTGGTCTTTCCATCTTCGTCTAGGTCTTCCTACGTTCCGTCGTCCCTTGGGCTGGTGGTATGGAGAGCCAATCTTTGAACCCGATTGAGTGTCCATTCATTTCAGACAATCTAACCATTTTTCTTATATGCTTTAAAATCTTGCGCTATGTTGTCTATTTTCAGTCAGTTTCGGGTGTTACAGTTTCTTTGGCGGTCCAACATTTTAAGTCCCAACAGCGGTCTTAAAAATATCATTTTTCCCACTTTCATTTTTTGGGCTTCTGTCTTTATGGTCCAGGTTTCGCGACGACGAAACAAAGCTGCTTTCGAAGTGATGTTATTGTGTATTAACCTTTTAAAGCCTAGCGGTAACTTCACGTACCACCAGGTTTAACATCAAAAAATTCTACGTGGTGCCCACATTGCGTTTATGTGTTTTTTACGGATCTCAGAACAAACAGCAACTTTTGCCTTATAAAACACTAAGAGACTGGTTTTTATAACCGAAGTGGAGAGTGTTTACAGCGCGGTACGCACTGAGTCCTTATATAAAACAGATAGGCTTCCTCTTTAAAGGATTAATTTGTGTCAGTTGTCATATAGTTTCCAAACTGTATTTTGATTATGCCATTCAGTTTATTAACCCTTTGTGTTCTTGAATTAATATCCTTTTCTTCAATATGTATTAAATTTCCCAAGTAGGCCTAATTAAAATTAGAAAATTTTTCCAAACTTCTTTCTTCAAGTGGCACTCCCACGAATCGGCTTACCCACGGAAAAGTTGGTAGCTTATCCATGGAACTAGACACATTACTCAGAAAAACCTCAAGACATAACAAAACATAAAAAATTCACTTCCTAAAATTTACTCTGGGTACTTGTTCAACAGTAGATTCTAAGAATCTAGCTGATTAAATCGTTCACAAGTAGTTTATGCATAAAAGAAGACACTGATTAACAGAGATTATTGTGAAAATGAGTTGCACAACGTAGAGAGAAGCCGTAATAATGGATTCCCTTTAAGATTTCGTCAATGTAAAGTAAGAGAACGAAGACAAAAGGGGAGGCCATTTGAAGCACATGGAGATTAATTGGGAGCAAAAAACCGTAAAGTTAAAAGAGTCTAATAAGAGTAATACATGATAATAGTGGTGATTATGCTAATTATGATTACTGCTGAAGACATGTAACAATTCTCTCTAACTGGCTGAGAATAGAAGAGAAGAGTGGATGAAGATTTGGAAGGGCCATGTAGACCAGTGAATGGTAAATAACGCACTCCATCGATCAAAGTAATTCTTGAAAAGCTGGTAGTCTCTTACGTAGTCAACAATTCCGCGCCATCTATATAAAAAAAGTCTTTACTGTGCACAAAACTCCCGTCGTTAAAGCCTGCTCTGAATCAGTTTCATTCAGTCTGCATCGTTACACTCTAATCCTAAAGACCATCCTAATATTTACTTTCAACCTACACCCGTCTTTCCCCTTCAGGATAGAAGTAAAGTTATCTCCGTGCGTAATTGAGAATTATGTCACGATAAGGTATGGGGAAGTCGAGGTATAGATCCATATAGTCTTAACGTCGGCACTAGATGGAGGTGAGAGGTCAACGTCATGTCCTGACTGCCTTACCTCCGCTTCTCTCTTGGTTTCAACTAAACCTATGCCCCGCCAACCTCACACTACTTTATCCGATCTGTAACGAGTAAAAGGTAAAGTTCACCCTATAACCTGCCATGAGGGCACAGAGGAGAATAATGGTAAAGCAGTACTTTTCTTTAACCTCGACCCTAGATGGCGGTGGGTCGTTAAGGCCACGCCCCGGCTGCTTTACCTCCGGAAATGGACCGATACCCATTTTACAGTAGGCTGGTTCAGCCCCAGGGCCCGTTTGGGCTGGAGCGGACAATCTCGCCCCAACAGGTATTCGATCTCCGTACTGTGCAGGCCGTGGCAAATTTCTTATAACGACTACGCTATCCTGTCCCACTTCATTAAGAAGTACTAGTTATAAAACTCCTCTGCTGCGTCCTCAGTTCTGTTTCTCTCAGGTCAAAATATTATCCCCACACCAGCAACTAAATTCCGCCCAAACGTCATGGTGTTGAGGAAACTGGGATGTGTATTAAAGCATTCCTTAACTATACAAGAACATTAAACACCAACAAATGCACAAAGGGGTTTTTCGTCAATTATAACACACTCCTACATGTTTCGACCCTGCTGGGTC